>NC_069432.1:3844327-3909327 GCF_026875155.1 Cherax quadricarinatus
TTTTCTTTATCACTAATTGGGCTCTCTAATTTCAAAAGAGATTGGGGAATTTCGGTGTTGTACACAGGCGTTGTTTAAGTGTCGTTCCACAGCGTAAAAGTTTTTCATTGAGGCGGGTGTCGGGTTTTTCTTGCTGTTTCCCCCACGTAGATCTTGTCACACCCTCCACGGGGTATAGTGTAAACTCCTGCATTACGGGTTCGGGTGCATGGTTTTGTCCTTTTTAATCCTTTATTGAAGGGTAAAGCGATGGCACTCTGGTTTTAGCTTGTAAAGTCTTTTGAGATTTTTTGTGCAACCTGGCTGGGGGAAAGAATTATAATTTTGTTGGGAGCGGTGTTGATGCGTGGAAATTGATGATCTGAAGAGCTCTTTTCTTGCAGTCTTTGATAAAAAAAGAAGGAAATTTAAACTCATGAAGTTTGGTAAATTTAAAGTACATTCCCGAAAGAAACTCAGGACTAAAAATTGGGTATGCTCTTAGGAAAAAACCCGATGTGATCCTCTTTTTTGGTCTTGGTATTTTGACTGGAAATAGAAGGGGTGTGAAATCATTTTTTGGTGGGTTTCCGATAAATTTAAATCTTATTTTGTTGTCTATTTTTTTGTGAATGAGGACGTCAGGAAAAGGGGTACTGTCTTTGGACTTTCTTCTATGTAAACGGATCGCGGGTTAAACTCTTGACCTTGCCGAAGATCCATACATCAAAACTTTTTGGAGTTTTTACGAGACATGCCCCCGTAACGTTAACCAAGTACGCTTGAAGGATGATGTTGGAAGTGTTCGGACCTGGGTGTTCTATGACACACAACTAATATTAAAACCCAAAGATTTCAAGTTTATCGGAAACCCACCAATAAAATGACTCACACACTTCTTTCCAGTCAAGATACCAAGACCAAAAGAGGCATCTCAGGGGTTTTTCCTAAGACAACCGAATTTGTAGTCCTGGTTTTTGACGAGGAAGTATTAAATTCACCAAACTTCACTGATTACAATTTCCTTTTTTTTTCATCAAAGACTGCAAAAAAAGAGCTCTTCAACATCAATTCTCCACGCATCAAAACCGCTCCCAACAAAGTTATAATTCTTCCACAGCCAGGTTTCACTAAACGCTCAAAAGTATTTTTCACAAGCAAACACCAAGTCGCCATCGCTTCTACCACTTAATAAAGGATCAACCAGGACAAAACCCCAACACCACGAACCATCAAAGCAGGGGTTTACACTATACCCCGGGGCTGTGACAAGACTACGTAGGTGAAAACACAAGAAACCCGACCCCGCCCCAAAGAACACAAAACCATGTAGGAACGACAACTTAAACAACGCCTGTGTACAACAAGAAATTTCCCCCAATCATCTTAGAAATTCAAGACCCCAATTATGATAAAAAAAATAATTTCCGCACACGCAAGTGCCTTGAACAGCACTGATCGCTGTTTCGAAACAATTAAACAAAACAAAGCGCTTCACCATCTCCGAAGTCTTAGCAAAATCCTCCTGAAAACAGTAAACCCTGCCTCACAAAATCTTTTTCCGTTATATTTTACACAAAGCACAAGAGTGAACACAAAAAAAACCTGCCCCCATTCCAGTTTATATTTTTTCCAAAACCTATTTTTTATGTTACCCCAAGTAATAGCTTTTATACTTTTAACCTTTTACAAATTTAAAATGCTCAAACCATATTGTTTTAAATTTTGTCACAACCACTACTACTACTACAAACCCCTCACTAGTGAACACAAAAATGGTACCTCACAAAGTATTCACCTCACCCCTGGCCTTTAAATACCCTTTTTTCCCATGTATTGTTTTAATGGCTTGAAAAAAGTTTCCTGGAGAGGGGGAAATTTTTGGGCCACAATAAATTCACTTAGTTGCACTTTGTCCTTTTATTTTACAAAAGTCGGTAATTTTTCCCAAAATTTATTACAATCTGTGGGGACACCGAAAAATAAGGGACATTTAAAGCAACGTTTTTTTTGGAAAACCCTTCTTTCGTGCCCACAGCAATCGCAACAGACACAACCCCCTACAGATTCCCCGGGCAGAGAAGGGATCCCAAAGACTACTCCTCAAAAACTCCCAACCAAAGCCCCCTTCTCTCCAGCTACCCAAGCTTACTTAACTGAATTTTCCGAAGAACTTCTAACATCGCAAAGGGAAACCTTTTAAACGAAAGGGAAAATATGAGGGCCATTTTTCAAAATTGCCCAAAACATACGGCGAGCATATTCCCTCAGCACAGTAAACCCCCACAGGCTAACCCCCAAACAGAAGATCAAACTAAATCCCCAAAACCCCAGTACCTCTCATTTTAACAGCAGGAAAAGGGAAAAAATTGGGACGCGAACCCCCTGAAAACAATTTTATCGCCGCACCTTAACCGACTACGAGAAACAAAAACCTGATTTTCTGGGACTCAAATTTACCCCCAAACAAACGCAAACCAAAACTATCAACTCAAACTTTTACCGGGAAAACCATAGACAAAGGACAGCAACTTCCAAAAGGGGTTTTTAATACGGGCCTTCTCACTGCAGTTTTAAATTGTGCCTTCTTTTTAAAAATTTTTCCCCCTAAAATACATCACTGCCCTTAAGGACCTCGCCAAGGGCCCAAAAATTATCGATCACCCCCGCCGACAAAGGAGGGGGGGTTTGTCATACCAACACCAGTGATTTACAACACAAAAAGATGGACCTTTTAAAAGATCAATCACTTTACGAACCCATCAAAACTCAACGTGGGAGACGCCACCAAGACTTTCTATAAAAAAACCAGACAAATACCAAACGCACAAAGAAAAGGGGAAAAACTTCGGGTACTTTGTTACCAAGAAACCCCTTTTAACCAGCACCATGAAAGGGTTTTTTCCCCAAACCCAAAAACACAATATTCCCTCAGCCAAAATCACGTCAGGAATAGGCAGTGCCCACACAAACTAGCCGGAGTTCCCCAAAACATCTTTCCTTTCCTTCGGGACCACCCCCCCTCATCTTAAACACTCAGGCCCCCTTTTCTCAACCCGCATCCGAAAACCTCTCCATCCGTAACAAGAAACAAAGGCATTTTGGTTTGTGACTTCCCTTAAAACAAAAGAAACCTACCAAAAAAGCCATCGGGTTTCACGACGTAAAGTAAACCAGGACCTTAAATCTTTTTTACCTCCCGGAGTTTTTGTGGATTTGTTGAACCTGTGTTAACTTAAACCTGTTTTTTTTCCCAATAAAAAGGGCTCTACAAACAAACCTAAGGGCAGGGGAAAATTGGGCCCCCCAATAAGTGCCGTCCTAGCCAACTTAACATGGAACACCTAAGTCCAAAACATTTCCCGCCAACATCATTTCCCCTTTAAGCGTCATTGGTTAAGTTTCCCTTGGAACGAGTCCCCCGTAATAACTCCAAAACGTTTTGATGTAAAGGGAAACCCTTTAAGGGAAGGCTCCCAAAGCATTTTAAAACCCCGATTTCCCTTTTTTACTAGAAGAAGAGTCCAAAAAAAAAGCTTTCCTTTTTTTCGACGTCCCCATTCACAAAGTAACAACAACCAAAAATTTCAAGTTTATCGAAACCCCAAAAAACCCAAAAAAAAGATCTCACAACCCCTTCTATTTCCAGTCAAAATACCAAAGACCAAAAAAAAGGGATCAACATTGGGTTTTTTCCCAAAAGCATAAAACCAATTTTTAGTCCTAGTTTTTTTGAACGAGGAAGTACCTTTCATTCACCAAACATTCACTGAGTTACAATTTTCCCTTTTTTTTTCATCAAAGACTGCAAGAAAAGAGCCCCTTCAGATCAATTTAATTCTCCCCGCGTCAAAACCGGGGTCCCAAAAAAGTTATAAAATTTTTCCCAAAAGCCAGGTTTTTCACTAAACGCTCAAAAGTACTTTCAAAAACTTTAAAACCCCCAGAGTTTCCCCTCGCTTTTACCCCTTCAATAAAATCTAACCAGGGCAAAACCCAAGCACCAACCCAACCAGTCAATGCAGGAGTTTACACTATACCCGTGGAGGGGTGTTTACAAGATCTAAAGTAGGTGAAAAAAGCAAGAAAACCTCGACACCCCCTCAATGAACACATAACGCAAGTAGGAACGACGGCCGGTTAAACAACGCCCCCCGTGTACAAACACCGAAATTTCCCCCAATCATCTTATGAAATTCAGAGACGCCCAAATTTGTTATAAAAAAAATTTAAATTTTCCCACACTCAAGTGCCTTGAATCAAACTGTTTGCTGTTTCGAATACAAATTAAAAAAAAAAACAACGGGGAGCTTCCCCCATCCCCCCCGAAGTTTTTAGCAAGAAAAAACCCCCTGAAAACAGTAAAAACCCGCCATCACATTTGCTCTTTCCGTTTTTACAAAACAAAGCACAGGAGTGAACACTGGAAAAAAAGCTGCCTCATTTTCCCGTTTATATTTTTTCCCAACCAATTTTTTTAAGTTACCCCAAGTAATACTTTTTTTAAAACCTTTTTACTCATGAAAAAATTAATTGGGTCCCCTAAGTATTACTTTTGCACTACCCAAATACTACTACTACAACCCCCCCCCCAAGTTTGGGGAAAACCCCCAAAAGGTTAAACCCCACTAGAAAACCCCCCACTCTGGGGCCTTTATTTTACCCTCTGTGTCCAAGTTAAGTTTTGTAATGGCTTGATAAAGCTCCCGGGGAAACGAAACGTTGGGCCCCAATAAATTTTCACAATTTGTTGCACTTGGTTTCCCCCTTTTTCTTTTTCCCAAATAATATTACTACTAAAACTAAAAAATTTAAAATAAATTTTTATAAAACTACCACAACCCATTTTTACTATTTTTTTTGGGGTTTTCTACTACAAACAATATTACTTTACAACTAATATTACTACTACAAATAATATTAACTACTACAAAATACTACAAATAATATTACAATTTCAACTAATAATTTCTACTACAAATAAATTCTACTACTAAAATAATATTACTACTACAAATAATATTTCTACTCAACTAATATTACTATACTACCTAATATTGTACCCACAAATAATATTACTATTTCAAAATATATTACTAAATTCAACTAATAAATTTCAAATACCACTAATATTACTTTTTTACAACAATTTTTACTAATACACTAATATTACTACTACAAAAAAATATTACTACCAAAAACTAATAAAAACTAATAAAAACAAAATTACAAAATACTAAATAATTTTTAAATAATACAAATAATATTACTACACAAACTAATATTACTACTACACTAAAAATTTACTACTACAAAAATAAACTACTTCCCAATATTACTAAAAAAACAAAACTTTAAATAAAATTTCTACACTACTAATATTACAAAACAACTAATATTACTAATACAACTAATATTTCTACAACCACTAAAATTTTCTATTTCAACTAATTAACTACTACAAATAATATTCCCCTTCACTAACAACTAATATTACAAAAAAAAACTAATATTAAAAATTTTCAAAAAATATTACTACAAAAACTAATATTACAACTACCAAAAAATATTACAAAAACAACAAAAATTCTACACCACTTTAAAATTAACTACAAAAAACTTTAAAATACTATTTCAACTAATATTACTACTACAAATCTTTTTCCCACTACTACTAATATTACTAAAAATACAACTAAAATTACTACTAAAAACTAATATTAACACTTAAAAAAAAAATTTTTACTACAACTAATATACTATTTCAACTAATATTCTATACACTAATATTACTACTACTAAAATAATATTACAAATACAAAATAATAATTTCTACAAAAACTAATATTAAAAATTTCAACAAAATATTTCTATTTCAACTAATATTACTACTACAACTAAAATTACTACTACAACTAAATATTATACTTACAACTAATTTACAAATACAACTAAAAAAATTTCTACTAAACTAATATTTAAATCTACAACAAATATTACTAAATACAACTAAATTTTTATACCCACTACAACTAATATTACTACTAAAAACTAATTTTTTTTAAATACAACTAATAAAACTAACTATAAAATAATATTAAAATCTACAACTAATATTAACTAAAATACAAACAAATTATACTACTACTACAACTAATATTACTACTACAACAAAATATTCACTACCACAACTAATATTCCCAAATATTTCAAAAACTAATAATAAATACTACTACTAAAAACAAATTTTTTACTACTAAAAACTAATTTACTACTACTACTACAAATAATATTACTACTACAAATACAACTAAAATTACCCACAAATACAACAAATAATATTAAATACAAACAACTAATATTACTACTAAATACTAAAAACCCAATTTTACTAACTACAACAATATAATACTACTACTGACCAAATAATTTTTAACCCACGTTTCTACTTTCAACTATTTTTACTTTCTATCAAACTAATATTTACTTTTCAACAACTTTAAAATTACTAACCAAACAACTAATATTACTACTCCCAAATAAATTTTTACTAAATTCTACTACAACTAATATTACTTTCTAACATATTTTATTTCTACTACAACCCCAATAATTTCTACTTTCAAAAATATTACTACAGTACTACAACTTAAAAATTACTACTACAACTAATAATTTCTAAATTTTCAAACTAAATTACTAAAATTCAACAAAACATAACTAATATTACTACTTACAACTAAAAAAACTACACTACTACAACCAATTTTTACTACAAAAACTAAAATTAATATTTTACTACAACAAATTACTACACTACACAAATAATATTACTACTTTATTTCACAACTAATATTACACAAATACTTAAAAACCCAAAAAAATTTCTATTTCAACTAATATTTACTCCTACAACTAATATTACTACTTAAAAAACTAATATTACTAAATACAAATACAAGCTAATATTACCTACTACAACAAAAATTAAATTAACTTTCAACTAATATTACCCCACTGACAACTAAAAATTTTAACTTTCTAAAAACTAAATTACTACAACAACAATAATTAATTTCTACTACAACTAATATTACTAAATTTCAACCCAAAAATTCACAAAAACTAAAATTTCTACAACGCAACTAATATTAAATACTCAAACAAAGAAAAATTAAATACAACTAATAATTTCTAACCCAATTTTTACAACTAAATAAAAACTACTACAACTAATTTTTTAAAATTTTCAACCCCAATAATTTACTACTACAACAATAAATTACTACTACAACTAAAATTACTACTAAAAAATTATTATTTGAAATAAAATTTTCTACCAAAAATAAAAATTTCTACTACAACTAATTTTTTACTACTACAACTTTTAAATATACTACTAAACTAATATTACTACAACAACTAAATTACATTTCAACTACAACTAAATTACCCACTACAACTAATTTAATTTACATACTACAACTAATATTACACTACAAAAAATATTACAAACACCAAAAACTAATTTTTACTACTACAAAATAAATTTTTACTAACTACAACAATATTACTACTACAACTTTTTAATTACTAACTACTAACAACTAATATTACTACTAAATACAACCCTTAATTTCACCCCCTTACCCTAAAAAATTTTCCCCTTTTTTTAACCCCAAACCCCAAATTTTCTCCCCCAAAATAAAATTACATTATTTTTACAACCCTTTTAAACCCAAAAACCCAATTTTCCTTCTACCTTTTAACCTTTTATTTAATCATTAAAAAAATTTCCCTTCTCTTGGGGGAAAGAAATTTCCCCAAATTAATTCCCAATCGCAAAAATTTTACACTATTATACCAATGTTACTGGTTTTAAATTTTTATAAACCCCTTTTGTAGTTTGGGTTTTAAAAAAAGTTTGAAATTTTAAAGGGGGTTTTTGGGGGGGGGGAAAGGGGTATTTTCCCCCCAATAAAGCCCCCCAAAGTTTTAACCGGGGTTTTTTCCCTTTTAAACCCCAAACCAGGGTTTTTCCGGGCGGGCCCTTTGTGACCGGCCCCTTTTGGGGGTTAAGGGGATTAACCAAGGGTTTTTTCTCTTTAGGTGGAAAAATAAGTCGGCCCCCCGGGTGTTAATCCCCCAAAGGGGCGCCCGTTTGGTTAAATTGGGGGTTCCAGGGAACCCCTTAAATGTTACTGTTTTAAATGGGGGAAAAAACTTTTGAAATCTTGTAATTCAAACCCGGAAAGGGGTTTGAAAAATGTTGGAAAATTTTTTTTGAAAGAGGGTTGAAATTTTTGAAAGGTTTGGAAAGTGTTAAATTTTTCCATAAAAATTAAAAGGACCTCCCCCCGGGGCCAGTTTTAATTAAAATTTACCTCAAGGTTCCCGGGGGTTTAAACCCCCCGGGCCCGGGCTTGGACCAGGTCAGGGGAAAATTTTTAGCCTTTAAACCGGTTTTTAATGTGGGGCAAAATTTCCCCCAAGGTGAAAACCAAAACCGGGGCCCCCGGGGTGGTCCCAGGTTTTAAGGGGCTTTTCCCCTGCCCGCATTAAGGGCCCAGAATTATTTAATCCCCTTATGGGTTCCCGGGGGGGAGTTTGAACATCCCTCTTTCGGGTTTTTCCTTTAATTTTTAAAATTTTTTTTATCTGATGAAAGTTTTTTTCCCCCCCGGGGGGGTTTCCCTGTCGGAGTTTTTTGCTTTGAATTTAATTTTTTTTTTCCGGTTTAAAAAATTTGGGGTTATTCCCCCTGGATTTTCCGTGTTGAATCATGGGAAACTTCCCCCCCGGGGTTTTCCAAAAAAACAGGTTTGGGGAACCTTTCCCATCCCCGTTAAAATTTAGGTGGTTTTAATCCCCTTTTGCCTTCCGGAAAAATTTTTTCCCCGTACCCCCCTTTTCTGGGGACAATTTTTCTTTTTGAATTCTGATTTTGAGGAAATTTTTCCACCCAGAATTTCCAAATACCCAGGAAGGATTTTTCGCAAGGGCCTTGGTTTCCCCATTTTGAAGGCCCTTTCCCAAACTGTAAAAAAATTTCAATGCGTTCTTTTGTTTTAGTCCTTGAAGGTTGGATCCTCCGACATGATCACTCCAGGTCTTTGACGTTGGTTTTTCGCTTTATTTTGTGGAAGGAATTTGTTTTGTACTCTGATGAAGTTTTAATTTCCTCATGTTTACCATGTCGGAGTAATTGAAATTTCTCATTGTTGAACTTCATATTATTTTCTGCAGCCCACTGAAAGATTTGGTTGATGTCCCCCTGGAGCCTTGCAGTGTCTGCAATGGAAGACACTGTCATGCAGATTCGGGTGTCATCTGCAAAGGAAGACACGGTGCTGTGGCTGACATCCTTGTCTATGTCAGTTATGAGGATGAGAAACAAGATGGGAGCGAGTACTCTGCCTTGTGGAACAGAGTTTTCACCGTAGCCGCCTCAGACTTTACTCTGTTGACTACTACTCTTTGTGTTCTGTTTGTGAGAAAATTATAGATCCATCTACCAACTTTTCCTGTTATTCCTTCAGCACGCATTTTGTGCGCTATTACGCCATGGTCACACTTGTCGAAGGCTTTTGCAAAGTCTGTATATATTACACCTGCGTTCTTTTTGTCTCCTAGTGCATCTAGGACCTTGTCGTAGTGATCCAGTAGCTGAGACAGACAGGAGTGACCTGCTCTAAACCCATGTTGCCCTGGGTTGTGTAATTGATGTGTATCTAGATGGGTGGCGATCTTGCTTCTTAGGACCCTTTCAAAGATTTTTATGATATGGGATGTTAGTGCTATCGGTCTGTAGTTCTTTGCTATTGTTTTACTGCCCCCTTTGTGGAGTGGGGCTATGTCTGTTGTTTTTAGTAACTTTGGAACGACCCTTGTGTCCATGCTCCCTCTCCATAGGATGGTAAAAGCTCGTGATAGGGGCTTCTTGCAGTTCTTGATGAACACGGAGTTCCATGAGTCTGGCCCTGGGGCAGAGTGCATGATAATGTCATTTATCGCCTGTTCGAAGTCATTTGGCGTCAGGAGTGCTATGGGTTTAATGATCAATAGAGTATCCGTTGTTAAATCATTACCTTTGGGTTCATTGACCAATCGCAGGCAACCCCCCCCCCAAAGTGAAGAAATGTGGTTCATTTCAGTATGATTGGCAATTTGTCTCCTGCTGGTTGAGTAAAAGGCACTCCATGGCTCTCTTGTATGTTACCGGGGTGTACACTTACCCCCACTTACCTACGTACATTGTATCTTTTGGGCGAAGGCAAATGACAATATATTTTTACTGTTAAGTTTTGTTTTGCTCCATTTCCCTTATTTTCGGGTCTTGAGGCCATTTCACCTCCTGTTTTTGCTACTGGGTGTAAACTCAAAGTCGTATGGCTATTGTTGCTTGTTGCTGTATTGCAAACAGCGTTGAGGGGGGTTTATCCCCCCAACACGTGCGGGGGGCAGTTGGGTGTCTCGTAACTCTCCTAAATCTTCCCAAAGTATCTCACAGGGTTTTGGATAATTGCCGTTCCAGGGCAAAAAACCAATAAAACTATACGCTGTCAACTTCGTAATATTCGCACCAACTAGGGGTTGAAGCAACTATGGGCACCAAACTGAGGTATCTCCCGCACAAGAGGTATTAACGCCGTCTCCTTTAGGTTCCTTTTAAGTGAGGCAAAAACCAGAGAACAGACGCAGTCATGAACAGGGGTGCACGAGTTTTTCTCGGGCGGTCCTTCACTGGCATTAAAAATTTAATAAAATACTTTAAATTTGCTAAAAGTCTTACAAGGTATACAGCCTACGACAACAAGACATACTATATATAGAAACCCCCTTGTTATGCCCCGCAGTCGGCAAATTAGGTCATGCCAGGAGCACCCACACCAGTCCACAAACACCCGGGTACCCATTTACGTGGGAAAATGAAAAAGTGGGAAAAAAACACGTCCCAAGTTTTACTCTGGCTGGGAAAACGAACCCCGGCTTCCCGTGTGAAGCGAAAGCGTTAACCCCAAGGGCAATTGAAACGACCCAAAAGCCGAGCATTGATAAAGAGGGGTTTGATAAGGAAAAAAAGGAGGCAATTTAAGCAGACAGTTGGGACTACTTTACATGCAAAAAACACTGCCCTTGTTTCCTCGCTTTTTTATCTTGGGGTGAGCATTTTTTTCCCTGCTCGAGCTTGAGGTGGCCTGGGGGCATTCTGCAGCACGGGGCATAACGGGTGGGGAGCATTCGCGCACTGGGCTACAGTGGCCTGGGAGCATTCTGCAGCATGGGGATAGTGGCCTGGGGAGCATTTTGCACACTGATGCATACATGGCCGGGGGGCATTCTGCAGCACTGGTCAACATGGCCCCGGGGGGCTTGTGCAGCACTGATGCGTAAGTGGCCTGGGGGGCGTTCTGCAGCAATGGGGCATACAGTGGCCTGGGGAGCATTCTGCAGCACTGGTGCATACATTGGCCTGGGGAGCATTCTGCAGCACTGGTGCATACAGTGGCCTGGGGAGCATTCTGCAGCACTGGTGCATAAAGTGGCCTGGGGAGCATTCTGCAGCACTTGTGCATACAGTGGTTTGGGGAGCATTCTGCAGCACTGGAACATACAGTGGCCTGGGGAGCATTCTGCAGCCCTGGTGCATACAGTGGCCTTGGGAGCATTCTGCTGCACTGGAACATACAGTGGCCTGTGGAGCATTCTGCAGCACTGGAGCATACATTGGCCTGGGGAGCATTCTGCAGCACTAGACCATACAGTGGCCTGTGGAGCATTCTGCAGCACTGGAGCATACATTGGCCTGGGGAGCATTCTGCAGCACTGGAGCATACATTAGCCTGGGGAGAATTCTGCAGCACTGGTGCATACAGTGGCCTGGGGAGCATTCTGCAGCACTGGTGCATACATTGGCCTGGGGAGCATTCTGCAGCACTGGAGCATACAGTGGCCTGGGGAGCATTCTGCAGCACTGTTGCATACATTGGCCTGGGGAGCATTCTGCAGCACTGGTGCATACAGTGGCATGGGGAGCATTCTGCAGCACTGGTGCATACAGTGGCCTGGGGAGCATTCTGCAGCACTGGTGCATACAGTGGTCTGGGGAGCATTCTGCAGCATTGGTGCATAGAGTGGCCTGGGGAGCATTCTGCAGCACTGGAGCATACGTTGGCCTGGGGAGCATTCTGCAGCACTGGTGCATACAGTGGCCTGGGGAGCATTCTGCAGCACTGGAGCATACAGTGGCCTGGGGAGCATTCTGCAGCACTGGTGCATACAGTGGCCTGGGGAGCATTCTGCAGCACTGGTGCATACATTGTCCTGGGGAGCATTCTGCAGCACTGGAGCATACTACTATATAGAAACTCCCTTGTTATGCTCCGCATGTCGGGCAAATTAGGTCAGTGTCCCAGGATGCGACCCACACCAGTCCACAAACACCCAGGTACCCATTTTACTGATGGGAAACATAGACAACAGGTGGAAAGAAACACGTCCAATGTTTCTACTCTGGCTGGGAATCGAACCCAGGCTCTCGCCGTGTGAAGCGAAAGCGTTAACCACAAGGTCAATCTCGAAACGACCAGAGAGCAGCGAGCATGTGATAAAGAGGAGTTTGATAGAGAGAAGGAGAGGAGGCAATTTAAGCAGACAGTTGGTGACTACTTCAGCATGCAAAAAAGCACTGCCGTTGTTACCTCGCTTTGTTGAGTCTGAGTGTGAGCAGTTTTTCCATGCTCGAGCATTGAGGTGGCCTGGGGAGCATTCTGCAGCACTGGTGCATACAGCGGCCTGGGGAGCATTCTGCAGCACTGGTGCATACAGTGGCCTGTGGAGCATTCTGCAGCACTGGTGCATACAGTGGCCTGGGGAGCATTCTGCAGCACTGATGCATACAGTGGCCTGGGGAGCATTCTGCAGCACTGGTGCATACAGTGGCCTGGGGAGCATTGTGCAGCACTGATGCGTACAGTGGCCTGGGGAGCGTTCTGCAGCAATGGTGCATACAGTGGCCTGGGGAGCATTCTGCAGCACTGGTGCATACATTGGCCTGGGGAGCATTCTGCAGCACTGGTGCATACAGTGGCCTGGGGAGCATTCTGCAGCACTGGTGCATAAAGTGGCCTGGGGAGCATTCTGCAGCACTTGTGCATACAGTGGTTTGGGGAGCATTCTGCAGCACTGGAACATACAGTGGCCTGGGGAGCATTCTGCAGCCCTGGTGCATACAGTGGCCTTGGGAGCATTCTGCTGCACTGGAACATACAGTGGCCTGTGGAGCATTCTGCAGCACTGGAGCATACATTGGCCTGGGGAGCATTCTGCAGCACTAGACCATACAGTGGCCTGTGGAGCATTCTGCAGCACTGGAGCATACATTGGCCTGGGGAGCATTCTGCAGCACTGGAGCATACATTAGCCTGGGGAGAATTCTGCAGCACTGGTGCATACAGTGGCCTGGGGAGCATTCTGCAGCACTGGTGCATACATTGGCCTGGGGAGCATTCTGCAGCACTGGAGCATACAGTGGCCTGGGGAGCATTCTGCAGCACTGTTGCATACATTGGCCTGGGGAGCATTCTGCAGCACTGGTGCATACAGTGGCATGGGGAGCATTCTGCAGCACTGGTGCATACAGTGGCCTGGGGAGCATTCTGCAGCACTGGTGCATACAGTGGTCTGGGGAGCATTCTGCAGCATTGGTGCATAGAGTGGCCTGGGGAGCATTCTGCAGCACTGGAGCATACGTTGGCCTGGGGAGCATTCTGCAGCACTGGTGCATACAGTGGCCTGGGGAGCATTCTGCAGCACTGAGCATACAGTGGCCTGGGGAGCATTCTGCAGCACTGGTGCATACAGTGGCCTGGGGAGCATTCTGCAGCACTGTGCATACATTGTCCTGGGGAGCATTCTGCAGCACTGGAGCATACAGTGGCCTGGGGAGCATTCTGCAGCACTGGTGCATACAGTGGCCTGGGGAGCATTCTGCAGCACTGGAGCATATAATGGCCTGGGGAGCATTCTGCAGCAATGATGCATACAGTGGCCAGGGGAGTATTCTGCAGCACTTGTGCAAACAGTGGCCAGGGGAGCATTCTGCAGCACTGGAGCATACAGTGGCCAGGGGAGCATTCTGCCGCACTGGAGCATACAGTGGCCTGGGAAGCATTCTGCAGCACTGGAGCATACATTGGCCTGGGGAGCATTCTGCAGCACTGGTGCCTACAGTGGTTTGGGGAGCATTCTGCAGCACTGGAGCATACAGTGGCCTGGGGAGCATTCTGCAGCACTGGAGCATACTGTGGCCTGGGGAGCATTCTGCAGCACTGGTGCATACAGTGGCCTGGGGAGCATTCTGCAGAACTGGAGCATACAGTGGCATGGGGAGCATTCTGCAGCACTGGAGCATACAGTGGCCTGGGGAGCATTCTGCAGCACTGGTGCATACAATGGCCTGGGGAGCATTCTGCAGCACTGGAGAATACATTGGCCTGGGGAGCATTCTGCAGCACTTGTGCATACAGTGGCCTGGGGAGCATTCTGCAACACTGGTACATACAGTGGCCTGGGGAGCATTCTGCAGCACTGGCGCATGCAGTGGCCTGGGGAGCATTCTGCAGCACTGGTGCATACAGTGGCCTGGGGAGCATTCTACAGCACTGGAGCATACAGTGACCTGGGGAGCATTCTGCAGCACTGGTGCATACAGTGGTCTCGGGAGCATTCTGCAGCACTGGTGCATACAGTGGCCTGGGGAGCATTTTGTAGCACTGGTTCATACAGTGGCCTGAGGAGCATTCTGCAGCACTGGAGCATACAGTGGCCTGGGGAACATTCTGCAGCACTGGAGCATACAGTGGCCTGGGGAACATTCTGCAGCACTGATGCATACAGTGGCCTGGGGAGCATGCTGCAGCACTGGAGCATACAGTGGCCTGGGGAGCATTCTGCAGCACTGGAGCATACAGTGGCCTGGGGAGCATTCTGCAGCACTGGAGCATACAGTGGCCTGGGGAGCATGCTGCAGCACTGGAGCATACAGTGGCCTGGGGAGCATGCTTTAGCACTGGAGCATACAGTGGCCTGGGGAGCATGCTGCAGCACTGGAGCATACAGTGGCCTGGGGAGCATTCTGCAGCACTGGAGCATACAGTGGCCTGGGGAGCATTCTGCAGCACTGGAGCATACAGTGGCCTGGGGAGCATTCTGCAGCACTGGAGCATACAGTGGCCTGGGGAGCATGCTGCAGCACTGGAGCATACAGTGGCCTGGGGAGCATGCTGCAGCACTGGAGCATACAGTGGCCTGGGGAGCATGCTGCAGCACTGGAGCATACAGCGTTGTATGACAAAATGTAATCGTTCACAGTTGTTTTAAATAATGAAGATTTTGCTGATTATATCTGGTTATTAAAACAACGGTTCTTGTAGAATATGAGTGTTTTCTCGTCAGGTTCAAGAGGGAATTCAATGGTGTGACTATCACCTGGGTCGGTCTCCTGTAGACTTTGTAAAGCAGCAGTTAAAATAATTCACCAGATGATATAAGGCAAATGGTGTTGCCAACTTTATTGATCAAGTTACTTTTGGTGGATAACCTGCTGGAATCTGTTGGACCAGTGGTTAGATTCTTTCTTTTGAGGCTAACCACTGCTTGTCCGAGCGGTCTAATCTTTCTTCCCAACAGCCTGGCATGAACAGATATCGTCAAAGACGAGTCCCTGACTGGAGGGCGAAGTGGCAAGACGAAAGTGAACAACGTCGCCAACCAACTAAGTCGTCTGGTGAGCCACGACATCAAATTCGCGGTCAACCTGGTGAACGACAACCTCAAACTTATTGTCAACATAGTGAACAACGATGCCAGTACACAGAGTGGCGCCAGCTACAGAATTAACAGGGTGCCAAAGTAAAATATGAGGTAACCTGTTTCTGTTGTCATGAACCCTGCATGCCAAGTCCATCTGCCAAATTAAGCTCCAACCCTGAGGGAAAATCAGCATCTTTCCTTTTGAGATGAACCAAAAAGAAGTAGAGTGTAGTATGGCTCCATAATACAGTAAATGCCACAACTCCCTTCAGGAGAATGAAAAAAAAAAGTTATAACTTTTAGGGATACCGGGGCTTATTGTTCCCTTATAAGAGAAAGAGCCCTCCCCTTCTCTGAAAGATCATTGCACTCCTCCGCTCTCTTAGAAGCATTTGGAGGGGCTGTATTTTCTGTCCCTTTGCATATATATGCAGAGTAATATACAGGATATTTGACTGTAGGTGTTCCTGAGGGATTCCCTATGAAAGATGCCACGTTATTACTGGGTAATAACATTCTTAATTCAACAATATGTCCAGAACCTATAATAACTAATTCTTCTCCGATATTGGCCATAGCTCGGACAAAATCCCGAGGGATGTCTGTCAAGAATGCTGAACCAACCTTGGAAGGCTCAGATCTAGGGCTAGACTCTATGTATTACGAGAAAAACTGGCCAGAGCCTCATAAGTTTAGTGAAAAGTCCCAGACCAAGCTTTTCTACTCCAGAGTTGCAGGATTGCCAGATATCTCTATTTCCATGCCCGAGGGGCTGTCCTTCCGGGAAGAACGGCAAAGAAATTCTTCCTTACAAACCATACCACGGGTGGGATTTGAACCTGCGGTCAGACAGTCTCAAAACTCCAGATCCTTCCTTCATCCATAACTGCCTTCAGGCAGCCATGGATGAATCCCACACAGATCACCCAGTCAAATATCAAATTAAACACAAGCTACTGCTCTGCACAGAGACTGGTAAGGAGGTGGGGAGGGAGGGGGTAGACCAAAATCAGAGTGCCCAAGAAATTTAGGTGACAATTTTTAAACATAGTCCACAATTCCTCTTTAGGAGGCCATTTAGGAATTACAAAAACTCTGTATAGAATATTGAAAGAGTTTAACTGGCCAAAAATAAGGTATGATGTGAAGAATCACATTAGCTCTTATTGGGAACGTCAGCAAGTAGGTAAACCTGGACACCCCATTAAACCCGCGTCACTTCATCGTATGCCTGCAGATGGAGAACCGTTTGCAGAGCTAATCATTGATTGTGTGGCACCATCACCAAAATTCAAGTCACGAAACCAATACTTATTTACTGTCATGGACAAAGCTACTACGTATCCGGAAGCAGTCACATTGTGCAGCATAAACACCAAACACGCGTGAGCGTGTTAGATAGGAGTGAATGGAGACAAATGGTTTTTAATACTTGACGTGCTGTTGGAGTGTGAGCAAAGTAACATTTATGAAGGGATTCAGGGAAACCGGCAGGCCGGACTTGAGTCCTGGAGATGGGAAGTACAGTGCCTGCACTCTGAAGGAGGGGTGTTAATGTTGCAGTTTAAAAACTGTAGCGTAAAGCACCCTTCTGGCAAGACAGTGATGGAGTGAATGATGGTGAAAGTTTTTCTTTTTCGGGCCACCCTGCCTTGGTGGGAATCGGCCAGTGTGATAATAATAAAAAAAACACCAAAGCCATTCTTAAAGCCATAACTAAAGTTATATCTTATTTTGGCATTCCTAAGACTTTACAGCCTAAGCTTTCAAGGAAGCTTTAGCTAGGCAAGGCATAATTCATAAATTATCCACTGCCTATCATCCTCAGTCCAAAGGCGCCTTGAAAAGATTTCACCAGATGTTAAAAAAACATGATGAGAACCTTGTGCATGCATTTTCCTACAGACTGGGATGAATCACTTCCTCTGTTGCTGTTCGCAATGAGAGAAACTGTGCAGGAACCAAAATGGTATAGTCCACTTGAACTGATCCTCGAGCACAATGTATGAGGTCCTCTGTGAGTGCTCAAGGAAGGATGGATGGGAGAAGACGCCTGCACAGCACTTTACAAACCTTCTTCAAGGTTGCAGGTGGCCCGTCAGTAGCCTATGGCTAACTTAAAATCTGTTCAAAACACTATGAAGCAGAGGTATGACCGAAACTCAAAGTTTCGCTCCTTCACTCCAGGAGACAAGGTGTTGGTACAGGAACCTGTACCTAGCCACACCTTAAAAGTAAGATTTATGAGACCCATGCAGATCATAAGTAAAATCTCTGATGTAAATTATATGGTATTTCCCCTTAATAAACCCTAGAAAATTAAAAGTTACCTCCTAAATCAGATTAAAATATTTAACAGTCCCCGTAAAGTCCCAATAATGGCTGTCCTCTGCCTGTGTAGACGACCCTGATCCCTTGCACACCATGTGGAAAATAATGTATTTTCCGGAAAAAATACAGTGTATTTTTTATGTAAATTAGTGTAATACATTGTATTTAATAAAATTTATGTTATAAAATATGGGAAATTCTGCGCTTGCGCAGAAGAGACTCGCCATGTTTGAACTAGTCAACACAAACGTTAGTGAATATTCGGAAGAATTTTCGTGCTCTAGAGGTTAAATTGGGCTGACACCTCTCAAATAGGAGCCGAAATTGTTGGATGTGCATTCCTGCATAACTTGAGATATCAGGCGACTGGACAAGACAGCTCCAGGAACCTCAGATAAGCTATCTAATTTGTGTTGTAATTCTGGCCAGTATTATCATCATAAATTTGGTTAGAATGAGGTTTTTGAGTATGATACACATTAATCTCCAGTCAAATTGGTGAGTGATATTAAGATACATTCTCCTTCTGTTATGTAAATGTGTATGTGTAATCATTTATTAATTTTATTATACAGTCCACAAATTTATATATTTACCAGAATTCCTGGTGATGCATATTTCATTTGTAATTAATAGGTCTAGAGCAACTTGTGGATATGACAGTTGTAGGTATCGAAGGGGGACATTTTTTGTGACCTAGGTGTCCCAAATTCCTACTTGTCTATGTAACTTTGATACATAATAATTATCTTTGTTATCATTTACTGGTATGTACATTATGAGTTACATCCAGATAAATGTAATTTTCCACACACCATTCCAGAAATTCAAGTTAAGCTTCCTAATTTTGTCCTCCTCAAGGACCCTAGCCCTTTAATGATGCAGCTCTCTAAAAATCAAATAATAATTCTAACTGCCCTCTTACAATGTTAGTCTGACATATTTTCGAATGTCCAGAAAATATGTACCCTGAGACATCATGATGTAGATGTTGGAAACACTAAGCCTATTAAACTCTCCCCCAAGAGAGCTAATTCTGAAAAACAGAGGCTACTTCAGCAGGATGTAGCGTTTGTGTTAGAAAACGGATCAGTGGAGGAGTCATCCAGTCCGAGGGCATCACAGCGCATCCTTGTTAAGAAATCTGATTAAGGTTTTAGAATGTGTACAGACTACCGTAAGGTGAATGAAGTCACTATTACAGATGCCTTCCCTCTGCCACGTTTGGATGACGCAGTTTGAAGTCAGCCAGACAAATCATCTTTCAATTATTCTACGATTCCAAGTTTATATTAACAGTATCTGGGTATTAGTAAATTGACTCCTGTAATGTTTACACTTATATTGTAAAATTAATTTTATTTGATCAATCAGTAAAGACAGTTTGAAGGTGATGATAATTAGTATTCCTTAGTAACTTAATGCATATCAATGTCAAATTTTATATAATATTTTTGACTCATTGAGAATTATGTAGTCCAAGTAAAAAGGCGAAGAAACCATACCACGAGCGGGATTTAAACCCGCGGTCAGAGAGTCTCGAAACTCCAGACCGTGATTTCGTGAGTCAGGCGAAGAAAAACTATTTTAAATATAAATTTGACTAATGTTCACTTACACTCTTCAATTTCACTCTCATCTATCATAAAAGTACGAGGCACGTTTTTTAAATGTTTAATGCCAAGCAGCAGAGGCTTTTCAAAATTATCAGTCACTCCAGGAATCCTGGAATGAATTATGTAACTTGGTTCATACGGCAGATGTTCATACCAGTAGTTGCACCAGTCTTGTCTATATTACAGTGCACCAACTTTGTAAATGATCCAACTAGACCCTCTTGTCTTAGTAACCAAATGAAATAAAAAAATCGAGGAAGGAAAAGAAAAAAAAATCATGCAAACCCCTGAAGGTTTTCCTTCAGAGATGCATAATAATTTGTGTCTGACACAACAACGTTCAATTTTCCAGGAACAAATCTTTCTTTTTTTTTGTTTAGTATTTCTTACGAAATTCAAAATACCCCAGATAAGGGAAATATTTGATGAGATGTTGTAAAATGATCAGATGAGACTATGATAATATCTTCTGGAATCATGGTGGATAATTTAGTCATTGTATGGATCAGCCGTCGTGTATTTGTTAGTGTCAGCAGTACGTGTGTGTCAGATGTGTGTTAGTGACCTTGTCCTTGCTTACGCACTGATGCCCTCCTTCACGCACTCCTATGGACTTCTTTATCATAATTTTTAGTTATTTTTCAAACTGATATGACCTATTTCCACTACCTGTAACTCCATCTGTGCCTAGTTTGGCCTTGGGATTACTTGCTGGGTAGCGTAGAGGTAGGAGGAATACTGCCGATTGACTAGCTTCGGATTTGTTGAACTAAAAAGGGATCACAGCGGGCAGAGTGAGTGTAGGCCGAAAGCCAGGCCGTGGAGGGAGGGGGCTGTTGATCCTAGGGTGAGAGGCCACCAAGTGAGGGCGAGGTGGTACAGCGTCACCCTGAGCTTGGCAAGCCTGTACTGCTAGGTGTCAGCAGCATAGTTCCCACGAAAAATAAACTCAAATGGCAGGCAACATAGGCTGTCTATACCCATCTTTAAATTTACAAAGGCTGAGGAACGGAACTCTTCCTGTCAGGGCTGAGGGACTCATAACCACAAATTACTTTTTAGCGCCACCGTTCATTCTCAGTATTCAATTGAGAAATTCATTCCTCTGCAAAAAATCTCTACTATAAATAAACTAAAGTATTGCACTAGTGTCTCATTTATGCTATGTATGTTCAACCTCTTCCTGACTTTAATCTCACCTTTAGGAACTGTGCTGTGTCCAGTGCCAATAAATTCCTGATACTTGAGAGTGTAAACTCCGGTGTTCTTCAGGATGTTCATCATTCCTCCAGAGGGCTCCAGAGCATCAATATTACTGTGAAAATATATTGTGTTAATTAATATCCTTCTCAACTGGTCTTCATATTACAAAATGAAAATAGTATGCCAAAATAAAATAAAAAAGGAATAACTGAGTTAATTTTTTGAAAAAAGAAATCACTCCATTAATATACAATCAGAGGATTGAAACTATTGATCTTTAATGCTGAAAAAATAACATGCAAACTTAAATTTGTTTATCTAATCTATTAAAGACGTTATAAAGAGTTTATTTTTATTAATGAAGGTATTGGAAGATTTTTTCCTACTTTTCTCAGGTTTTAAAATCAGGACCTCTTCAAGGGGGGCTCCTTGGCGTGGTGAAGAGGCTCTTGGTCTGAGGAATTAGATCTGTTGGTTTCCTTCCTCAGACCAAACCTAATTACCCCCCAATCCCCCCTCCCTTATCCCATCCTCCCTTTTTCTTTTCCTCCTCCTCCTCCCCACCCCTCCCTATTACCCTTCCTCTTTTTTGGCCCCCCTTTTTTTTCCACAGACATGCTAGTTCCTGGGTAGGGGAAAGGGTACTGGGGTCCATCCCATTCCATTGAGGTTCTTGGCGATGGTGTAGTTTGCCGTGGAATCTGGATCGCCTGGGGATGTCCCAATCCCTCTCCGGTCTCCCAGGGAGTGGCTTTGGGTATCTTTCGGGCGACGGGTGTATCTCTGGAGGCTGCCTTTTGGATTCCGGGGGTGGTGGCCAAAGGAGGTATGCTTTGCGGCGGATATCCAGCCGCCCTCTCTTTTGTCCAATGAGGTTGCTCGGCAGATGTGAGGTTGCTATCCCGGATTGCTGGTTTACTGGCATGATGGGTAGGGTATGGCATGGGTTCCATGCTGCATCTGCACTACTTGCGGTGCTGAGGTCCTCTTGGGTGCGGAGGGAGATTTCTGGCCCTCTCATTCCTCCCAGGAACTATCCCTCCCCAGTCCCCCCTTTTTTTACTCTTTTTTTTATTTTTCTTTTCTTTTCTTCTTTCTTTTTTTTTCTTAAAAACAAAAAGAAAGAAGTAACCTAACCATGGAAGCTCTAGTCCATGAATCTGCTACCCCCGGGCCCCTTCTTGATACCGCACCCCGTTCTGACCCCACCTCGTCTTTGGACCACTCTTCGGACACTCCTAATGCCTCTGTACCTCTTGCCAGTGCTGTTTCCTCACCCGCTTCAGGTACTGAGGTCTCAACTGACTCCTTCAATTTATCTGACCTCTGCTCTCCTTTGACTATGCTTCCGGCCTCTCCCTCTACAATGCGGCAATTTTCGAATCGCCGGCCCGTTCCGCGTCAGACCAACTCTGGTCCCACTCCTAAACGCCAACGACAATTACCTGCTGATGATACTTCTCCACCTTCTCGTTCTTCTCAGAAAAGATCGACACGTCCTGCACTCCCTTTCCACGCTCAGTTTCAGAATGCACAATGGACTAAATTCTTCACTTTACGACCAACTTCCTCTATTGCCTATCTTTCTGACCACAGTATTGGCAAGGCACTCCTATGCCATGTTGGTAAAGATATTTCTTTTCATGCTCTTAAGAGCGGTACGTGCATCATCACTGTACAGAATGCTACCCAAGCTCATGAGCTTTCTCTTCTTTCCCATATCGATACTGCTCCTGTTACTATTGAAAAACATCATTCCCTCTGTTCTTGTAGTGGTACCGTCATTCTGCCCCATACCATAGTTCAACAAAATTTCCAGACATGTGGCACTGACATTCTTGAACAGCTGGAACTCCAAGATCTCCCAATCCTCAAGGTAGACACTTATGTTCTTCCTGCCTGCGGGTGGAGACGATACTCTAGCATTGTGGCTCATTTAACTTTTGACAGCCATGTACTCCCATCCTCAGTTTATGTAGCAGGACATCGGTTACAAGTTCGAAAGGTGATCCCTACACCGCAACAGTGTAGAAATTGCTGGTGATTTGGCCATCCAGCGAAATATTGCAGATCTATAGCCAAATGTCCAGTCTTTGGTGCCAATGACCATTCTAATACGTCTTGCAGTCGACCTCCCTCTTGCCTTAATTGTCATGAGGCTCACCCTTCATATTCTCGCCGTTGCAAAGTCTACTTAAATGAGCGGGAAATCCGTTACATCAAAGAGGCAGAAGGTCTCCCTTATGCCATGGCAGTTTCTCATCTTTGCCTCCAAGGAAGACTACCTCATGTTTCTTATTCCTGTTTCAAAACGTCCCCCCACTTCTGGGGTCCCATCTTCTGCAGCCTCCTCTGTGGTTACCTCTCCCATAGTCAATCCTGTATCTAATTCTTTTGCTGTCCTGGGCTCAGACGCCCCTACTTCAATGCCTAAGCATGTTCTCACTTCTTCGTGTTCTCCCTCACAAGCCTCGGTATCGACGAGATCTCGTATGACACATCCTCCCAATCGTCCCTCTACTTCTCAGAAGTCAAAAAAAGGACCTTTAACCCCTCCTTCCCTTCTTCCACCTCCTCATTTTACCTTCCCTGTCTCTGTACCTGGTTCTTTCCCTCTCACTGGCTCTGTTACAAGTGTAGAGGTTCACCCTCTTCCTCGTACTGTACCTTCCTCCCCTGTTCCCTCCCAAGTTTCTTCCTCTTCTGCCACCTCCCAGGTTTCTGCCTCTTCTGTCCCCTTCCACACTTCTCCAGTTCCCTCCACCCTTTTTCCCCCATACCTTGATACAGTCCATTACATCCATTACAGTTCCAATCTTTACTTATCCTCCCCCTACCATCTCCAATAATGTCTCCCATACAACGTCTCTGAATTCCGAAACACTTGAAGCAATCTCTGAATATATTGCAGAGACCAAACCATCAATGGACACTGATCCACCCTCTGTTCCTTCTCTCTCCTCTCCTCCATCTGAGTAACTTCTTTCTTTGCAGCGCACCATTCCTTCACTGCTTGAATGTTTTCCGCTGCCTCCGCATGTGGACTTTTTTAACCCCTCTAGTCTGTAGGAACCCTTACCTGCGGATTTCAGGTATCTTTATCGTTGCCAATCATGGCCTATTTACAGTGGAATATACACAGCCTCAGGGGTAATCGGGGTGAGCTTCAGATGTTACTCTCCCAGTTTTCCCCTGTTGGTATTTGCTTACAGGAACCAAAATTACACTCTGCTGTTATCTATCCCATCTCAGGCTATAATTTATTGTATTCTTCAGATCCTTTTCCTGATGGGACCTTTAATGAAAGTGCCCTACTTCTACACACTGATATTCCATACCATCAGCTATTTGTTCGTATTTCGCTGCATTACACAGCAGCCTGTATCCACGTGCATAGGTGGTATACACTCTGTTCTTTATATCTCTCTCCTTCTCGGGCATTATCTATTCTGGATATTGCCTTTCTTGTTTCGTCATTACCGCCACCACTTCTGTTACTTGGCGATTTCAATGCCCATCATTTTGATCCTTGGACTCACACTCTCTCTTGCATCGATCTCTCAGTCTGCTCTTCCTCCACTGCATTAAACTTCACCTGGTCTGTTCTCCCGGATTTACATGACAGCGATCATTTCCCTATCATTCTTACTTCCCTTCATATTCACCACCTCTTCGTATTCCACGTTGGCAATTTGATCAGGCAAATTGGAGCCTTTACTCACAACTAACTGTTTTTAGTGAGGTTCCTTCTTCGTCCTCCATTGATGAGATTTTTCACCTCTTTTCGTCATCCGTTTTAACTGCAGCTTCTCATTCTATACCCCAAACTTCAGGCAGGCATTCTCAGAAATGTGTGCCTTCGTGGTCTCCTGCTTGTGCTCGTGCAGCATGTTTGAATAGCGCTGCATGGGGCAGGTACCGGTACAATAGAACCACGGAGAGACTTCTTGATTTTAAGCAGAAGCGTGCTATCACTTGCCGTGTCATCCGTGACACTAAATGCACTTTCTGGCGAGATTATGTCTCCACCATCACCTCTGCTTCCTCTATGAGTGCAGTCTGGAAAAAAGCACGAGAGCTGAGTGGTAAATATTCTCCTGACTCGGCTCCTGTTCTGCGGGTTGCCGGTGTTGATATAGCAAACCCAATAGATATTGCCAATGAAATTGGCAATCATCTGGTCCGTATTTCTCAGGGGCTCCATCTATGCCCCTCGTTTCTTTCCTTAAAGTCTGCCAGAGAGTTAGCACCTTTGGACTTTTCTTCTCTCAGAGAAGAACAGTATAATGTGCCTTTTACACTTCAAGAACTGGAGGCAACACTCTCAGCTTGCTGATCATCAGCAGCTGGGCCCGATGACATTCATATTCGTATGCTACAACATTTACATCAGTCAGCCCTTGCAGTCCTATTACGCCTTTTCAATCTTCTTTGGTCACAAGGAGTTCTTCCACAGCCGTGGAAATCTGCCATTGTTCTCCCTTTCCGCAAACCAGGCACTACAGGACATGAAGCCTCCCACTATCGTCCCATTGCTCTTACCAGTGCAGTTTGCAAAGTGATGGAACGCCTGGTAAATAGACGTTTAGTGTGGTATTTAGAGACACACAACAGTCTCTCCACTCGTCAATATGGCTTTTGTAAGGGATGTTTTACCATAGACCCCTTACTACACTTGGATACATATGTTCGTAATGTCTTTGCGAATAACCACTCAGTTATTGCCATATTTTTTGACCTTGAGAAGGCATATGACACAACTTGGAAGTATAATATTTTAGCCCAAGCCCACTCCTTAGGCCTCCGAGGCAATCTACCATCCTTCCTTAAGAACTTTTAAACTGACAGACATTTCCATGTTCGGGTTAATAATGTGCTCTCCCCGGACTTCATCCAAGCTGAAGGTGTCCCTCAGGGATGTGTTGTGAGCACAACACATGATTTGACCTCTAGTCTTCCATCAAAAATTTGGTCATCACTCTATGTTGATGACTTTGCTATTGCCTGTGCATGCGCTGACTGTCACCTCCTTACAGTTTCTCTCCAGCATGCAGTCGACCGTGTTTCCAATTGAGCCACCACACATGGGTTTAAATTTTCCAGTACCAAAACTCACCAAATTACTTTCACTAGACGCTCTGTCATCTCCTATCATCCTTTGTACCTATATGGCTCCCGTATCCCTGAACGTGATAGTCAGGTTTCTGGACCTCCTCTTTGACCGTAGGTTATCCTGGAAACCTCACATTACCTCTCTGAAGGCAACTTGTCACAGCCGGCTGAACCTTCTTAAAACCCTTGCTCATCTTTCATGGGGAGCTGATCGTCGAACTCTGCTTCGCCTACATTCCACCCTCATTTAATCAAAACTTGATTATGATGACCAGATCTATTCAGCGGCCTCTCCTGCTACTCTCTCTAGCCTTAACCCCATTCATCACCAAGGATTACGTTTATGCCTTGGTGCTTTTCGCTCTTCCCCTGTTGAGAGTCTCTATGCAGAAGCGAACATTCCATCCTTATCCGATCGCCGTGATGCCCATTGCCTTCACTACTATGTACGCTCTCATGATCTCCGCAATCCTTCCATTTATAGAATGGTCACTGATATTAGTAGACATTCTTTATTTGTTCGCCGCCCCTGTTTACTCCGTCCCTTCTCTCTTCACCTACATTCGCTCATGTCTTCTCTTCAATTACCACCTTTCAATGTTCATGTAGCATCTCACTTTTCCCTTTCCCCCTGGGAAGTTCCAGCTGTTCGAGTCTGTTCTTTCTCTCTCCCTTGCTCGAAAGCCCAACTGTCTACGGTCGCTTCCCGCTCTCTTTTTCTTGACCACTTCCACTCTCATTCTCATGCCATTGCAGTGTACACAGATGGCTCTAAGTCTTCTGACGGTGTAGGATTCGCAGCAGTGTTTCCGGACAGTGTCGTACGAGGGCATTAACTATCTTCGGCTAGTATTTTTACTGCTGAATTGTATGCCATCCTTACAGCACTTATCCGTATTGCATTTATGCCTGTGTCATCATTTGTGGTTGTCTCAGACTCCCTTAGTGCTTTACAGGCTATACAGAAATTTGATACACCTCACCCCTTAGTCCTCCGTATCCAACTTTGGCTACGCTGCATCTTTACCAAGCATAAAGATATTGTTTTTTGTTGGGTCCCTGGTCATGTTGACGTACAGGGCAATGAACAGGCAGACACTGCTGCGCGGTCAGCAGTACATGACCTACCAGTTTCATATAGAGGTATTCCATTTACGGACTATTTTGCTGCAATAGCTACCCACCTTCACACCCGTTGGCAACAACGTTGGTCTACTATGCTCGGTAACAAACTTCAATCTATTAAACCGAGTATAGGTTACTGGCCGTCTTCTTGTCACCAGTGTCAAGTTTGGGAGACTGCTCTCTCCCGTCTTCACATTGGCCATACTCGTCTTACTCATGGATATCTCATGGAGAGGAGCCCTGCTCCTCTCTGTGAGAAATGTCAGGTTCCATTATCAGTCAGCCACATTCTGTTAGACTGCCCACTTTATCAACGAGCACGCAGAATTTACCTCCATTGTCGTCTTCGCTCTGCTGCTCTCTCTTTACCTTCCCTTCTCGCTGATGGACCCACCTTTCATCCGGACTCTCTTATTGACTTTTTGACAACTGACTTACTTCACAAACTCTGATACCTTCAGCCATTTCTACCTCAATCTCTTGCTACCCTCTATCCCCGCACTATCCCCTGCCCCGCTGTTTTCTGTAACCTACTGATCATCCCTTCCCACTTCTGCCGCCCAATACCCTCGCTTCCTTCCCTACCCTGCAGCACTGTATAACCCTTGTGGCTTAGCGCTTCTTTTTGATTATAATAATAATAAAATCAGGACAGTAGTCACTTATTTTATTAATAATCTACATTTATCGAACTTAAATTAATAATTAAATAGATTTAATTTTATAAAAGCTTCAAAAACTACACAAGAGAAATAACGAGAAGGCCAGGATGAGCCTTTGGTTAACTCGAAGGTGCAGAGAGGCCAAAAACAAGTGTGCTAGAGAATGGAAGAAGTGTAGAAGGCAAAGGACCCAGGAGAATAAGAACAGTTGAAGAAGGGAGGCCCAACGACAATACAAAAATGACATACCATTGAAAGCCAAATCTGACCTGAAGCTGCTATACAGTCACATCAGGAGGAAAACAACAGTCAGGGACCAGGTAATCAGGCTGAGGAAGGAAGGAGGGGAGATCACAAGAAATGACCGTGAAGTATGTGAGGAACTCAACATGAGATTCAAAGAAGTGTTCACAGAGGACACAGGGGACCCCAGAAAGAGAGAGGTGGGGTACACCATCAAGTGTTGGATACAGTACATGCAACCAAGGAAGAACTGAAGAGGCTGCTAGCAAGCGAGATACTCAAAGGCGATGGGGTCAGATAACATCTCTCCATGGGTCCTGAGAGAGGGAACAGAGGCGCTATGTGTGCTACTAACAACAATCTTCGACACATCTATCGAAACAGGGCGACTATCTGAGGTATGAAAGACAGCAAATGTAATCGCAATTTAAAAAAAAGGGGGACAGGCACGTAGCACTAAACTACAAACCAGTGTCACTGACATGTATAGTATGCAAAGTCATGGAGAAGATTATCGTGAGAAGAGTGATGGAGCATCTAGAAAAGAATGAGTTTATCAACTACAACCAGCATGGTCGTAAACTAACTAGAGTTTTGTGACAAAGTGACAGCAGTCAGACAAGAGAGAATAGTGCATAAGCTGGAATACCACGCAGGTATAACAGGGAAGGCACTGCAATGGATCAGGGAATACCTATCAGGAACACATCGGCGAGTCAATTTACGTGACGAGGTGTCAGAGTGGGCGCCTGTGATGAGCAGGGTTCCACAGGGGTCAGTCCTAGGTCTGGTACTATTTATGGTATATGTGAATGACATGACGGAAGGAGTAGACTTAGAAGTGTTCCTGTTTGCAGATGACGTGAAGTTGTTGAGAAGAATTCAATTAGACAAGAACCAGGCGGAACTACGAAGATATCTGGACAGGCTGCAGGCCTAGTCCAGAAACTGGCTCCTGGAGTTCAACTCCACCAAGTACAAAGTCGTGAAGATTGGGGAAGGGCAAAGAAGACTGCAGATGGAGTACAGTCTAGGGGACCAGAAACTACAAACCTCACTCAAGGAAAATGATCTTGGTGTGATTGTAACACCGGGCACATCTCCTAAGGCGCACATCAACCAAATAACTGCTGCAGCACATGGGCCCCTAGCAAACCTAAGGAAATAAATGGTATAAAATACCGACACAGTGGAAATATAAACACATATGCAATATAATGTGATCCTCTATTGACAACGTTTCGCCCACACAGTGGGCTTTTTCAAGTCACAAACAGATCTACCTGGGGTGTATGTATGTATAATGTTCGTCAAGACCGTAGTCCTGGCACGGGTCTCAATATTGCGATGACCCGTCTCTAGCTCCCGAGGGAGAAAGGTTTCTACAATGATGCGACGTATGCTGCTCAAGCACTCTTCTGGTCAGTTCAACTAGTGCATCTCATAAGTGACAACACCATATGTACTCCTAACTATGGACACTAGCGAGGAGGAGGACATGTCGTTATCACGGGCAACAGCTTGTCTGGTTCGTTGACTCCATGGTACACTAGTGTGGCCGCAGTCATCTCTGGGTCCTCTTCGGGAGGAAATATCACTCCTAGTTGCCTGGGGAGTGTCAGAGGACTAAAGTTTCAGTCAGGGCAGTCTTTGGTGGAATATGGTAAGGAGAAGATGTCACTTCTAAATAGGTGGTGTCGCTCAAAGGGGGTCGTAGGCAATTATGAAGGTGTAATTACCTTAATTTTGTTAGATTATCTTTTGAGAAATGTTCCTCCTGACCTTAAGGCATATCTTGAGGAGAAGCATCTTGATGATTTTAATAATGCTTTAGAGCTAGGTGACAGATTTTTAGCTAACCAAAAATTTGGTAGTAGTTACCACACACCCCATGCTAATAATGGTAAGTTTTCTCCACCCACCAATAGGAATAAGAAATTTCAGAAGTTTAAGCCACCCATTTATCAGCCTAATAACCAAAAGAGTTTTAATAACCCTAATTTTCCAGTACCCACTCGAGGAGGTTTTAAGTCAGCTGTCACAGATCCAGGACTACAAGGAACAGGTGGGACAAGCCCAGTTCCCCAGACCCAAGGGATCCAACCTAGGTCAAATGGGCAGGGGGCCTTTAAACCTTATCACTGTACATATTGCAATAAACAGGGCCACCTGCAGCCATATTGTCGAAAGAAGCTTAGGGACCAGGCTGCGGCAGATGCTTCTCCAGTAAATACACGATTACACATGATGTGGCTTGCATTGCAGTCTTGCCCCAAGGTATCCAAAGAAGACCAGCTGTCTTTGACCCTCGGATGAAGGTCTATTCAAGTAAGTCTACTGTGGCCTTACACCAAAATGAAGGGAGGGTCACGGGTGTTACGTCTTTGATGGACACTTGTAGCACATACACCTTGCTTCGCAGGGGTGTATTGCCAGTGTCGGAAGACACCTACACCGGATTGGACATTTTTCTTAAAGGGATAACTGGAGTCCCTGTCAGGACTCCAGTGCACAGGTTATGGATAGAGTCTGAGTACCAGTCTGGGTACCTACCTGTAGGTATTGCAGAAGATGTACCTTTTGCAGGAGTTGACCTTCTACTAGGCAACAACGTTGTGGGACTCATCAAAAGTGAGGAATGTTTGGTTTTGCAGGACCCTGCTTTAAAAGGTGGTAATGACCCAATTGGAGCAACGGTACCTGAAAATTTTTCAATGTGCTTTAGGACTAAACAGGGAAACAAGGCAGGAGCTCTGCCTCCCTGTGACCCTTCTGCACACTGTGGTGATGGTTTGGGCATGGGGAGCCTGTTCATTGAGTCTGACCTGCAGGAGACTCTGAGCAGTGATGAACCGGCTCAACCGGAACTCGGTTGGAGAAGTGGTCTTGGTGCTGATGTGGGAAAAAATCCCCTGACTCTGCAGCAACTGAGTGAGGCCCGGGAAGGTTGTGACCTCCGGAACGCTATTCATTTATCAGATGTCGCGGAGGATGTGGTTCCTAAATTTACCAAGTGTTTATTTTTCAGAGTTGATCAAATGAGCAAGACTCTTTTTAAGAGGACCTGTGCTTACGTGGACGCGGCAGAACTATTAAAGTGTCTTTGTAAGTATTTTTTACAGATTCTGAAGGAACGGCATTTCAGTGTTAAGATGGGAGAGCTAAATAATCAGTGTTTATTAATAAATTCCCTTTCTAACAGGTTACCAGAGTCTATACCCTTTCTGATTAATTTTGTGTGTGTGGTTTTGAGATTTCTGGTGAAACATTTTTGTCTCTTAGGCTTGCACAAATCACCCAAAGTCATTTTTTTATGAAATGTCATGTAGTTTTGAGAGGCCTACTTGAGGTTAAATTTACCAATGTATATCATCCTAGGAGTCAAAGAAAAGCACCATGGTTATCCCAGTCTCTCAGGGCAATGCATGTTTGTTTTACCCAGTACCAGAAGGACTGGGAGGAGGGAATTCCCCTCTCTTTCATTACCGTGTGGGGAAGCACTCTGGAATCATTAAGTCATGTGCTACGTGAGGATGGTGATGTTTCCCCGGCGGTGTTTTTTCTCGGTTTCAGAAAATTCTTGGCTAAGATGAGGTCGATGGCACTAGTGCACCAGTCTGCCAGTCCGCCCAGGATGACGTGGGACTATGAGGTGGTTGCTACACACATTCTGGAAGCTGGAGAGATGGGATTGGCATTGGAGCCGGATCCTGGAAGGCTATGATGGAACTGTGGGGTTTGACTTCAAAAATGATGATGGATAAAGTCCCTGAGAAAGATAATGTAAGCAGGAAAATTGTAAGAGATTGTGGAAGATTTGGATCTTCTGAAAGACTGGTTGAAGTGTTGGCTCAGCCATGGTGCACCTTAGTGAAAGAGTTTTTTGGGATGCTGAAAAATGGGGCCATGTTAAACCCCATGAGGTAGAGGTTTCCGAATTTGTGAAATGTCAGCAGGCCTGGCATGATGTAAGCTGGGGTGAAATAGGTTCCTTGAAGGAAGTGAAGTGTTTATTTCTAGAGACTGTGTTTGTATCCAGCGAGAGTCGGTGGACGTTGTTTTTTACTGGTCTCACACTAGGTGATACCTTGAAAACGTGCACTGACTGCCGCCAGGTACAGTTAAAAAATAAGGTTTTGTCTCCTTTATGAACTACATGCAAATTGTGTGAATGAACAGTGGGTGGGTCATCTGCTTCCCACGACCATGTGTGCCAAGGACACACCCGTATTTGTAACTTTAATATCTCTGTGCATATACCTTTTGTATGCCATTAACCCTCAAGATCTTTTATGTGTAATCCTGAGTTACCCACCCCGGGTTTTGCAAAATGATACAGAGGTTGGGTCAGTCTTGTTGCAGGGTAGAGCAGGAGAAGTAATGCCACTCGGCTGCTTCTCAGCAAAAAGTAGCAGGCACCAAAGAAGTTATACCTCCATAGAAAAGGAGGCTCTTGCTTTAGTGTTGGCAGTGCAACATTTTGAGGTGCATATATCTTCATCAGTTCACCCTATAACTGTGTATAGTGACCATATTCCTTTACGTTTCCTTCACTTAATGAGGCACCACAATCAGAGACTTACAAGGTGGGCCTTGTTTCTCCAACTTCTTAATCTTGTGATTCATTATGTGAAGGGAGCGGAGAATGTGGTTGCTAATACTTTGTCTTGTGTTTAAAGTGCACGATGTAGTGTGTAGATCACTTATCTATTCTTATTTTGCAGTGATTTGCGGTAGAAGAGGAGATGGAACTCTGGATCACCCAAAGGAGAAGGGCAGGTTGAGCTGGAGCTGGAGGTATCAGGATTCCCTAGTGTGTGTGTATTTAGGGGGGTAGTCACATCAAAGGCCATGCCTAGGTAAGGTATGCTACGTTTTTTAGGTGTTGGCTGGAATGCCTCGCCTCTGTTTTATGTTGGTATAGGGACTGTTGGACCTAACGTTTTAGTGAATGTGGGGCTGGCGGTGATGCCCTCCACTGTTTGGGTCATGTCTTTTGATCCGAGGTGTTTTGGTTCCCAGACTCTTTTTCAATTTTTCCTTTTTGGATCACCACTGGGGTGACTCCAGGGTCCTTGGAATGACATGTAGGTGACGGCCTGGGAGGTCCACCTTTTTGGGGTCTTCAGTGATGACTCCAGGGTTTTACGGCCACAGTCCCACCACCAAGATTTATGTGCCTATCCACCCGTTGTTTTTGGGGGCCTGATATTTTCCCCTCTCCTGTGCTCTCCTGATTCTCGCAGAGGTGTGTCATGGGGAACCAGTTTTGTTTACTAAAGATTGCTGTCAGATGGGAGTGATAATGTGATTTTGTTTTCTCAGTAGAATTTAACATGTAACATCTGTTTTTCTTTTCTTTGAACTCCTGGAAAATGTACTTACTGTTTAAAAGTTTTTTTTTTGGTGGCACCTACAGTTTGGTCTGCCTTGCAACATACTGAACTTTGGTGTTACTTCATAAAACGGCATTCCTCAGGGGCACTTTTGTACAAAGTTTACTTGCTTGTTTATAAGTTTGCTTGATGTAATTTAGGTAAAATGCATCAACGCCAGCGCCTGGCCAGCGCTGTGTTGTAATGGTGCCTTTTCCTAAAACAGCTGTCTAAGAGTGTGACTGTGAGCTCGTTGGGCATAAAACTTGATCACTTTTATGTTCGACGAGTTTCATATGTTTGCAATCTAGTACCTCAGTTTGTTAATATTGCATATTTGTAGTACCAAAAGACCGTGATTGTATGGTGGTCCTTCCCCAGTTATCATTTTGCCAGTTGCCTCAGACCTTAATGTGGGGCTTATTTTCTTTTTTTTCTTTTTGCCTAGCGGTGTCCGTAGGGACCCCGCTAGCAGAGTGAGACCTATGGTCTGGGGGTGGGGGTGTTATAATAACATGACAGTGCAACTTCTGAGCAACTTCAACACTTGCATGATAATAACATGACAGTGCAACTTCTGAGCAACTTCAACACTTGCATGATAATAACATGACAGTGCAACTTCTGAGCAACTTCAACACTTGCATGATAATAACATGACAGTGCAACTTCTGAGTAAACTTCAACACTTGCATGATAATAACATGACAGTGCAACTTCTGAGCAACTTCAACACTTGCATGATAATAACATGACAGTGCAACTTCCGAGGAACTTCAACACTTGCATGATAATAACATGACAGTGCAACTTCCGAGGAACTTCAACACTTGCATGATGATAACATGACAGTGCAACTTCCGAGGAACTTCAACACTTGCATGATGATAACATGACAGTGCAACTCATGAGAAACTTCAAGACAGGTCCTTGTGTGTTTAAGAACATTGGTCTTTTTTTTCTCTATGAAAATTCTGAATTAGACTTGGGTTGTCAATGTCCTAATTTTCCATTATTATTGAAGAAATTTTGATTTTATTTGCAATATGATGACTTGTCAACTTTTTTTCTGATTCTCTACAAACAAGCATTCAATGCAAATATTGCCGCGATTTACACTAATGCAATCATGCACAATGAGGTACAGAAGACTGTGGTGCACAATGAGGTACAGGAGACTGTGGTGCACACTGAGGGACAGGAGACTGTGGTGCACAATGAGGTACAGGAGGGCTGTGGTGCACACTGAGGTAACAGGAGACTGTGGTGCACACTGAGGGACAGGAGACTGTGGTGCACACTGAGGTACAGGAGACTGTGGTGCACAATGAGGTACAGGAGACTGTGGTGCACAATGAGGTACAGGAGACTGTGGTGCACACTGAGGTACAGGAGACTGTGGTGCACAATGAGGTACAGGAGACTGTGGTGCACAATGAGGTACAGGAGACTGTGGTGCACATTGAGGTACAGGAGACTGTGGTGCACGCTGAGGACAGGAGACTGTGGGTGCACAATGAGGTACAGGAGACTGTGGTGCACAATGAGGTACAGGAGACTGTGTGCACACTGAGGGACAGGAGACTGTGGTGCACAATGAGGTACAGGAGACTGTGGTGCACACTGAGGTACAGGAGACTGTGGTGCACACTGAGGACAGGAGACTGTGGTGCACACTGAGGTACAGGAGACTGTGGTGCACAATGAGGTACAGGAGACTGTGGTGCACAATGAGGTACAGGAGACTGTGGTGCAAACTGAGGTACAGGAGACTGTGGTGCACAATGAGGTACAGGAGACTGTGGTGCACAATGAGGTACAGGAGACTGTGGTGCACACTGAGGTACAGGAGACTGTGGTGCACGCTGAGGGACAGGAGACTGTGGTGCACACTGAGGTACAGGAGACTGGTGCACACTGAGGTACAGTAGACTGTGGTGCACACTGAGGTACAGGAGACTGTGGTGCACACTGAGTTACAGGAGACTGTGGTGCACACTGATGTACAGGAGACTGTGGTGCACAATGAGGTACAGGAGACTGTGGTGCACACTGATGTATCATGTGGGAGTTCGACACGTGGATTAGGTAAGAAATACTCACGTAGGCTGGTATTACGTATAATTACAGATAAGGTGGATAACGCCCTTACAGCCGTGACCTGCCTCCTTGCTCACTCTCGTATAACTGACTGACTGACTGGCCGCCCACGTACCCATAGAGGGTCTTTGAATAATGCCAGGTCAGCGCAATATGAGTTCAGATAGTGACTCAGGCAGAGACGGTTGGTCGTTGAGTCAACGGTACACTGGTTACTGGTAACTGGTTACTACTACTGAGAGATGTACAGGAGACTGTGGTGCACAATGAGGTACAGGAGACTGTGGTGCACACTGATATACAGGAGACTGTGGTGCACAATGAGGTACAGGAGACTGTGGTGCACACTGATGTACAGGAGACTGTGGTGCACACTGAGGTACAGGAGACTGTGGTGCACACTGAGGTACAGGAGACTGTGGTGCACACTGAGGTACAGGAGACTGTAATGCACACTGAGGTACAGGAAACTGTGGTGCACACTGAGGTACAGGAGACTGTGGTGCACACTGAGGTACAGGAGACTGTGGTGCACACTGAGGTACAAGAGACTGTGGTGCACAGTGAGGTACAGGAGACTGTGGTGCACACTGAGGTACAGGAGACTGTGGTGCACACTGAGGTACAGGAGACTGTGGTGCACACTGAGGTACAGGAGACTGTGGTGCACACTGAGGTACAGGAGACTGTGGTGCACACTGAGGTACAGGAGACTGTGGTGCACACTGAGGTACAGGAGACTGTGGTGCACACTGAGGTACAGGAGACTGTGGTGAACGCTGAGGTACAGGAGACTGTGGTGCACACTGAGGTACAGGAGACTGTGGTGCACACTGAGGTACAGGAGATTGTGGTGCACACTGAGGTACAGGAGACTGTGGTGCACGCTAAGGTACAGGAGACTGTGGTGCACACTGAGGTACAGGAGACTGTGGTGCACGCTTAGGTACAGGAGACTGTGGTGCACACTGAGGTACAGGAGACTGTGGTGCACACTGAGGTACAGGAGACTGTGGTGCACACTGAGGTACAGGAGACTGTGGTGCACGCTGAGGTACAGGAGACTGTGTGTGCACACTGAGGTACAGGGGACTGTGGTGCACACTGAGGTACAGGAGACTGTGGTGCACACTGAGGTACAGGAGACTGTGGTGCACGCTGAGGTACAGGAGACTGTGGTGCACACTGAGGTACAGGAGACTGTGGTGCACGCTGAGGTACAGGAGACTGTGGTGCACACTGAGGTACAGGAGACTGTGGTGCACACTGAGGTACAGGAGATTGTGGTGCACACTGAGGTACAGGAGACTGTGGTGCACGCTAAGGTACAGGAGACTGTGGTGCACACTGAGGTACAGGAGACTGTGGTGCACGCTTAGGTACAGGAGACTGTGGTGCACACTGAGGTACAGGAGACTGTGGTGCACACTGAGGTACAGGAGACTGTGGTGCACACTGAGGCACAGGAGACTGTGGTGCACACTGAGGTACAGGAGACTGTGGTGCACACTGAGGGACAGGGGACTGTGGTGCACACTGAGGTGCAGGAGACTGGTGCACACTGAGGTACAGGAGACTGTGGTGCACACTGAGGTACAGGAGACTGTGGTGCACACTGAAGTACAGGAGACTGTGGTGCACACTGAGGTACAGGAGACTGTGGTGCAAGCTGAGGTACAGGAGACTGTGGTGCACACTGAGGTACAGGAGACTGTGGTGCACACTGAGGTACAGGAGACTGTGGTGCACACTGAGGTACAGGAGACTGTGGTGCACACTGAGGGACAGGAGACTGTCGTGCACACTGAGGTACAGGAGACTGTGGTGCACGCTGAGGTACAGGAGACTGTGGTGCACACTGAGGTACAGGAGACTGTGGTGCACGCTGAGGTACAGGAGACTGTGGTGCACACTGAGGTACAGGAGACTGTGGTGCACACTGAGGTACAGGAGACTGTGGTGCACACTGAGGTACAGGAGACTGTGGTGCACACTGAGGTACAGGAGACTGTGGTGCACACTGAGGGACAGGAGACTGTGGTGCACACTGAGGTACAGGAGACTGTGGTGCACACTGAGGTACAGGAGACTGTGGTGCACACTGAGGTACAGGAGACTGTGGTGCACACTGAGGTACAGGAGACTGTGGTGCACAATGAGGTACAGGAGACTGTGGTGCACAATGAGGTACAGGAGACTGTGGTGCACATTGAGGTACAGGAGACTGTGGTGCACGCTGAGGGACAGGAGACTGTGGTGCACACTGAGGTACAGGAGACTGTGGTGCACAATGAGGTACAGGAGACTGTGGTGCACACTGAGGGACAGGAGACTGTGGTGCACAATGAGGTACAGGAGACTGTGGTGCACACTGAGGTACAGGAGACTGTGGTGCACACTGAGGGACAGGAGACTGTGGTGCACACTGAGGTACAGGAGACTGTGGTGCACAATGAGGTACAGGAGACTGTGGTGCACAATGAGGTACAGGAGACTGTGGTGCACACTGAGGTACAGGAGACTGTGGTGCACAATGAGGTACAGGAGACTGTGGTGCACAATGAGGTACAGGAGACTGTGGTGCACACTGAGGTACAGGAGACTGTGGTGCACGCTGAGGGACAGGAGACTGTGGTGCACACTGAGGTACAGGAGACTGGTGCACACTGAGGTACAGTAGACTGTGGTGCACACTGAGGTACAGGAGACTGTGGTGCACACTGAGTTACAGGAGACTGTGGTGCACACTGATGTACAGGAGACTGTGGTGCACAATGAGGTACAGGAGACTGTGGTGCACACTGATGTATCATGTGGGAGTTCGACACGTGGATTAGGTAAGAAATACTCACGTAGGCTGGTATTACGTATAATTACAGATAAGGTGGATAACGCCCTTACAGCCGTGACCTGCCTCCTTGCTCACTCTCGTATAACTGACTGATGACTGCCGCCCACGTACCCATAGAGGGTCTTTGAATAATGCCAGGTCAGCGCAATATGAGTTCAGATAGTGACTCAGGCAGAGACGGTTGGTCGTTGAGTCAACGGTACACTGGTTACTGGTAACTGGTTACTACTACTGAGAGATGTACAGGAGACTGTGTTGCACAATGAGGTACAGGAGACTGTGGTGCACACTGATATACAGGAGACTGTGGTGCACAATGAGGTACAGGAGACTGTGGTGCACACTGATGTACAGGAGACTGTGGTGCACACTGAGGTACAGGAGACTGTGGTTTCCACACTGAGGTACAGGAGACTGTGGTGCACACTGAGGTACAGGAGACTGTAATGCACACTGAGGTACAGGAAACTGTGGTGCACACTGAGGTACAGGAGACTGTGGTGCACACTGAGGTACAGGAGACTGTGGTGCACACTGAGGTACAAGAGACTGTGGTGCACAGTGAGGTACAGGAGACTGTGGTGCACACTGAGGTACAGGAGACTGTTGTGCACACTGAGGTACAGGAGACTGTGGTGCACACTGAGGTACAGGAGACTGTGGTGCACACTGAGGTACAGGAGACTGTGGTGCACACTGAGGTACAGGAGACTGTGGTGCACACTGAGGTACAGGAGACTGTGGTGCACACTGAGGTACAGGAGACTGTGGTGCACGCTGAGTACAGTGAGACTGTGGTGCACACTGAGGTACAGGAGACTGTGGTGCACACTGAGGTACAGGAGATTGTGGTGCACACTGAGGTACAGGAGACTGTGGTGCACGCTAAGGTACAGGAGACTGTGGTGCACAATGAGGTACAGGAGACTGTGGTGCACGCTTAGGTACAGGAGACTGTGGTGCACACTGAGGTACAGGAGACTGTGGTGCACACTGAGGTACAGGAGACTGTGGTGCACACTGAGGCACAGGAGACTGTGGTGCACACTGAGGTACAGGAGACTGTGGTGCACACTGAGGGACAGGGGACTGTGGTGCACACTGAGGTGCAGGAGACTGGTGCACACTGAGGTACAGGAGACTGTGGTGCACACTGAGGTACAGGAGACTGTGGTGCACACTGAAGTACAGGAGACTGGTGCACACTGAGGTACAGGAGACTGTGGTGCAAGCTGAGGTACAGGAGACTGTGGTGCACACTGAGGTACAGGAGACTGTGGTGCACACTGAGGTACAGGAGACTGTGGTGCACACTGAGGTACAGGAGACTGTGGTGCACACTGAGGGACAGGAGACTGTGGTGCACACTGTTGTACAGGAGACTGTGGTGCACATTGAGGTGCAGGAGACTGTGGTGCACACTGAGGTACAGGAGACTGTGGTGCACACTGAGGGACAGGAGACTGTGGTGCACACTGAGGGACAGGAGACTGTGGTGCACACTGAGGTACAGGAGACTGTGGTGCACACTGAGGTACAGGAGACTGTGGTGCACACTGAGGTACATTAGACTGTGGTGCACACTGAGGTACAGGAGACTGTGGTGCACACTGAGGTACAGGAGACTGTGGTGCACGTTGAGGTACAGGAGACTGTGGTGCACACTGATGCACAGGAGACTGTGGTGCACACTGAGGGACAGGAGACTGTGGTGCACACTGAGGTACAGGAGACTGTGGTGCACACTGAGGTAAAGGAGACTGTCGTGCACACTGAGGTACAGGAGACTGTGGTGCACACTGAGGTACAGGAGACTGTGGTGCACACTGAGGGACAGGAGACTGTGGTGCACACTGAGGGACAGGAGACTGTGGTGCACACTGAGGTACAGGAGACTGTGGTTTCACACTGAGGTACAGGAGACTGTGGTGCACACTGAGGTACAGGAGACTGTGGTGCACACTGAGGTACAGGAGACTGTGGTGCACACTGAGGTAAAGGAGACTGTCGTGCACACTGAGGTACAGGAGACTGTGGTGCACGCTGAGGTACAGGAGACTGTTGTGCACACTGAGGTACAGGAGACTGTGGTGCACGCTGAGGTACAGGAGACTGTGGTGCACACTGAGGTACAGGAGACTGTGGTGCACACTGAGGTACAGGAGACTGTGGTGCACACTGAGGTACAGGAGACTGTGGTGACACACTGAGGTACAGGAGACTGTGGTGCACACTGAGGTACAGGAGACTGTGGTGCACACTGAGGTACAGGAGACTGTGGTGCACAATGAGGTACAGGAGTGTGAGGGAAAAGTTCAATAGATAGGAGTAGCGATATAGTAACAATAGTTTCATTGCCAGCTACTAGTTAAGGTAGGGTAAGTCCAGCTCCAGCCTTTCTTCCCCCTCCCCGAAAGTGTAGTTTGACTGGCCGGCTGCTTTTAAGGTAGGGTCAGTCTAGCTCCCGCCTTTCTTCCCCCTCCCCGAAAGTGATAGTTTGATTGCCGGCTGCTTGTTAACGTAGGGTCAGTCTAGCTCCTGCTATCCCTTCCCCTCCCTCTTCCCCCCCCCCCCCCCTCGAAAGGTGAGGTGTGGGGCTCTGGTCAAATATTAAATCACTCGACTCACAGCTCCCAACACTACGTAAGTACATGCCTGCTTGTATACTAGTGAATTATTGGTTAAAAGCTTCACTTTTGACCAATAATACTTAAGTCTTTTCAGTCTTGCTCTAGGTTGACTGTTGTAATAATCACCACGTCTTTTGAGTATTGTACTTGCCATGGAGAGTGATTATTTAAGCAGTGGGTAACCTGTCTATCTTTTCAGCTTAGATGACAGTCAGGGTCACCTGTCAATCAACGAGAAGAACAGGAGACGGACTAACGTCCTGGAGACGTCCCACTTTGGATTTAAGTACCTGTGCACCTGTATGAAATTGCAGGATGTAACCCCACATCATTGCAGCGGTAAAGAACCTGCTTTCCTGTCATCGGGATACTACTCAAGGCTCTATCTACTGAGAAGAACTAGCCAGTGGGTCGTAACCAACACCTGCGACCCCCCCCCCATCATCAGCAACGGCTACGATTTCAACAACACAGTGTCATCAACACCAGACACCCCTATACCTATTAGCGTTGAATTCAGTTATCATTTATATTTTTAATTTTTCATTTTCTTTAATGTAGGATTAATATTTCACATTTAAGTGTTATATATTTTATATTTTCTATATAATAAAGTGTTTATGTTTGTCTGTTATTATTTCTTTTTCTATTCACTAATTTTCCTGAGGAGGAGCCAGCCTTGGTAATACTGTCTGAAGTTGTTACAGGGCTGAGTAAGCCTTCACAAGTGGCGACCTTGCCAGGATACACTCTACTGAATCAAGATTCAACTCCATCTCGAATCTACCATTGGAACTTCAACGCCGCATACCACAGACGATTACCACCAGCCATGAGTAATCATTCTCTATGGTAGGACTACGGTACAGGTATTTAAAAGATTTGGTGATTGTTATAGTCTCAATTTATTGTAAGTCAAGTCAGGCAGGATATAATATTTAATTCTGCCACCTTTCATGTGAGCTTGAAACACTTTGGAGGATTAGACTCTAGGGACCCGAGATTTTCCAGTGACAACTTGTTTCATTGAGCTCTTTATTATATCAAGGGAACTGTCATAGGACACTCTTGATTTGTTGGTGAGAAGATTGGATGGTCAAGGGACCCCATTCTACTTACTGTTTGCTCGGAGCCGGCATAGAACCCTTCTTTTTCATTAATACATATGGTTTAATTGAAGCAGGGATTGAGCCCTCTGGTTTATTTACAGTTTGAGCGGAGCAGGAATTGAACCCTCCGTTTTCTTCAATACCCGTTTCATTTCCCCTGATAGTTTAAGTTATTCTTGCAAGTATGGATGAATACCAGTTTTGGATGAATGCTGGAAGTAAGTTAGGAACAACAGGGAAAAATTTAGAATCTTTCATTAGTGCTAAGATCCAGGAAAGACTTGAAAGAGAGAGAATTGAGAGAGAAGAAAGACAGAAAAGGAAAGAGAAGAGAAAAAGGAGAGAGAGAGAATCGAAAGAAAAGACAAAAAGGAGCATGATAGACTTGATCGTGAGGAGAGAGCTAGAGTACGTGAGGAACAGGTTAAATTAAGGGAACTTAAGGAAAGAGCAAAGTACAGAGAATATGAGTTAAGGGAGAGAGAAAAGGATCGCGAGCTCGAACAAACTCGCCTTGAATTAGAGAATAAGAAGTTAACTTTCTCACAACAGCAATTAGATGAAGGAGTAATGGAACAACGTGCAGCTAGTGCACATATTCCAACACCTAATTTACCTCCCTTCACAGAGGGGGAAGACATAACTTCTTACAATATCAGGTTTGAAAATACCGCTACCCTCTGTGAATGGCCTCCTGACACCTGGGCTACCAGGTTAGGAATGTTATTTTCTGGTACAGCTTTGAATATCTATGCAACTTTGTCGCAGGATATCATATGTAATTATAACCTACTGAAGAAGGCGATCCTTAAAGCATATCAAAAAACCACTAATTCTTACAGGAAAGATTTCAGGTATGCCACCTTACAGCCTGGCCAGAACTTTCAGCAGCTACAGGTAACACTCTTTCGTTTGTTCGACTTTTGGATAGAGAGCTCAGGAATTGATCACAGTTATGAATCTCTTAGAGACTTCATGGTTGCTCAAAAGTTCCTGACAGCTCTTCCCCACCAGATACGAACATTCATCAGAGAACGTAACCTGATTAAAGCTGAGGAAGTTGCTGAGGCTGCTGACCTGTATGCTGAGGCTCACAATTCCTATAAAGACCTAAAGGGATCGAACCCTAAGGGCAAGGGTTCATCAGACCTTAAGAAATCAAAGCCTCTAGTGGAAAGTAAAATGACTTCTTTTATTCCTGTTTGTCATTTGTGTGGTGTTAAGGGACATAAACGTCCAGATTGTCCTTCTAAGAAGGCCCAAAAAGTTGGAAGATGTTTTAAAGACTGTAATGACCAAGCACCCTTCTGTTCAGGAACAGTTAATGGACTTAATATATCTACCATTTTACGAGACACTGGATGCACATGTATAGTAATTTCTGATAAGCTGTTCCCTAATCTTAAAGAAACTCATTCCTCTGCTATACTTTCAGACTACTTGGGCCGTAAAGACACTTTTCCTACCATCCATTGTTACATTAGGTCTAAATGGTTCACAGGTTGGTCTGAAGCCGTACCCATCACTTCTTGCTCCGTACTAATAGGTAATGTAAAAGGTGCCATTCTTCCTTCTGAGGTTGACCTCTCACCACCAAAGATGGACATAGGCGTTTCAGATCCTCTTCCTGTAGAGTCGGAGAAGCCCCTCGAAAGTTCAGATGAGACAATGTCTCGTGAGATTCATGTGGGATTAAAAACCAGTGATGCTACTCTCGAAAGCGAGGTAGTAGGATCACCGGTTCACTTGTTAGATGAAAGTGAAGATATCACCTCCGATACCATGCTTCCCCTACTGTCCATCCTTTGATTTTCCCTGACATTAAGCCAGTAGACATGTCGAAGGACTCCTTTGTCAATTTGCAACTTAATTGCCCTTCTCTTCAGAATTGCCATAATGCCGCTAAACAAAATCAAGTTATCCAAAGGAAAAACTTTTCATATAAATTTGAATATATAAAAGGTATCTTGCACAAGTCGGTATTCAAATTAAATTCAGATGAGACAGACTATTCCATCTTAGTTGTTCCAAGTCAATGCAGAGAGACTGTTCTTAAAATGGCTCATGACCTGCCAGTGGCCGGACATTTCTCGCATCGTAAAACTTTAAATAAAATTAGGGAAACCTATTTTTGGCCTAAAATATCCTCAGATGTCACTACTTATTGTAGATCGTGTAAAGTTTGCCAACTGTCATCCTCCCGAGGTACCGGGCGAGTACCTATGGTCAAAATGCCAATCTTTACGGTACCGTTTGAAAGAGTAGCTATTGACATCGTTGGTCCTTTATCTCCACTTTCATCTGGGGGACATAGATATATATTAACATTAGTTGATTATGCTTCGAGTTTCCCTGAAGCCGGTTCCTTGAAGACCATAACTACTACAGAGGTGGCTGAAGCCCTTTTGTCCATCTTCTCCGGAGTGGGCATCCCTAGAGAAATTTTGTCTGACCGGGGAACACAAGTTCACATCTGACTTAATGCAACATCTCTACCAACTTCTGGGAGTGAAGCCTCTCTTCACCACACCCTATCATCCCAGCTGTAATGGGAGGACTGAGCGCCAGCATTCGATTCTCAAGTCCATTTTAAGGAAACTTTGCTCCCTTAAACCTAAGGAGTGGCATCGTTACCTACCCTGTGCTTTGTTTGCCATGAGGGAAGTTCCCAGTGACTCTTTGGGGTTTTCACCTTCTGAACTTCTCTATGGTAGACAGGCCAGAGGTCCACTGTCCATCCTTCATGACTTATGGACTAATGAGGAGGTAAATGCTGAGGTTCAGTCTTCTTACCAGTTTCTCCTTGACCTTAGATCCAAACTTGAGGAGACCTCTGACATAGTTTCGAAAAACTTAAGTTTGTCTATGGACCAGTACAAAACCTATTTTGACTCCAAAAGTCAGAGGAGAACTTTTAATGTAGGGGATGAAGTTCTTGTACTTTTGCTGATTAAGTCAAATAAATTATTAGTAACATGGAAAGGTCCATATAAAGTATTAAAAATTTGTGGGAAAGTTGACTACCTCATAGAAGTCAAGGGGAAACCTAAGCTTTATCATATCAACATCCTTAAGAAATATTACCGAAGAAATTCGGTTAACTGCCTTAATAACTTTGACTTAGTTTTTCCACACGAACTTGATAAAACAACTGAAGAATGTAAAGTGTGTGTAACTGACACCTCTAAAATAGACTATGATGAAGAACTACATGACTTGGTGACTCTTGACCACTCGGGCGCTACCAACATTAATATTAATGAATCTTTGGATGACCATAAGAGACATGAACTACTTCAATGTGTGAGTAACTTTTCAGACGTCTTTACTGATATTCCAGGTGTTACCTCCACGGTAGTCCATTAGATTGACTTAGTGACGGACAATCCTATCAAACGGAAATTATACCCAGTTCCAGTTCACCTTAGGGATGCATTTGACCGAGAGGTAGACAAATTATTAAAACTAAAGATCATTGAACCTTCAGTATCTGCATATTGCTCACCAGTAGTCATGGTTAAGAAGGCGGATAATTCATATGGACTTGCTATTGACTTCAGAGGCCTTAATGCTATAACTCGGTGGGATGCTGAGCCTATGCCCTTAATAGATAGCGATCTACACAAATTTTATGACGCTTCCTTCTTTTCAGAGATTGATATTGTGCAGGCATATCATCAAGTAATGTTAAATCCTTCTTCTAAGCAGTACACCGCTTTTCCTATACACCAAGGACTGATGCAGTATAGAACTATGCCCTTCGGCTTGGTAACTGCCTGTGCTACCTACGTGAGACTGATGAGAAAGGTCTTGGGTAATATGCCAAATGTTTCAGTTTATTTTGATAACATTTACATAATGACATGTATGTGGGGCGAACATATCCAAACATTAACATCAGTTTTGCATAGGTTATGCTCACATGGCCTCGCTGCCAAGCCGAAGAAATGCTTCCTTGGGTATAACAAGATTAGATATCTTGGACTGATACTTTCTAATAACACTCTGCAGCCTCTCTCCAGTAAGATCAAAGCTTTATTAGAATTTAAATTCCCCAAAACCAAGAAGCTCATGCGAAGCTTTCTTGGTTCTGTAAATTTTTATGCACGGTTTATCCCGAACCTTACTGATCTTACAGGCATCTTATCCGACTTCCTTAAAAAGTCTGTGAAGGAACCTCTTGAACTTTCCGACGTAGCTCGGGAAAAGTTTAATGAGATTAAAAGTATCTTTTCGAAAGACCCTATACTTACGATTCAGATTAATAAAACATTTTGTTTGAGAACTGATGCCTCCAGTACTGGCTTAGTGCGGTGTTACTACAATCATGATGGTACTCCTTCCTGTATGCTTCCTAAGCCGGAAACTCCTTCCCGCAGAAACAAGATACTCCACAATAGAAAAGGAATGTTTAGCCCTTGTGTGGGGTATCTCCAAACTTAAATTTTATTTGCTGGGAAAAGAATTCATTTTAGAAACGGACCACAAATCTTTGCTATACCTAGAAACTTTTAAGGGAACCATCAGTCGCCTCTTGAGGTGGACATTGGCACTCCAGGCTTTTAAGTTCCATATTGTGTATATCAATGGTTCATCCATTTATTTCTCTGACTGGTTAAGTCGTGACAGTCAGTAGAAGATTTGTTGCCTTATGCGACTTCCACATGTTGGAACTTTTTCCTTGCCTATTCTTCTTATACTCCTTGACTATAAGTCTTGGTATGGGGGAGTGTGAGGGAAAAGTTCAATAGATAGGAGTAGCGATATAGTAACAATAGTTTCATTGCCAGCTACTAGTTAAGGTAGGGTAAGTCAAGCTCCCGCCTTTCTTCCCCCTTCCCGAAAGTGATAGTTTGACTGCCGGCTGCTTGTTAAGGTAGGGTCAGTCTAGCTCCCACTATCCCTTCCCCTCCCTCTTCCCCCCCCCCCCCCGAAAGGTGACGTGTGGGGCTCTGGTCAAACAGTAAATCACTCGACTCACAGCTCCCAACACTACTGTAAGTACATGCCTGCCTTGTATTCTAGTGAATTTATTGGTTAAAAGCTTCACTTTTGACCAATAATAAATTTAGTCCTTTCAGTCTTGCTCTAGGTTGACTGTTGTAATAATCACCACGTCTTTTGAGTATTGTACTTGCCATGGAGAGTGATTATTTAAGCAGTGGGTAACCTGTCTATCTTTTCAGCTTAGATGACAGTGAGGGTCACCTGTCAATCAACGAGAAGAACAGGAGACGGACTAACGTCCTGGAGACGTCCCACTTTGGATTTAAGTACCTGTGCACCTGTATGAAATTGCAGGATGTAACCCCACATCATTGCAGCGGTAAAGAACCTGCTTTCCTGTCATCGGGATACTAAAGACTCTATCTACTGTGAAGAACTAGCCAGTGGGTCGTAACCAACACCTGCGACCCCCCCCCCCATCATCAGCAACGGCTACGATTTCAACAACACAGTGTCACCAACACCAGACACCCCTATACCTATTAGCGTTGAATTCAGTTATCATTTATATTTTTCATTTTTCATTTTCTTTAATGTAGGATTAATATTTCATATTTAAGTGTTTTATATTTTCTATTTTCTATATAATAAAGTGTTTATGTTTGTCTGTTATTATTTCTTTTTCTATTCACTAATTTTCCTGAGGAGGAGCCAGCCTTGGTAATACTGTCTGAAGTTGTTACAGGGCTGAGTAAGCCTTCACAAGGAGACTGGTGCACGCTGAGGTACAGGAGACTATGGTGCACACTGAGGTACAGGAGACTGTGGTACACACTGAGGCACATGAGACTGTGGTGCACATTGAGGCACATGAGACTGTGGTGCACATTGAGGCACAGGAGACTGTGGTGCACATTGAGGCACAGAAGACTGTGGTGCACATTGAGGCACAGGAGACTGTGGTGCACATTGAAGCACAGGAGACTGTGGTGCACATTGAGGCACAGGAGACTGTGGTGCACATTGAGGTACACGAAACTGTGGTGCACATTGAGGCACAGGAGACTGTGGTGCACATTGAGGCACAGAAGACTGTGGTGCACATTGAGGCACAGGAGACTGTGGTGCACATTGAGGCACAGGAGACTGTGGTGCACATTGAGGCACATGAGACTGTGGTGCACATTGAGGCACAGGAGACTGTGGTGCACACTGAGGCACAGGAGACTGTGGTGCACATTGAGGCACACGAGACTGTGGTGCACACTGAGGCACAGGAGACTGTGGTGCACATTGAGGCACAGAAGACTGTGGTGCACATTGAGGCACGGAACTGTGGTGCACATTGAGCACAGGAGACTGTGGTGCACATTGAGGCACAGAAGACTGTGGTGCACATTGGGGCACAGGAGACTGTGGTGCACATTGAGGCACAGGAGACTGTGGTGCACATTGAGGCACAGGAGACTGTGGTGCACATTGAGGTACACGAGACTGTGGTGCACATTGAGGCACAGGAGACTGTGGTGCACACTTGAGGTACACGAGACTGTGGTGCACATTGGGCACAGAGACTGTGGTGCACATTGAGGGCACAGAGACTGTGGTGCACATTGAGGCACAGGAGACTGTGGTGCACATTGAGGCACAGGAGACTGTGGTGCACATTGAGGCACAGGAGACTGTGGTGCACATTGAGGCACAGGAGACTGTGGTGCACACTGAGGTACACGAGACTGTGGTGCACATTGAGGCACAGGAGACTGTGGTGCACATTGAGGCACAGAAGACTGTGGTGCACATTGAGGCACAGGAGACTGTGGTGCACATTGAGGCACAGAGACTGTGTGAATTGAGGCACGACGTGGCACATTGAGGCACAGAGACTGTGGTGCACATTGAGCACAGGAGACTGTGGTGCACATTGAGGCACAGGAGACTGTGGTGCACATTGAGGCACAGGAGACTGTGGTGCACATTGAGGCACAGGAGACTGTGGTGCACATTGAGGCACAGGAGACTGTGGTGCACATTGAGGCACAGGAGACTGTGGTGCACATTGAGGCACAGGAGACTGTGGTGCCAAATTGAGGCACAGGAGACTGTGGTGCACATTGAGGCACAGGGACTGTGGTGCACATTGAGGCACAGGAGACTGTGGGCACATTGAGGCACAGGAGATGTGGTGCACATTGAGGCACAGGAGACTGTTGGTGCGCATTGAGGCACAGTAGACTGTGGTGCACACTGAGGCACAGGAGACTGTGGTGCACACTGAGGCACAGGAGACTGTGGTGCACATTGAGGCACAGGAGACTGTGGTGCACATTGAGGCACAGGAGACTGTGGTGCACATTGAGGCACAGGAGACTGTGGTGCACACTGAGGCACAGGAGACTGTGGTGCACACTGAGGCACACGAAACTGTCTCTTTTGCAAGAATTGTTTTTATCGTAAATTTTAAAGTGATTCCTAACCTATATGTTTATGCCTTAACAGATAATTCACTCAAGTATTTCGTGACCAAATGACGCAAGCTTGAAAGCTTGAATTAAAGTTTACTTAATCTGAGAATAAATGTATTGTAGTATACTCGTAATACTTACGTGAATCCTTTCTTATGAAGGTGGCAACCCACCAAGCCAGTACCTGCGGCCACATCCAGAACTCGCACCTGCTGCCTCTTCTTCTCTGGAACCATATTAGCAATTTCTTCTGCTGCAGTACTTGGCCCTCCATAATCCAAAACGGCAGAGTTCTGAATATGTTCAGGAGAAAAAATATGGCGTAGATTATACATATTAATAAATTAGACAGGGGTCATCCCACAAACACTAAATACAACAGACATAGCCCCACTCCACAAATTGGCAGTAAAGCAATTGCAAAGAACTACAGACCGATAGCACTAACATCCCATATAAATATCTTTGAGAGGGTTCTAAGAAGCAAGATTGCCAACAACCTAGATACCTATCAGTTACACAACCCAGGGCAACACGGGTTTAGAGCATGTCGCTCCTGCCTGTCCCAGCTACTGGACCACTATGACAAGGTCCTGGATGCTGTAGAGGAAAAACAAAATACAGATGTAGTGTATACAGACTTTGCAAAAGCTTTCGACAAGTGTGACCATGGTGTAATAGCACACAAAATGTGTGATAAAGGAATAACAGGAAAAGTTGGTAGATGGATCTATACCTTCCTGATAAATAGAACACAAAGAGTAATAGTAAACAGAGTGATGTCCCAGGCAGCTACGGTAAAAAGCTCTGTTCCACAAGGCACAGTACACGCTTCCATTCTGTTCCTCATCCTCATTTCTGTCATAGACAGAGATGTAGCCATAGCTCCGTGTCTTTCTTTGCAGATGACACCCGGATTACCACGGCAGTGACCTCCATCGAAGACACTACGAGACTCCAAGCGGACATCAACCAAATCTTCGAATGGGCCACTCAAAACAATATGAAGTTCAACGAGGAGAAATTTCAAATACTCAGATACGGGAAACTTGAGGAAATTAAAAATGTATCAGGGTATACCACAAATTCTAACCTTTCAATGGAGCGTAAAAGTAATGTGAAGGACCTGGGAGTGATAATGTCAGAGGATCTCGCCTTCAAAGACCACAACAATGTATCTACCTCATCTGCTAGGAAAATGATAGGATGGATAATGAGAACCTTCAAAACTTGGGACGCCAAGCCCATGATGATTCTCTTCAAATCGTTTGTTCTCTCTAGGCTGGAATACTGCTGTACACTAACGACCTCCTTCAAGGCTGGCAACATTGCAGACCTGGAGAGTGTACAATGAACTTTCACGGCACACATAAGTACGATAAGGTACCTAAATTACTGGGAACGGTTGAAGGTCCTTGATCTGTATTCCCTGAAACTTAGGTGAGAGAGATACATTATAATATACACTTGGAAGGTCCTGGAGGGGTTGGAACCAAACCTGCACACGAAAATCACTCCATACGAAAGCAAAAGACCCGGCAGGAGATGCAACATTCCCCCAATGAAAAGCAGGGGCCCCACGAGTACATTGAGAGGCAACACAAGAAATATTCGGGGCCCAAGACTGCTCAGCTGCCTCCCAGCATTCATAAAGGGGATTATCAATAAACCCTTGTCTGTCTTTAAGAAGGCACTTGACAGGCACTTAGTCAGTACCTGACCAACCGGGCTATGGTTCGTACGTTATCTTGCGTGCGGCCAGCAGTAACAGCCTGGTTGATCAGATCCTGATCCATCATGAGGCCTGGTCACAGATCGAGCCGCGGGGGCGTTGACCTCTGAAACCGTCTCTAGGTAAACTCCAGGTATGTGAAACACTTGGGTATCTTTATTGAGGAAACGTTTCGCCACACAGTGGCTTCATCAGTCCATACAAAGGACATTGGTGAAGAACAGAATGAGTTTGAGGTAATCAGTCCCTTAGCCTTGAGTCGATATAATCAGTCCATCAGTCTTGAAACGAATACAACATATGTGCGAAGAAGTGGCTTATATACTGTAGACAGGTGAAGTGAAGCAGTCGTAGTTGGTATCACACTTGACAAGGCAAGCGAAAATTTGTGTTTGCAATAATTTCGCCAAAATCACTCTCAGCCTAACAAAACAAATATACATTTCATTGCGTTTGTTTATTGTTAAATTACTGTAAATATATCTAAAATATATTTAGTTCGATTAAGCAAAATTAAATTGCTCTTGTTACAATAAGGTTAGATAACTTTTTCAAGATCCTTTTGGAATAAAATTTTTAATTTTTACATTAACATAAATGAAAAAAATATCATTAAGCTTATAAGATAATTTTTTTTAGAAAGGACTTAATTTTAAATGAGTTCTTGGTAATTGATCAATATTACCTATTCGGTACGACACACACACACACACTACCAGACACTACCAGAGAGAGAGAGAGAGGGAAGGATGAACCAGCAAGACTGGACCTTGTGTTCACCCTGAGCAGTTCAGACATTGAGGACATCACACATGAGAGGCACCTTGGAGCTAGTGATCACCTGGTTCTGTTTTGAATACATAGCAGAGTTACAAGTAGAGAGGGTAACAGGAGTTGGATGGGAAAATTCAAACTATAAAAGGGGGACTACACAGGTATGAGGAACTTCCTGCAGGAGGTTCAGTGGGACAGTGAATTGGCAGGAAAGTCAGTAAATGAAATGATGGAATACATAACAACAAAATACAAAGTGGCAGAGGAAAGGTTTGTTCCCAAGGGCAATAGAAATAATGGGAAAACCAAAGCGAGTCCTTGGTTTACCCGAAGGTGTAGGGAGGCAAAAACTAAGTGCATCAGAGAATGGAAAAGGTACAGGAGGCACAGGACCCAGAAAAATAGAGAAACTAGTCGAAGAGCCAGAAACGAGTATGCACAGATAAGGAGGGAGACCCAGCGACAGTACGAACACGACATAGCATCGAAAGCCAAGTCTGACCCAAAACTGCTGTATAGCCACATTAGGAGGAAGACAACAGTCAAAGACCAGGTGATCAGGATGAGGAAAGAAGGTGGGGAACTCACCAGAAGCGATCAAGAGGTATGTGAGGAGTTCAACAAGAGATTTAAGGAAGTATTTACAGTGGAGACAGGAAGGCTTCTGGATGGACAGAATAGAAGGGGACGCCAACAACGAATAAACCAGCAAGTGTTGGATGACATACACACAACTGAGGAGGAGGTGAAGAAGCTGCTAAGGGACCTTGATACCTCAAAGGCAGTGGGACCAGACAACATCTTGTGGGTCCTAAGAGAGAGAGCAGAAATGCTGTATGTGCCACTAACCACAATCCTCAACACATCCCTTGAAACTGGACAACTGCCTGAGGTATGGAAGACAGAAAAGAGGTACTAGACTATAGACCAGTGTCACTGACGTGTATAGTATGCAAAGTCTTGGAGAAGATTATCAGGAGAGTGGTGGAGCACCTGGAACAGAACAAGAGTATAAATGCCAACCAGCATGGATTAATGAAAGGCAAATCCTGTGTCACAAACCTACTGGAGTTTTATGATAAAGTAACGGAACTAAGACACGAGAGAGAAGGGTGGGCTGATTACAACTTCTTGGACTGCAAGAAGGCCTTCGACACAGTTCCTCACAGGAGATTGATGCAGAAGCTAGAGGATCAGGCTCATATAACAGGAAGGGTACTGCAATGGATCAAAGAATACCTGACAGGGAGGCAACAACGAGTCATGGTACATGATGAGGTATCACAGTGGGCACCTGTAAAGAGTGGGGTCCCACGGGGGGTCGGTCCTAGGACCAGTGCTATTTCTGGTATATGTGAATGATATGATGGAAGGGTTAGACTCAGAAGTGTCCCTGTTCGCAGATGATGTGAAGTTAATGAGGAGAATTACATCAGATGAGGATCAGGTAGAGCTTCAAAGAGATCTGGAGAGGCTGGACACCTGGTCCAGCAACTGGCTTCTTGAATTTAACCCCGCCAAATGCAAAGTCATGAAGATCGGGGTAAAGCAAAGAAGACCACAGACGGAGTATAGGCTAGGTGGTCAAAGACTGCAAACCTCGCTCAAGGAGAAAGATCTTGGGGTGAGTATAACACCTAGCATGTCTCCGGAAACACACATCAACCAGATAACTGCTGCAGCATGTGGGTGCCTGGCAAACCTGAGAATAGCGTTCCAATACCTTAGTAAGGAATCATTCAAGACAGTGTACACTGTGTACACCAGGCCCATACTGGACTATGTAGCACCTGCTTGGAACACACACTTAATCAAGCACGCCAAGAAATTAGAGAAAGTGCAAAGGCTTGCAACAAGGTTAGTTCCAGAGCTAAGGGAAATGTCATGCGAAGAAAGGTTAAGGGAAATTGGCCTGACAACACTGGAAGAGAGGAGGGTTAGGGGAGACATGATAATGACATACAAAATACTGTGTGGAATAGACAAGGTGGACAAAGACAGGATGTTCCAGAGAGGGGACACAGAAACAAAGGGTCACAATTGGAAGTTGAAGACCCAGATGAGTCAAAGGGATGTTAGGAAGTATTTCTACATTCATAGAGTAGTCAGGAAGTGGAATAGTCAGAGGAAGCAGGAACCATACATAGTTTTAAGACAAGGTATGATGAAGCTCATGGAGCAGGGAGTGGGAGGACCCAGTAGTGGTCAATGAAGAGGTGGGGCCAGGAGCTGAATCTCGACCCCTGCAACCACAATTAGGTGAGTGCACACACACATTCTCTCTCTCTTTCTCTCTCTCTCTCTCTCTCTCTCTCTCTCTCTCTCTCTCTCTCTCTCTCTCTCTCTCTCTCTCTCTCTCTCGTCTATCTATCTATCTATCTATCTATCTCTCTATATATATACATATATATATATATATATATATATATATATATATATATATATATATATATATATATATATATATATATATATATATATATATATATATACTGTGGAAATTATTTAATTTTCTGAAGTTATGGTACCTAATATATGTTTAATGTATTGTTGTTGGTCTGAACTGTATTTGAAAGTGGAAGAGAACCATCAGAGGGGGAGCTTAGTGCATGCACGAGGGGTCGCATGGGCAGGAGGCTGGGCATGGGGGGAGTTGGGGCGTATAAACCTAGGAGAATGTCTGAGTTAACATAGAACCAGGAAATTGGCGGTTCCGATGCTGAAACGTGATTAGTGGTCTCTTTTCATAATAGGAAGTGTTATAACTGTTCCCGTTGTATAATAGGGGAATGTAAGTTGTCGAAACCACCATAATAGGGTGGTGATAATAGTAAATAGTGAAGGACACCCAGGCGGGTACAACGGGATGCCCCATTACAGAGTGTTCATTGGAAAATACCCGTGATTCAATCATCACTCATCAGGCTCAAATCTTAATCGATCGACTTCTGACGTGTGTGAAGTTAATGGGACATTAAGTCGTCTTGTGAATTGTAGTGAAATTAGTGATAATGACATTAAGTTTAAGGAATGATTGAAGTGATAGGAGCTGCTATTCTCCGAGTGAGTGAGCACATGTTAACCTCGTGTTTCCTGTCCGGAGGATAGTGGAGTTTTTACGGAGTCATGACTTCTAAATTGGGATAAACCAAGTGATATCATAATCCTGTTGGAAGAAGATCCGTTTCAGCTGGCAGAATGTCGGGATCTGAGGAGGAAATACTTGAATGCCGGTCCCTCTTTTGTCATATTTAGTCCATTTCGTTGTCGTCACCGTCAGTTTTCATGTCACTATAGGTTCCTTGCATGTTGTTGCAGCAGTACTTGCAATTTGGCCATCACTGGAGTTCGGATAGGCTCAGGGGACGGCAAGATATAGGAGCAGCCTTGTTGCTGCTTGCTGCGGCTGCAGCTGGTCTCTCTGAGATGAGGGGGTACTTGTACCTCCTCCCATGGGAGACTTAGGTCTCGAGATACTCCCCAGATAGGGAGCCAAGGCCGGGTCACCACTACTTGGAAAAGACCAGGGCAGGGAGAGTACCGGCGAATAAGATAAAAAAAAAATCACAGTAAACAGGCGATATCAGAATATGCAAGACAATCACTGGGAAAAAAAAGTGAAGTTCCAAGCACATACGTGACTTCTTACATTATCAAGGAACTATAAAAACAATACATCAAAGGAAGGTACATAAAGGGTCACGACTACACCTCACCATCACATCCCACAACAAAACACCTGATGCGGGACAACACCTGACGCGTGACAGCACCTGACTCTGAAACACACGTAGTACTCTACCCAAGAATTAAGATTTATTATTTGTTTAATGTATCATTAAGTTCTTCCCAAATTTTATTAATTATATATGAATCTAATTTATATAAACAAAAGGAAATAGTCATAATATTGTCAAAACTGCTTTTTATGAAACAAGATTCAATTATAGTCCTGTCAACCATGGACTTGCTTGATACAACTTTCTCAACTTTTTGAAAATAAATTGGATGGTTAAAGTCTCTCACATGAATAAATAGAGCATTGGAATCTTGTCCAGTTCTAATGCTATATTTATGTTGTTTTAATTTTAGTTCGAAACTTTTACCAGTTTGACCGTAATAAACTTTATCACAAATTTTACAAGGAATCTTATAGACACATCTGTCAGCATTTTGGGGGAATTCTTTATCGAAAGTTCATTTTTTGCTATATCAAAATTTTTAAATAAACTTTAATATTAAAAGTCTTAAGAAGAGAAGGCATATCAACCAAGTGTTGATGGTAAGGGAGAACCAACATATTTTTAGTTGAATAAGGTTGGTTGTCCCTTTTTAGATTGTAAAAAGTATTTCTGTCAATTTTAAAAGCTTTATCAATTACGCTTCTTGGGTATTTCAGATTATTAGCTATTTCATAAATTTTGGATATTTCCTCATCCATTAGCTCAGGACTACAAATTCGTAAAGCTCTCAAAAACATTGATGAGAAAACAGACAGTTTAACTCTATCTTGATGCGAGGAATAATAGTGGACATAGGAACAGTTATTTGTAGGTTTTCTGTAAATTTTAAATTTGAATTCATCATTACCCTTAATAATTAAAACATCTAGAAAAGGCAAAGAGTTATTTTCTTCAAACTCAACTGTAAAGTTTATAGAATGGGCTAAGATATTAATTTTACAAGGAAATGGGTTATAACTACATTCTTAGGCATAAGACACAAAATATCATCAACATATCTGAACCATTTAGCTCTATTAGGGAGGATTGTGTTAAGCAACCTTGTTTCAAAAAAATCCATGTATAGGTTACTAAGAACAGGTGAAAGAGGATTTCCCATTGCCATACCAAACTTCTGAGTGTAAAACTTATCATTAAATACAAATTTTGCATCAACACTGCAAAGTTTAATAAGTTTAATGATAGTAGGAACAGGCAATGATGAATCATGATTAACAAGTTCTTCAGATAAGAAACTTAATAAATCATCAACAGGAACTTTCGTAAACAAGTAAGTAACATCAAAACTAACCATGTTAAAATCATTTAAATCAGTCAAGGAGCTTAATTTGTTAACTAAATCTACGTTGTTTTTATCATTAAAATTAGATTTTTTTCCAGTAATATAGCTCAAAATGTTGACAAGCCATTTAGATAACTTATATGAAGCTGGACCTCCAGTGCTAAAAATTGGTTTAATTGGATTACCTGTTTTTGTGTGTGTGCTTTTGTTAATCCATACATGTAGAGTGAAGATGGATTAGTGGAAGTAAATTTTTTAATTAATTCATCTTTGCCTTTCAGTAGAAGTTTTATTGTTTTATTGAAATGACTGTTAACGTTTCTAAGGGTTATGTTATTATAATATATATATATATATATTATATAATATATATATATATAAATACAAAACATGATCTCTGGCTGAAGGAGACTCGAACCTACGAGCTTAGGACAAGGTACGCAGTGCTTTACCAATCTACCCACACTGGAAATACCTTGGCGTGTAGCTTGCGCTACACGTTTGATCCAAGGCAGCCAGCTTTCAGGGAGAAGGCTTGCAGCTTTTTATCTCATCCCATGCATGCATCAGCGTTACTAGAGATTTTAACAATGCAAGAATTCGCGAGAGCAGGCGAAATATACATAAACACTGATCTCTGTTTGTGTATATTTCGCCTGCTCTCGCGAATTCCTTCCACATATATATTTATATATATTTATATATATAAATATTTATATATATATATATATATATAATATATATATATATATATATATATAAAAGAATAAGAAGAAGAAAATTGTCAAAGTGGGAAGTCTGAATGTGCGTGGATGTTGTGCAAATGATAAGAAAGAGATGATTGTGGATGTTATGAATGGGAAAGAAGCTGGATGTCCTGGCTTTAAGTGAAACAAAGCTGAAGGGGGTGGGAGAGTTTCAGTGGAGAGGAATAAATGGGATTAGGTCAGGGGTTTCTAATAGAGTTAGAGCTAAAGAAGGAGTAGCAATATGTTGAAGGATAAGCTATGGCAGGAAAAGAGGGACTACAAATGTATAAATTCAAGGATTATGTGGAGTAAATAAAGATTGGATGTGAAAAGTGGGTTATAGTAAGCGTGTATGCACCTGGAGAAGAGAGAAGTGTAGAGGAGAGAGATTCTGGGAAATGTAGAGTGAATGGTTGGGGAGTTTTGAATCAAATGTGAGAGTAATGGTGGTTGGGGATTTCAATGCTAAAGTGAGTAAAAATGTTATGGAGGGAGTAGTAGGGTAAATTTGGGGTGCCAGGGGTAATGTAAATGGGGAGCCTTTAATTGAGCTATGTGTAGAAAGAAATTTGGTAATAAGTAATACATATTTTATGAAAAAGAGGATAAATAAATATACAAGGTATGATGTAGCACGTAATGAAAGTAGTTTGTTAGATTATGTATTGGTGGATAAAGGTTGATGGGTAGGCTCCAGGATGTACATGTTTATAGAGGGGCAACTGATATATCAGATCATTATTTAGTTGTAGCTACAGTTAGAGTAAGAGGTAGATGGGAAAAGAGGAAGGTGGCAACAACAAGTAAGAGGGAGGTGAAAGTGTATAAAACTAAGGGAGGAGGAAGTTCGGGCGAGATATAAGCGACTATTGGCAGAAAGGTGGGCTAGTGCAAAGACGAGTAGTGGGGGGGTTGAAGAGGGTTGGAATAGTTTTAAAAATGCAGTATTAGAATGTGGGGCAGAAGTTTGTGGTTATAGGAGGGTGGGGGCAGGAGGAAAAAGAAGTGATTGGTGGAATGATGAAGTAAAGGGTGTGATAAAAGAGAAAAAGGTAGCTTACGAGAGGTTTTTACAAAGCAGAAGTGTTATAAGAAGAGCAGAGTATATGGAGAGTAAAGAAAGTGAAGAGAGTGGTGAGAGAGAGTGCAAAAGGAGAGCAGATGAAAGAGTGGGAGAGGCACTGTCAAGAAATTTTAATGAAAATAAGAAAAAAAATTGGAGTGAGTTAAACAAGTTAAGAAAGCCTAGGGAAAGTATGGATTTGTCAGTTAAAAACAGAGTAGGGGAGTTAGTAGATGGGGAGATGGAGGTATTAGGTAGATGGCGAGAATATTTTGAGGAACTTTTAAATGTTGAGGAAGAAAGGGAGGCGGTAATTTCATGCACTGGCCAGGGAGGTATACCATCTTTTAGGAGTGAAGAAGAGCAGAATGTAAGTGTGGTGGAGGTACGTGAGGCATTACGTAGAATGAAAGGGGGTAAAGCAGCTGGAACTGATGGGATCATGACAGAAATGTTAAAAGCAGGGGGGGATATAGTGTTGGAGTGGTTGGTACTTTTGTTTAATAAATGTATGAAAGAGGGGAAGGTACCTAGGGATTGGCGGAGAGCATGTATAGTCCCTTTATATAAAGGGAAAGGGGACAAAAGAGATTGTAAAAAATTATAGAGGAATAAGTTTACTGAGTATACCAGGAAAAGTATACGGTAGGGTTATAATTGAAAGAATTAGAGGTAAGACAGAATGTAGAATTGCGGATGAGCAAGGAGGCTTCAGAGTGGGTAGGGGATGTGTAGATCAAGTGTTTACATTGAAGCATATATGTGAACAGTATTTAGATAAAGGTAGGGAAGTTTTTATTGCATTTATGGATTTAGAAAAGACATATGATAGAGTGGATGGAGGAGCAATGTGGCAGATGTTGCAAGTTTATGGAATAGGTGGTAAGTTGCTAAATGCTGTAAAGAGCTTTTATGAGGATAGTGAGGCTCAGGTTAGGGTGTGTAGAAGAGAGGGAGAATACTTCCCGGTAAAAGTAGGTCTTAGACAGGGATGTGTAATGTCACCATGGTTGTTTAATATATTTATAGATGGGGTTGTAAAAGAAGTAAATGCTAGGGTGTTCGGGAGAGGGGTGGGATTAAATTATGGGGAATCAAATTCAAAATGGGAATTGACACAGTTACTTTTTGCTGATGATACTGTGCTTATGGGAGATTCTAAAGAAAAATTGCAAAGGTTAGTGGATGAGTTTGAGAATGTGTGTAAAGGTAGAAAGTTGAAAGTGAACATAGAAAAGAGTAAGGTGATGAGGGTATCAAATGATTTAGATAAAGAAAAATTGGATATCAAATTGGGGAGGAGGAGTATGGAAGAAGTGAATGTTTTCAGATACTTGAGAGTTGACGTGTCGGCGGATGGATTTATGAAGGATGAGGTTAATCATAGAATTGATGAGGGAAAAAAGGTGAGTGGTGCGTTGAGGTATATGTGGAGTCAAAAAACGTTATCTATGGAGGCAAAGAAGGGAATGTATGAAAGTATAGTAGTACCAACACTCTTATATGGATGTGAAGCTTGGGTGGTAAATGCAGCAGCGAGGAGACGGTTGGAGGCAGTGGAGATGTCCTGTCTAAGGGCAATGTGTGGTGTAAATATTATGCAGAAAATTCGAAGTGTGGAAATTAGGAGAAGTTGTGGAATTAATAAAAGCATTAGTCAGAGGGCAGAAGAGGGGTTGTTGAGGTGGTTTGGTCATTAAGAGAGAATGGATCAAAGTAGAATGACATGGAAAGCATATAAATCTATGGGGAAGGAAAGAAGGGTAGGGTCGTCCTCGAAAGGGTTGGAAAGAGGGGTAAAGGAGGTTTTGGGGGGCGAGGGGCTTGGACTTCCAGCAAGCGTGCATGAGCGTGTTAGATAGAGTGAATGGAGACGAATGATTTCTTGGGACCTGACGATCTGTTGGAGTGTGAGCAGGGTAATTTAGTGAAGGGATTCAGGGAAACCGGTTATTTTTCTTATAGTCGGACTTGAGTCCTGGAAAATGGGAAGTACAGTGCCTGCACTTTAAAGGAGTGGTTTGGGATATTGGCAGTTTGGAGGGATATGTTGTGTATCTCTATACGTATATGCTTCTAAACTGTTGTATCTGAGCACCTCTGAAAAAGCAGTGATAATGTGTGGTGTGGTAAAAGTGTAAATTGATGATGAAAGTATTTTTTTTTTTGGGGTTTTTTCTTTTTTTTTTGGGTCCCCCTCCCTCGGGGGGAGACGACCGACTTGTTAAATATATATTATATATATAAAATTTATATATATAAAATATAAAATATATATATTTTTTAAATATATATAAAAAATTTTATAAAATTTTTAACATATATATATTTTAAAAAATTTTTATAAAAATATAAAAATTATATTTATATATACAAATATATATTTATATTTTTATATATATATTTTTTTTTTTTTTTTTTTTTTTTTAAAACAAGTGGGCCGTCTCCCCACCGGGCAGGGTCCCCCAAAAAAAAGAAAGAAAATCCCAAAAAAAAAATTCTTTCATCATCATTCAACATTTTTACCACACTCGCACATTATCACTGTTTTGCGAGGGGCTCAGAATTTCAAACAGTCTAGAAGCAAAACATTTAAAGATACACAACATTCCCCCCAAAAAACTCCCAAATTTATATATTAAAATTTTTTTTTTTTAAAATCCCCAATGGCCGTTTCCACCAAGGAAAGGGTGGCCCCAAAAAAAGAAAAACTTTAAACCATCATTCACTCCCCCCACTGTTTTGCCAAAGGGTGCTTTACATACATTTTTTTAAACTGCAACATTAACACCCCTCCTTCAGAGTGCGGGCACTGTATTTCCCCATCTCCAGGCCCTCAAGCCGGCCGCCCGGTTTCCCTGAACCCCTTCAAAATGTTACTTTGCTCACACTCCAACAGCACGTAAAGCTTTAAAAAAACCTTTTGTTCCATTCCCCCTATCACAAAACGCTAACGCAGCCTGCTGGAAGTCCAAAAGCCCCTCTCACACAAAAACCCCTTTCCCCCCCTTTTTCCAAACCCTTTTCCCTTTGGGCCCGAACCCCTTTACCCCCCCCCCTTCCTTCCACTACGACTGATCCCTCTTGAAGTCATTCTTTTCGACCATTCTCTCTACAGTCCGAACCCCCCTCAAAAACCCCTTTCCTCAGCCCTCTGGACAACTTTTTTTGGTAATCCCGCCCCTCCTCCTAATTTCCAAACTACAAATTTCTCTCCCTTTAAATTTTCACACCACACTTTGCCCTCAGACATGACATCCCCAACTGCCCCCAGGGCTTCTCCTCGCTGCAAAAATTCATCACCCATGCTTCAAAACCCCTATAAGAGCTTTGGGTTAAAACTATACTTAAAAATTCCCCCTCTTTGCCTAAGGACAAAGTTTTTTTGTCTCCCAGACTCCTAAAGTGCCACCACTCACTCTTTTCCCCTATCAATTTTTATGATTTACCTCATCTTTCATTTGAACCCCTGCTGACACGTCCACTCCCAAATATCGAATACATTCACCTCCTCCATACTCCTCCCTCCAATCTGATATTCAATTTTTTTATCACCTAATCTTTTTTTTATCCTCATAAACCTTACTCTTTTTTCCCGTTTTCACCTTTAATTTTCTTTTTTTGCAGACCCCACCAAATTCATCGACCAATCTCTACAACTTCTCTTCAGAATCTCCCAAGAGCACAGTGTCATCAGCAAAGAGCAGCTGTGACAACTCCCACTTTGTGTATGATTCTCTATCTTTTAACTCCACGCCTCTCGCCAAGACCCTCGCATTTACTTCTCTTACAACCCCATCTATAAACATATTAAACAACCACGGTGACATCACACATCCCTGTCTAAGGCCTACTTCTACTGGGAAATAATTTCCCTCTTTCCTACATACTCTAACTTGAGCCTCACTATCCTCGTAAAAACTCTTCACTGCTTTCAGTAACCTACCTCCTACACCATACACTTGCAACATCTGCCACATTGCCCCCCCTATCCACCCTGTCATACGCTTTTTCCAAATCCATAAATGCCACAAAGACCTCTTTAGCCTTATCTAAATACTGTTCACTTATATGTTTCACTGTAAACACCTGGTCCACAAACCCCCTACCTTTCCTAAAGCCTCTTTGTTCATCTGCTATCCTATTCTCCGTCTTACTCTTAATTCTTTCAATAATAACTCTACCATACACTTTACCAGGTATACTCAGCAGACTTATCCCCCTATAATTTTTGCACTCTCTTTTATCCCCTTTGCCTTTATACAAAGGAACTATGCATGCTCTCTGCCAATCCCTTGGTACCTTACCCTCTTCCATACATTTATTAAATAATTGCACCAACCACTCCAAAACTATATCCCCCCCTGCTTTTAACATTTCTATCTTTATCCCATCAATCCCGGCTGCCTTACCCCCTTTCATTTTACCTACTGCCTCACGAACTTCCCCCACACTCACAACTGGCTCTTCCTCACTCCTACAAGATGTTATTCCTCCTTGTCCTATACACGAAATCACAGCTTCCCTATCTTCATCAACATTTAACAATTCCTCAAAATATTCCCTCCATCTTCCCAATACCTCTAGTTCTCCATTTAATAACTCTCCTCTCCTATTTTTAACTGACAAATCCATTTGTTCTCTAGGCTTTCTTAACTTGTTAATCTCACTCCAAAACTTTTTCTTATTTTCAACAAAATTTGTTGATAACATCTCACCCACTCTCTCATTTGCTCTCTTTTTACATTGCTTCACCACTCTCTTAACCTCTCTCTTTTTCTCCATATACTCTTCCCTCCTTGCATCACTTCTACTTTGTAAAAACTTCTCATATGCTAACTTTTTCTCCCTTACTACTCTCTTTACATCATCATTCCCCCAATCACTCCTCTTCCCTCCCGCACCCACTTTCCTGTAACCACAAACTTCTGCTGAGCACTCTAACACTACATTTTTAAACCTACCCCATACCTCTTCAACCCCATTGCTCTCATTAGCCATCTATCCTCCAATAGCTGTTTATATCTTACCCTAACTGCCTCCTCTTTTAGTTTATAAACCTTCACCTCTCTCTTCCCTGATGCTTCTAATCTCCTTGTATCCCATCTACCTTTTACTCTCAGTGTAGCTACAACTAGAAAGTGATCTGATATATCTGTGGCCCCTCTATAAACATGTACATCCTGAAGTCTACTCAACAGTCTTTTATCTACCAATACATAATCCAACAAACTACTGTCATTTCGCCCTACATCATATCTTGTATACTTATTTATCCTCTTTTTCTTAAAATATGTTTTACCTATAACTAAACCCCTTTCTATACAAAGTTCAATCAAAGGGCTCCCATTATCATTTACACCTGGCACCCCAAACTTACCTACCACACCCTCTCTAAAAGTTTCTCCTACTTTAGCATTCATGTCCCCTACCACAATTGCTCTCTCACTTGGTTCAAAGGCTCCTATACATTCACTTAACATCTCCCAAAATCTCTCTCTCTCCTCTGCATTCCTCTCTTCTCCAGGTGCATACACGCTTATTATGACCCACTTCTCGCATCCAACCTTTACTTTAATCCACATAATTCTTGAATTTACACATTCATATTCTCTTTTCTCCTTCGATAACTGATCATTCAACATTACTGCTACCCCTTCCTTTGCTCTAACTCTCTCAGATACTCCAGATTTAATCCCATTTAATTCCCCCCACTGAAACTCCCCTACCCCCTTCAGCTTTGTTTCGCTTAGGGCCAGGACATCCAACTTCTTTTCATTCATAACATCAGCAATCATCTGTTTCTTGTCATCCGCACTTCATCCACGCACATTTAAGCATCCAGTTTTATAAAGTTTTTCTTCTTCTCTTTTTTAGTAAATGTCTACAGGAGAAGGGTTACTAGCCCATTGCTCCCGGCATTTTAGTCGCCTCATACGACACGCATGGCTTACGGAGGAAAGATTCTTTTCCACTTCTCCATGGACAATAGAAGAAATAAAGAAGAACAAGAGCTATTTAGAAAAAGGAGAAAAACCTAGATGTATGTATATATATATGCATGTGCGTGTCTGTGAAGTGTGACCAAAGTGTAAG
>NC_069432.1:3914327-3937730 GCF_026875155.1 Cherax quadricarinatus
TTTCTGTTAGCTTTGTTGTGAACACTTATGCACTGTTATCTTGGTTTCAGATTACTGCTAACCAGAACTCCTAAATCCTTCTCACAATCAGTAGTATTGAGATCAACACTATTCAGTTTATAAGTGGCGTGGTTATTGTCCTGTCCAACATTTAGAACTTTGAATTTGTCTATATTAAACTGCATCTACCACTTCTCCGACCACTGCACCAGTCTATTCAAATCACCCTGGAGTGCACTAATGTCCTTAATAGAATGAATTTGACGGCCTCTTTTGGTGTCATCAGCAAATTTGTTTATGTCGCTATTTATTCCCTCATCTATATCATTTATGTAAATTGTGAACAACAAGGGGCTCAACACTGATCCCTGTGGAACACCGCTTGTGACGTGACCCAATTCTGATTTCTCCCCATTTATGCAAACTCTCTGCTGCCTATTTGTCAACCATGCCTTTACCCAGGAAAAAATTTCTCCTATTCCGTGTGCCTTAAGTTTCCTCAAAAGTCTCTGATGTGGAACTCTATCGAAAGCCTTACTGATGTCCATATGCACGATATCATATTCATTACCATGATCTACCTCCTCAAACACCTTAGCAAAAAAAGTTAGTAAATTCACAAGACAGGAACGCTCCTTAGTAAAACTGTGTTGAGATTCATTTATCAAATTATGACTATCAAGATGGCTACGAATTGCCTCGGCAATTATTTATTTATTTATTTATTTATTAATTTGAACATGATACAGAGAAGTACAAAGGAATACAGTTATTAAGGCTGGCTACATTGCAGACCTGGAGAGTGTACAAAGAACATTCACGGCACACATAAGTGCGATAAGGCACCTTAACTTCTGGGAACGGATGAAAGTCCTTGATCTGTATTCCTTCGAACACAGGCGAGTGAGATACATGATAATATACACTTGGAAGGTCCTGGAGGGATTGGTACCAAACCTACACACGAAAATCACTCCCTATGAAACAAAAGACTCGGCAGGAGTTGTAACATTCCCCCGATGAAAAGCAGGGGTGTCGCGAGTACACTGAGAGACAACACAATATGTGTCTGGGGGCCCAAGATTGTTCAACTGCCTCCCAGCATACATAAGGGGGATTACCAATAGACCCCTGGCTGTCTTCAAGAAGGCACTGGGCAGGCACCTAAAGTCAGTACCTGACCAACCGGGCTGTGGTTCATACGTCAGCTTGCGTGCGGCTAGTAGTAACAGCCTGGTTGATCAGACCCTGATCCAGCACGAGGCATAGTCTCAGACCAAGCCGCGCAGCGGCAGCAATAGCAGTGACCTCCAAGCTCTGTACTTTTCTCCAACTATCAGAGCCACCAATGCTCCTATGATGACCTAGTTGCAAGCAAAACTGCACAACTCAACGTAGCACCCAGAATGACCAAAGATTACCAAAAGTGAAACCTACAAATCGAAAATCATAGAGATCAAAGGAAGACTGCCCTCAAACCCAAAGCAACACCCCACTGTCAGCCGAACAACGTAACCCTAAGCTTTGTATAACTACAACTTCTTCTTAACTACAACAGTTCCTGCAGTATTATGAGGTGCAATCTCAGAGGAAACAGCACCAAGGCCAGCAAGAAAACACCGAAAAATCAACTATTCAACAAGTGTACCCATGACGACGCCTGCCCAGCTACCACCCCACTCACCACCGCTCAAGGCAACACCACAATAACAACAAACATGGCTGCCCCCAGCCCATCCTCCCCTCTCTTCCCCGGATTCAACCTACCAAGTAGTCTCTCAGGTATGACCAACGATCCAGATACCCTAAAGTCATGCATCTCCACCTTAGTTATTGAAAATATGAATCTTCGAGAGGCGCTGACAAAACAAGACACCAGGATGACACAACTCGAGAACAAAATCCTCAGTCTTGAACAAAAGTTATCAACACCAGGAATGACCAACTATGGCAAGACCGTCCAAACAGTCATAGATAGCCATACAGAATAAATAGTATCTCTTAATACAAAGGTTGAAGAAGCAGTAAAAGAATGGAAGAATAATTTAAATAACCAGTTCAGTGACTACTTTGCTCTCCAAGAAGATAAAACTGAGCAAGAAAAACTATCGGCCGTAGTAATAGTTTACAGTCCACTTTTTCCCAGTGATATAAACCAAACATAAAGGACCAAACAAAAGTTACAGTACCAGAGTCAGAAATAAAGGAAGCCAGGTTACTAGGATCCCATGGTAGAAAAAGTGTTATGCTTAGATTCCACTCACATGACAGGAAAAAAAGACTTAATTATTGAATCTATTAAAGTAAAGAAAGAGGTATACATAAACGAGTGTCTTACCAAAAAACGTCAGAACCTCCTTTATAGAGTCAGAAAACTTAAGCGGGAGAATAATGACACAATACACCAATGCTTCACACGGGATGGGAAAATTCTAGTTAGGAAAACAAATGTAGGTCAACTGTACACAATCACAAACGAGAATGATCTATCACGATTTCTCAGGGATACTAATCTTACAGAGATAACTAAACAATGTCCAACCAAAATGCCTACGTAGTGTAGTGTATGTTTTCCTCCATTATTGTTCAAATTTCATAGTACAATCTCTTAGTAATTAAATAATCAACTACCTCATTATGTGATTTTACTAGTAAGCATAAGTAGCCTTGTGTAATTTTCTTATTTACTATTGTTTGCATAATTATTAGCTGAATTGATACTTTCTCTGTCCATATTACATCATATTTCTTTAAATACTACTAATTGCTATTACTTACTAAAATTAATAATTAAATACCATTTTTACTATCAGTACAATTAACTCTTAACATTTTTGACATTTAATTACCATTACTTGTCTAATTACCATAACCTGTTTTAATACCACATTTACTATCTTAGAGCACTCTTAAATACCTTGTACTGCTAAATAACCTCTAGTATAACTACCACTGCAATATTGAATACAAATAACTGTTCTTAAAATTTAATACTTGAAATAAACATTACTTTTTCATTTTATTTCTATTAATTAATCTTTTTTTTGTAATCATTACTTCCTAAAATTTTATTAAACACCATATTTACTACCAGTCAATTTTACTTTTGTACATTAATCATTATTTTATACTTTTCTTAACCTTTTGTTGCCAAACTTTCAAGTTTGTATATTCAACTCCACCCTTTATATTATCCTTAGTACCTGTGTACCTCAGTAACTGTGTACCTGTCTGTCATCTTACTATCATATTATAACCAAGTCATTGCCATTTTTATTTTTTATTTATTATTCTTTTGGTGCTTTAATTTGTGAATTTTATTTTGTCAACCCTTTAGAGGGCAGGATCGAGTTTAGTCGGTCCTGAGAGCGTGGTTTTTGCGTGTGTCCTCCTACTCCCCTAGCGCATCTGGGTTCCCATTCTCTATTTCTGACCAATCACAAGCCTTCCCTGAGTCGCTCCAGCTAAAGAAGATGGCGTCTCCTTGCTTCCCATTGGTCGAGAGAGCAAAATGTAAACACTTCTAGCTTGGCGTCGCCCAGACTCGTGTTTTTCCTCGAGTGCTCCTCATATACTCTTGCATTTCACCCTCTACAATGTCGGTAAGTACTGATTTGTGTGTCTAGTGCATAAATGAATAGTTTAGCTATATTTTGATATATATATAAAGACGTTGTGAAGCATAATGAAAGTGCACCATGCAAATGAAAAAAGTGCAACAAAAGAGGACCAAGTTCACTCGGTCCTGCCCGTTTAGGTGATGTTTTCAAGTTTCGGTATATAAATATTTCCATAAAATTTGGTAGTGTATATATGAATTCAGTAATGATCTGGGTGTGTACAAAACATTTTTATTCTCCTTCCAGATCAATCAGAAATTGTTCTATGGTGAGTCCTCCAAAGATAAGTCGAAATTTGTCTGTGTTTGGGACGATAGTGACTCAGATCAAGACCCAGATGACCTGGAAGATGATGAATACTTGCCACAAGATGCAGAGGTGTCAACAGATGACGAGGAAGCTATGCCACCATCCAAAAAGAAGAAATTGAACAAGAAGAAGATACTTGCTTACATGCAAGTATTGCAGCAAAAAGAATAATCATGTCACATCCTCATTTTCCTGTGTCACATGCAAAGTAAATCTATGCATAAAGAAGGATAGAAATTGTTTCATAAAGTTTCATTGCAGAAATTAGTGATGTAAAAAGATTGTTCTTTCTCAGGGAACTCAGGAATATTTCATTTGTAAATTGTATCCCATTGCAATATGTCATTGTTGATAAGTAGTTCCTATTTCTATTTTTTTAATGCTTACAAATTGTTCAGAAACCAGTTCCATTTATGTTTTTTATATTGTCTACTTGAATAATAATTTTTTTTAACAATTGCAACCTTGCAACATTTTAAATTGTTATACCCCAAACGGGCAGGACCGAGTTTACTCGGTCTTCAAATATCTGCAATTGCTCGACATGTTACTTTTACAACTCCATTTGGATGACCTCAGTGACCTTACATCGAGCAGCTCTATCTCCTCATACGAAATCACTTTCAAAATTTGCATTTTAGTCTGCCTTGCCCTCTGAAGGGTATTAAATCTAGTTATACTCTTGTTTTTGTTAACAACTTATATCAGACCCTAGTGTAATTGAAAGCACCATTTTAATTTGTGGAATGATGATGTAGTAAGGGAGAAAAAGTTAGCATATGAGAAGTTTTTACAAAGTAGAAGTGATGCAAGGAGGGAAGAGTATATGGAGAAAAAGAAAGTGGTGAAGCAATGTAAAAAGAGAGCAAATGAGAGAGTGGGTGAGATGTTATCAACAAATTTTGTTGAAAATAAGAAAAAGTTTTGGAGTGAGATTAACAAGCTGAGGAAGCCTAGAAAACAAATGGATTTGTCAGTTAAAAATAGGAGAGGAGAGTTATTAAATGGAGAGTTAGAGGTATTGGGAAGATGGAGGGAATATTTTGAGGAATTGTTAAATGTTGATGAAGATAGGGAAGCTGTGATTTCGTGTATAGGGCAAGGAGGAATAACATCTTGTAGGAGTGAGGAAGAGCCAGTTGTGAGTGTGGGGGAAGTTCGTGAGGCAGTAGGTAAAATGAAAGGGGGTAAGGCAGCCGGGATTGATGGGATAAATATAGAAATGTGTTGCAACCCCTGAATGGGTTACAATGATTATTATGTATATATATAATGTATATTATCTTTTCATATAATTTTATATTGCTTATATTTGCGATAATAGCTAAATCGTAAATATATTGCTTTATATTCTTATTTGACTTATGTTGTTAGGATGTACATAATATGTGCTCAGTTCAAGTCTTGATTGTCAAACTACTGTAATTATCGCTTGTCGCTCGTTATACTGCCGGCTTCTGAGCAGGTGGGGATATAGTTTTGGAGTGGTTGGTGCAATTATTTAATAAATGTATGGAAGAGGGTAAGGTACCTAGGGATTGGCTGAGAGCATGCATAGTTCCTTTGTATAAAGGCAAAGGGGACAAAAGAGAGTGCAAAAATTATAGGGGGATAAGTCTGTTGAGTATACCTGGTAAAGTGTATGGTAGAGTTATTATTGAAAGAATTAAGAGGAAGACGGAGAATAGGATAGCAGATGAACAAGGAGGCTTTAGGAAAGGTAGGGGGTGTGTAGACCAGGTGTTTACAGTGAAACATATAAGTGAACAGTATTTAGATAAGGCTAAAGAGGTCTCTGTGGCATTTATGGATTTGGAAAAGGCGTATGACAGGGTGGATAGGGGGGGCAATGTGGCAGATGTTGCAGGTGTATGGTGTAGGAGGTAGGTTACTGAAAGCAGTGAAGAGTTTTTACGAGGATAGTGAGGCTCAAGTTAGAGTATGTAGGAAAGAGGGAAATTATTTCCCAGTAAGAGTAGGCCATAGACAAGGATGTGTGATGTCACCATGGTTGTTTAATATATTTATAGATGGGGTTGTAAGAGAAGTAAATGCGAGGGTCTTGGCAAGAGGCATGGAGTTAAAAGATAAAGAATCTCACATAAAGTGGGAGTTGTCACAGTTGCTCTTTGCTGATGACACTGTGCTCTTGGGAGATTCTGAAGAGAAGTTGCAGAGATTGGTGGATGAATTTGGTAGGGTGTGCAAAAGAAGAAAATTAAAATTGAATACAGGAAAGAGTAAGGTTATGATAATAACAAAAAGATTAGGTGATGAAAGATTGGATATCAGATTGGAAGGAGAGAGTATGGAGGAGGTGAATGTATTCAGATATTTGGGAGTGGACATATCAGCGGATGGGTCTATGAAAGATGAGGTGAATCATAGAATTGATGAGGGGAAAAGGGTGAGTGGTGCACTTAGGAGTATGTGGAGACAAAGAACTTTGTCCTTGGAGGCAAAGAGGGGGATGTATGAGAGTATAGTTTTACCAACGCTCTTATATGGGTGTGAAGCATGGGTGATGAATGTTGCAGCGAGGAGAAGGCTGGAGGCAGTGGAGATGTCATGTCTGAGGGCAATGTGTGGTGTGAATATAATGCAGAGAATTCGTAGTTTGGAAGTTAGGAGGAGGTGCGGGATTACCAAAACTGTTGTCAAGAGGGCTGAGGAAGGGTTGTTGAGGTGGTTCGGACATGTAGAGAGAATGGAGCGATACAGAGTGACTTCAAGAGTGTATCAGTCTGTAGTGGAAGGAAGGCGGGGTAGGGGTCGGCCTAGGAAAGGTTGGAAGGAGGGGGTAAAGGAGGTTTTGTGTGCGAGGGGCTTGAACTTCCAGCAGGCATGCGTGAGCGTGTTTGATAGGAGTGAATGGAGATAAATGGTTTTTAATACTTGACCTGCTATTGGAGTGTGAGCAACGTAACATTTATGAAGGGGTTCAGGGAAACCGGCAGGCCGGATTTGAGTCCTGGAGATGGGAAGTACAGTGCCTGCACTCTGAAGGAGGGGTGTTAATGTTGCAGTTTAAAAACTGTAGTGTAAAGCACCCTTCTGGCAAGACAGTGATGGAGTGAATGATGGTGAAAGTTTTTCTTTTTCGGGCCACCTTACCTTGGTGGGAATCAGCCAGTGTGTTAATAATAATAATATGTTTATACCTTGTTGTACTTTAGCTCATTCTAGCTCAATACATAGACAACACTATATTCATTATATTAGACCTTAGCGCAATTACAAGAGTGAGTCTGGTGCCACTTGTAATTTGTTTCTTTTTATAGTATTAGTTTATACCTAGTTGTACTTTAGCTTATTCTAGCACAACACATAGACTATCAATTTCATTATGTTTATTAGTGACTATACTCTATATGACTAAAGTGCTTTAGCGATATACTTATCCAAACCTCCCACCACTACAGAAATCAGTATTAGAACTCACCACATAATACAGGATATAAACAACTACTATTTAAACCTAAAAGATGAATGATCACGTTGACCCTGATCTAAACCTCCATAATCTAACACACAATCAAAACTTATTGGAAAGTAACTGCCTTTATTATGCAGCATCACAAGCCAGCACTGTCCTGAACACTGCTCAAAGTCTATCAGTTCTTAACTACAACATCAGGTCCTTACGCAAACACTATGATGACCTCCTGCACTTCCTTGAGTCACTAAACGGCACCTTCTCCGCATTAAATTCTACTGAGACCTGGCTTAAGCAGGACACAATAGATATCTACCCTCTACCAGGATACACAGCAATCCACAACTGCAGACCATACCAAGTTGGGGGTGGTACTATTACACTAACCAACTATCTTGTATTAGCGCCAATTGCTTTAGTGACGAATATGGGGAATACATTTTGCTAGTAATTTTAACTGTTAAAAACCTCAAGACCCTATAACAATCGGTGCCATATACCGGATACCTCACACAAACATCCCAAATTTCAGTGAGAATCTAAAGTCACTAATAACAAATCAGACAAATAATATGCACCACCTTCTCCTTAGGCTGGAGACTTCATATCAACCTTGGCCTATCCCAAGATCAGACTGGAACTATTTCATCAAGATATATGAACAACACTCATCTCATACCAACAATACTAAAACCAACCAGGCTGACTGAGAACAAGTGCAACTATAATAGACCACATATTGACCAATATACTAGCCCCCTCCTTAAATAAGGATAATCACGAGACATACACTCTGACCACTACCCAACCTTCCTCTTAACAAACATTAGTAAGCCACCATCGAAATACACAAAAGTTTCCATTAAGACTCCATGACAGGCCTCATTAAGTAATTTCAACAGCAGATCTATAGACTGTTGACTGACCTACAGAATTCTCCAATGCCAATGGTATTGATGATTGGACAGACAATTTTCTAAACAAAATACTTAGACTATACACAAACTTGGTCCTATAAAAGAAACGAAACAGATCACGAATATATGCTCGGGTGCCCATGGCTAACCAGCAGGCATTTGAATTCCATTGATAAGAAACAACAATAGAATAGCAATGTAGACAGGGTAATACACAAAGAGATTCTTAAACAATATTCAACATTTTCTCACCAAAGAATAAAGAAAGCCAAACAACTGTACTTTCCAGCAGATTCACTGACACGAGAGGATATAAAAAAAGACCTGGAAAACACTTTCCCAATTCTGGGACCCACAAACTGAAAAAAACCAGAATATTGGTCCTATCAAAACCTCATGAAACAACACTGCATCCCCACTGATACTAGCCTATCAAATAAACGAACTTCTCTTCTTACACATTGGTTCTAATCTCGCCAGTTAAATCCTACGTACCAATGCCCCGTGCGGGGGACTACCTAGATGTGAATTTCCCAATTCCCTTCGATCTTGTACCAACTCATGCCCACGGAAGTCACCGTACATTCATAAAAGTCACTTAAAAATAACACTTAACTCGGGAATTTGTCTGTCTCACGTCCCACTTATTGTACAAGCGAGCGGCCCCTGTCCTTTGCATGCTATTACATTACTTTTTTAACAAGTCAGCTAGAAACTAGCACTTGTCCCGAAACACTACTCAAGACAGCAAGGGTTACAAACCAATACATAAAGGCGGTGACCTACAAGATGTTCAAACAACTATAGGCCAATATCAAAACTTACCATTGCTATCCAAAATCGTTCGAGAAACTCCGTGCACAGGAGACTATATTAATTTTAATGTCACAAAACATACTCAACCCCGCAAAGTTGGATTCAGGAAAAATAAAAAAAACTCTAATGTGCAATTATAAAAAATGCTAGACCTGCTTTACAACAGCATTGGAAAATAAGGAATATCCCGATGGAATTTTTATTGACCTAAGAAAAGCGTTTTTGACACAGTAGATCACGGCATTCTACACCACAAACTGACGACTATGGTATAAGAGGGCCATGTGCTTTGCATATTCAAATCCTATCTTTCTATTATGGTATCAGTATGTCACCATTAAAGACAAATCCTCATCAATACCTCCACTTGATACTGAGTTCCACAGGGAAGTGTCCTTGACCCTGCTTCTTCCTCATTTACATCAATGATCTCAAACATATCCAACAACCCTAAACCATTCTCTTGCTGACGACACACTTATTCATCTCCCACCCAATCTTGCTACTCTCAACACCATTGTTTATCGAGGAGCTGCTGAAAATATCGACTTGGATGACAGCCAATAAACTTCTACTTAACACGACAAACTTACTATATTATGTTTTGTAGCAGAGCAAGTGTTGCCGCAACTTAAGCATTAAAGATCGACAACACTCTATTGCCAACAAAATGAGGCAAATTCCTTGACCTATACCTCGACAACAAACCGAATTCTGCGCCCATATCCACATCATAACTAAAAAAAGTATCCAAAACGTTGGGGATCCTCTCCAAGATACTATACTACGTTCCGCCAAACTGCCCTTCTTAACTATACAATTCACTTATATATCCATACCTCAACCGAAGCTGTCTGGCTTGGGGTTCAACGGCAGCAACACTCCTAAAGCCAGTATTAACCCAACTAAAAGCCACAGTAAGAATAATCACTAAATCCCATCCCTGGCAACACCCCCCCCCCACTCTTCATAGATCTAAACTTTACTCCCTGTTCAGAACATCCACACATTCTACTCTGCAATCTATATCTACAGGACCTTAAATTCCAATATTAACCTTGACCTAAAACGCTTTCTTGATAGTTGTGACAGGATCCACAGGCATAACACGAGACACAAACATCTCTATGACATTCCCCGTGTCCGACTAAACTTTTACAAAAATTCAATGTATTTCAAAGGACCTAAAATCTGGAACACCCTACCTGAAAACTCTAGAACTGCAGACACATTCATCACTTTCAAAACTATAGTTAGAAAACATCTTATCTCCTTGATATACCCCGACAACTAACTAAATGATAACCACCTGGTGGTTCACAATTACACTCACTCACCCACTGACTATAAACACAGAAATACTAATCTTAATCTTAAAATAATGAATCCTAACTAGTCATAAGTTTGCCTATGATACTCCAATACAGATACTTTGTATTGAGCCAAAACAAAAGCATTCAAATTTGCTAAACTCACAAATTATAATGTAGTCACTTAGCCTTAATACCATAATCTGTAAGGATTTAATATTAAGAATTAATGTAAGTCTGCCCGAAATGCCTAGCCTTGCTAGGTGTCCTAGTGGCCCCCTCTGTAATTAGTATTTTATAACATGTAAACCACACAATACCCGAAACCTGTAAACCCCACACTGTAACCCTTATAGAGAATAAACCTGATTTGATTTTATTTGATTTGACCCCCGAAACCCTTTTTGATGTGGTGTTGGAGTGTGAGTAAGGTAACATTTATGAAGGGATTTAGGAAACCCAGCAGGCCGGACTCTGAATGAGGGGCGTTAATGTTGCAGTTTTATAACTGTAGTGTAAGCACGCCTCTGGCAAGACAATGATGGAGTGAATGCTGATTATAGTTTTTCTTTATCGGTCCACCCTGCCTTGGTGGGAGACGGCTGTTGTGTTATTAAAAAAACATATAATGCTAATTCACATAATATTATGCCTTTTACAGTGATTTACCTTATCATAATTTGAGCAGATCTCGTCGTAGATGCCAATGAGTTTGGTTGGGCTTATACCTGGGTTGATTTGATCTGTAAGCCACGTAGCAGAGACTTCGTCTTTCTCGCTTCTTTTGTCCATCTGCGTCAGAAAAGGAAATTCACATGATATGAACATTTTCTTGGAGAAATGTTCATTTACATATTGCTACTATGATAATCACTAAATAGTATATTGATCTGCATAACCTTCTACAATATCCTTTTTTAACCTATCCTACATATTTTATGTAATAATCAGTAAAGATTTATTAACTTCATCTACCTTGCTTATGAAACTCCTCTTACATTCATCTGTAATATGAAACACGGTTAAGAGTTATTTAATTGATAAATATAGACTATTGCTCATCCTTCATTAAGTAGCCATTTAAGTAATAATATAAATCTTTGTATTTTTTGGTGTGCATACAACACTTGCTCAATAATGAACCAAGTTGGAAGTTTTCTAAGCAAGGTTTCCAAGAGAAGTTTCAATTAGAGGTTGAAAAGAAAGGTTTCTAACATAGGTTTCTAAGATACGTTTCTAAGATAGGTTTCAAAGCAAGATTTCTAAAAAATATTTCTAAGTTATGTTTCTAAGATAGGATTCTATGATAGGTTTCTAAGATAGGCTTCTAAGTTAGTTTTCTAAGAGAGGGTTCTAAGAGAAGCTTATAAGAATGGTTTCTAAGACAGGTTTCTAAGACACGCTTCTAAAATTGGTTCCTAAGAAAGAATTCTAAGATAGGTTTCTAACAGAGGTTTCTAAGACAGGTTTCCAAGGTAGGTTTCTAGGATAGGTTCCTAAGATAGGTTTCAAAGAGAGGTTTCTAAGATAGGTTTCTGAGGTTTCTAAGAGAGAATTCTATGATAGGTTTCTAATATAGGTTTTTAAGAGACGGTTCTCGGATAGGTTCCTAAGTTAGGTTTCTAAGTTAGGTTTCTTAGATAGGATTCTAAGATAGGTTTCTAAGACAAGTTTGTAACAGAGGTTTCTAAGAGTGGTTTCTAAGAAAAGTTTCGAAAAGAAGGTTCTAAAAGACGTTTCCAAGATAGGTTTCTAAAACAGGTTTCTAAGCTAAGTTTCTAAGTTAGGTTTCTAAGAGAAGCTTCTAAGGCAGGTTTCTAAGATAGGTTTCTGATATAGGTTTCTAAGACAGGTTTCCAGGATAGGTTTCTAAGATATACTTCAAAGATAGGGTTCAAAGAGAGGTTTCTAAGATAGATTTTTAAGATAGGTTTCTAAGAGATTTTTAGGATAGGTTTGTAAGTTAGGTTTGTATGAGGGGATTCTCAGATAGGTTTCTAAGATAGATATGTAAGAGAAGTTTCTACGATAGGTTTCTAAGAGTGGTTTCCAAGAGATGTTTCTATTACAGGTTTCTAAGAAAGGTTTCTCAGTAAGGTTTCCAAGAGAGGTTTGTAAGACAGGTTTTCAAAAGAGGTTTCAAAGTGGTTTGGAAGAGAGCTTTTTGTGGGAGGTTTCTAAAAAACGTTTCTAGGAGAGGTTTCTTAGAAAAGTTTCTAAGATAAGTTCCTAAGGGAGGTTTCTAACAGAGGTTTCTAAGATAGGATTTAAAGAGAGATTTCTAAGATAACTTTCTAAGAAACGTTTCTTATATAGGTTTCTAAGATACTTTCTAATGTAGGTTTCTTAGCGAGGTTTCTAAGGGATTTCAAAGACAGGCTTCTAAGATTGGTTTCTAAGATAGGTTTCAAAGACAGGTTTCAAAGAGGATTCTAGGAAAGGTTTCTAAGACAGGTTTCTAAGATAGATTTCTAAGATATATCTCTAAGATAGGTTTCTAAGCTTTGTTTCTAAGATAGGCTTCTAAGAGAGGATTCTAAGAGAGGATTCTAAGAGAGGTTTGTAAGAGAGGTTTCTAGGATAAGTTTCTAAAAGAGGTTTCTAAGACAGGGTTCTAAGATAGGTTTCTAAGAGAGGTTTTAAGAGAGGTTTCTAAGAGAGGTTTCTAAGAGAGGTTTCTAAGAGAGGTTTCAAAGAAAGGTTTCAAAGATAGGTTTCTAAGAGAGGCTTCTAAGCTAGGTTTCTAAGTTAGGTTTCTAAGATAGGACTCTAAGATGGGTTTCTAAGAGAGGTTCCTAATAGAAGTTTGTAAGAGAGGATTGTAAGAGATGTTTTTAAGAGAGGTTTCTTAGATAGAATTCTAAGATAGGTTTCAAAGATAGGTTTCTAAGATGGGTTTCTAAGATAGGTTTCTAAGATAGTTTTCTAAGAGAGGGTTCTAAGAAAAGCTTCTAAGAGAGGTTTTTAAGATAGGTTTCTAAGAAATGCTTCTAAGATAGGTTCCTATGACAGGATTCTAAGATAGGTTTCTAGGATAGGTTACTAAGATAGGTTTCTTAGAAAGGTTTCTAAGACAAATTTCTGAGTTTTCTAAGAGAGATTTCTATGACAGGTTTCTAAAATAGGTTTTTAAGAGACGTTTCTAGGAGAGGGTTTTAAGTTAGGTTTCTAAGTTAGGTTTCTAAGATAGGATTCTAAGATAGGTTTCTAAAAGTGGTTTCAAAGAAAGGTTTCAAAGAGAGATTTTAAGACAGGTTTCTAAGACAGGTTTCTAAGAGAGGCTTCTAAGAGTGGTTTCTAAGTTAGGTTTCGAAGAGAATGTTCTAAGAGAGGTTTCTAAGATAGGTTTCTAAGACAAGTTTCTAAGATATGTTTCTAAGAGAGGTTTCTAAGAGAGGCTTCTAAGAGAGGTTTCTAAGAAAGATTTCTACAATATGTTTCTAAGAGAGTTTTCTAAGATAGGTTTCTAAGTTAGGTATCTAAGATAGGGTTCAAAGAGAGGATTCTAAGATAGATTTCTAAGATAGGTTTCTTAGAGATTTCTAAGATAGGTTTGTTAGTTTGGTTTCTATGAGAGGATTCTAAGATAGGTTTCTAATACAGGTATGTAAGAGAGTTTTCTAAGGTGGGTTTCAAAGAGAGGTTTCCAAGAGAGGTTTGTATTAGAGGTTTCTAAGAAAGGTTTCCCAATATAGGTTTTTTAAGATTTGTTTTTTTAAGATAGGTTTCCCAAGCAAATTTTCAAGAAAAATTTTTAAAACAATTTTTTTTTAAAACAGGTTTTAAGTTTGGTTTTAGTTAGGTTTCGGAGAGATGTTTTTTGAGAGGTTTTTTTTAAAGAGGATTCAAGAGAGGGGTTTTTAAGATGGGCTTTAGGAGAGGCTTTAAGTTAGGTTTCTAAAATAGGGGTATCTGGGTAGGTTTTGAGGGTAAGTTTCTAAAAAGAGGTTTGTAAGAGAGGATTGTAAAGATGGGTTTGAATAAAAGGGGGTTTCTAAAAATTGGTTTCTAAAATAGCCTTCTTAAAATGGTTTTCTGAAGAGGTTTCTAAAATTTGGGTTTTTTACATAGATTTAAGATAGGTTTCTAAGTTGTTTTCTAAGAGAGGGTTCTAAAGAGAAGCTTATAAGAGAGGGGTTTTCCCGATTGGTTTCCCAAAAAACGTTTCTAAAATGTTCCCCAAGACAGGGTTCTAAAAATTGGGTTTTTAAAAAGAGGGTTTTTAAAACAGGTTTCTAAAGTAAGGGTTTTTAGGAAAAGGTTCCTAAAAATAAAGGGTTTTTAAGGGAGGGGTTTCAAAGATAGGGTTTTAAAAAATAGGGATTGAGAGAGATTTTTTGAGAGGTTTCCCAAGATAGGTTTTTTAAGAGAGGTTTTTTAAGAGAGGTTCTCAATAGGTTTTAAAAATAATTTTAAAAAGAGGTTTTTCTAAGTTTAATTTTTTTAATTTTAGGTTTCTAAGAAAAGACACCCCAAGAGAGGTTTCTAAGGAAAAAGGGTTTTTAAGAAAAGGTTTTAAAAAAGAGGTTTTCCCTGAGAGTTTTCTAAGAGATTTTTCTAAGAAAGATTTCTATGATAGGTTTCCAATACCATGACGATCAGACTAGGAAAACTCAAATACCTTGAGCAACAGACCAGGACTTCTCAACTACCATGAGCAACAGACCATTACTACTCAACTACCATGAGCAACAGTCCAGGATCACTCAACTACAATGAGTAACAGAAAAGGACTACTCAACTATCATGAGCAGCAGACCAGGCCTACTCAACAACAATGAGCAACAAATCAGGACTACTCAACTACCATGAGTAGCAGACCAGGGCTACTCAACTACCATAAGCAACTGACAAGAACTTCTCAACTAACTTGAGCAACAGACCAGGACTACTCAATTCCCATGAGCAACAGACCAGGACAACTTAACTACCATGAGGAACAATAGAGGACTACTTAACTAAAATGAGCAACAGACCAGGACTACTCAACTACCATGAGCAACAGACCAGCATTGCTCAAGTACCATGAAAAAGAAACCAGGACTACTCAAATACCATGAGCAACAAAGCAGGGACTACTCAACTACTATGAGCAGCAGGTCAGAGCTACTCAACTATCATGAACAACAGACCAGGACTACTCAACTACCAAGAGCAACAGACGAGGAAAACTCAACTACGATGAGGAACAGATCAGGAATAAGAACATAAGAACGTAAGAAAGGAGGAACACTGCAGGAGGCCTGTTGGCCCATACTAGGCAGGTCCTTTACAATTCATCCAACTAACAAAACATTTGCCCAACCCAATTTTCAATGCCACCCAAGAAATAAGCTCTGATGTGAAAGTCCCACTCAAATCCAACCCCTCCCACTCATGTACTTATCCAACCTATATTTGAAACTACCCAAAGTCCCAGCCTCAATAACCCAACTAGGTAGACTGTTCCACTCATCAACTACCCTATTTCCAAACCAATACTTTCCTATGTCCTTTCTAAATCTAAACTTATCTAATTTAAATCCATTACCGCGGGTTCTCTCTTGGAGAGACATCCTCAATACCTTATTAATATCCCCTTTATTAATACCTATCTTCCACTTATACACTTCGATCAGGTCTCCCCTCATTCTTCGTCTAGCAAGTGAATGTAACTTAAGAGTCTTCAATCTTTCTTCATAAGGAAGATTTCTAATGCTATGTATTAATTTAGTCATCCTACGCTGAATGTTTTCTAACGAATTTATGTCCATTCTGTAATATGGAGACCAGAACTGAGCTGCATAATCTAGGTGAGGCCTTACTAATGATGTATAAAGCTTCAGTATGACCTCTGGACTTCTGTTGCTTACACTTCTTGATATAAATCCCAGTAATCTATTTGCCTTATTACGTACGCTTAGGCATTGCTGTTTTGGTTTAAGGTTGCTGCTTACCTTATCCCCCAAGTCCTTTTCGCAATCTGTATGGCTAAGTTCTACATCATTTAACTTATAAGTACTAAGGTTATGGGCACTTCCAAGCTTCAGAACCTTGCATTTATCTACATTGAACTGCATCTGCCACTTTTCTGACCAAGAATAGAGTTTGTTTATATCCTCCTGAAGTTCCATAACATCTACGTTTGAATCAATTATCCTACCTATCTTTGTGTCATCGGCGAATTTGCTCATATCACTAGTAATTCCCTCATCAAGATCATTGATATATATTATTAACAACAACGGGCCCAAGACTGATCCCTGTGGAACGCCACTTGTTACAGATCCCCACTCGGATTTAACCCCATTTATGGACACTCTGCTTCCTGTCAGTGAGCCATGACTCGATCCACGAGAGCACTTTTCCCCCAATGCCATGAGCTGCCACTTTCTTTAACAGTCTATTGTGCGGAACTCTATCAAAAGCCTTACTAAAATCTAAGTAAATAATATCAAATTCTTTATCGTGGTCAACAGCCTCAAAAGTTTTACTGAAGAAAATTAATAAATTAGTTAGACAAGACCGGCCTCTTGTGAATCCATGCTGAGTATCATTAATCAAGCTATGCTTATCGAGATGGCTTCTATAACTCAGCTATAATTGACTCTAGTAATTTGCCTACAATTGAGTCAGGCTTATTGGGCGGTAATTTGACGGTAACGACTTGTCCCCTGTTTTAAAAATAGGAATTACATTAGCCATCTTCCACATATCAGACACTACACCTGTTTGAAGAGATAAATTAAAAATATTAGTTAATGGTTCACAGAGTTCCATTTTGCATTCCTTAAGAACCCTTGAAAAAACCTCATCAGGACCCGGCGACTTATTTTGCTTCAGTCTGTCTATCTGCTTCACAACCATTTCACTAATGACTGTGATGTTACATAATTTATCTTCTTCTAGACCACTATAAAAATTAATTACTGGAATATTGTTAGTGTCTTCCTGAGTAAAAACTGAGAGAAAATAATTGTTTAAAATCGAGCACATTTCATTCTCTTTGTCAGTAAGATGCCCATAGTTTATTTTTAAGGGACCTATCTTATCTCTAACTTTTGTTCTATAGACCTGGAAAAAACTTTTTGGGTTAGTTTTAGAATCCCTAGCAACTTTAATTTCATAGTCCCTTTTAGCTTTTCTTATCCCCTTTTTAATGTCCCTCTTAATGTCAATATACTGATTCATAAGATGACCCTCACCTCTTTTGATACGCCTATAAATTCCTTTCTTATGCCCTAGTAGATATTTCAGCCTATTATTCATCCATTTTGGGTCATTTCTATTTGATCTAATTTCTTTACATGGGATAAACGTTCTTTGAGCAGCATGTATAATGTTCAGAAAACTGTCATATTGATAGCTCTCTTCGTTACCCCAGTCAAGAGATGATAAGTGTTCTCTAAGCCCATCGTAATCTGCTAAGCGAAAATCTGGGACTGTTACTGAGTTATCGCTACTATCGTACTTCCATTCAATTCTAAATGTATTTAATTTGTGGTCGCTAGCACCCAGTTCCTCTGAAATTTCTAAATTATTAACAAGGGATTCATTGTTTGCCAGAACTAAGTCAAGCAGGTTATTACCCCTTGTAGGTTCTGCCACAAACTGCTTCAAAAAACAATCCTGAACTACTTCTAAGAAGTCGTATGATTCTAAATTCCCAGTCAAGAAATTTCAATCAATATGACTAAAGTTAAAGTCTCCTAGAATTACTACATTATCGTGCCTTGTGGCCTTAACAATTTCCTCCCATAGTAGTATCCCTTGGTCCCTATCTAAGTTTGGGGGACGGTATATCACTCCTAAAATCAGTTTTTCATGCCCCTCTGAAAATTCTATCCAAACAGACTCTGTATGTGTTACTTCAGACTTAATACCCGTTTTTATGCAACAGTTTCAAGCGATCTCGGACATACAATGCCACCCCACCCCCCCTTCCCCGATACTTCTAATCTACTTGGAACAATTTAAAACCCTGAATATGACATTCCGCAGGCATGTCCCGACTTTTTTGAATTAAACCACGTCTCAGTTAAGGCAAATACATCAATGTTACCTGCACTAGCAACTAATCTCAACTCGTCCATCTTATTCCTAGCACTACGGCAATTAGCATAATAAATATTGAAAGACTCTCTTTTTCTGTTTACCCTTCCTGCTCATTTCTGTTTTTCTACTAAACCTATTTTCGTCCTTATCACCCAAAGTCCCCTGGCTTTTCAATATCTACCTCGTTCGCTTATTACTAGTTTCCCCTAAACTCGTAATATTACAACACTGGGACTTCACTGTTTTCCCCGCAAAAGCCCATACCACTTTCATTCCTAGTTTAAATCAAACAGCTCCGTCAACTGCAGTTTCCAGTGCTACCACCCCAGACCTAGGTAAGTGAAATACTCAACTGACATGAGCAACAATACAAGGAATACTCGGCTACCATTAGCAACACATCCAGACTTCTCTACTACCATGAGCAACAGACCAGGACTACAAACTACCATGAGCAACAGACCAGGAACTACTCAACTACCAAGAGCAACATACCAGGACTACTCAACTACCATGAGCAACAGACCAGGACAACTAAACTACCTTAGCAACAGACCAGGGTTTCTCATTTGCAATGAGCAACAGCCAGGACTACTCAAATACCATGATCAACAGACCATGACTACTCAACAATCATGAGCAACAGACCAGGACTACTCAACTACCATGGCAACAGACCAGGAATACTAAAGTACCTTGGGCAACAGTCCAGAACTACTCGTCTACAATGAGCAAACGTCCAAACTACAAACACCATGAACAAAGACACCAAGACTATTCAACTACCAGGAACTAAACTACAATGAGCAACAGAAAATGTCTCCTGAACTACCATGAGCAACAGACGAGGACTACTCAACTACAACGATTTAAAAGACTAGGACTACTAAGCTACCTTGGGCAACAGACCAGGACTACTCATCTACAATGAGCAAAAGACCACGACTTTTCAACTACCATGACAACAGACCAGGACTACTCAACTGTCATAAGCAACAGACCAGGACTACTCAACTACCATGAGCAACAGAACAGGACTTTCCAAACTAAAGATGAGCAACAGACCAAGACTACTCAACTACCATGAGCAATAGACCAGGACTACCCAACTACAATGAGCAACAGACCAGACTACAAAACTACCATGAGCAACAGACCATGACTACCAACTACCATGATCAACAAAACCCGGACTACTCAACTATCAGGCCTGGTCACAGACCGGCCGCGGGGGCGTTGACCCCCGGAACTCTCTCCAGGGAAACTCCAGGTATCATGAGCAACAGCAAGGACTCCTCAACTTTTATGAGCAACTGACAAGGACTACTCAATTAACTTGAGCAACAGCCAAGGAGAATCAACTACCATGAGGAAAAACACAGGACTTTTTCAACCACCATGAGCAACAGACCAGGACTACTAAATTACATTGGGCAACAGACAAGGACTACTCATCTACAATGCTACTGACGAGGACTATTCAAATACCATGAGCAACAGACCAGGGCTATTCAACTACCATGAGAAAGAGACCAGGACTACTCAACTACTATGAGCAACAGACCAGGTCTGCTCAACTACCATGAGCAACAGATCAGGACTTCTCCACTACCAAGAGCAGCAGACCAGCACTACTCAACTATCATGAGCAACAGACCAGGACTACTCAACTACCATCAGCAACAGACCAGGACTACTCAACTACCATGAGCAACAGACCAGGGCTACTCAACTACGATGAGCAAGAGACCAGGACTACTGAACTACCATGAGCAACAGACCAGGACTATTCAACTACCATGAGGAACAGCTCAGGACTACTCAGATAGCATGAGCAACAGATCAAGACTACTCAAGTACCAAGAACAACACACCACGACTACTCAACTACCATGAGAAAAAACGCAGGACTAGTCAACTCTTAAGCAACAAACCAGGACTACTCAGCTACCATGAGCAACAGACCAGGGATACTCAACTTCAGTGAACAACAGATCAGGACTACTCAACTTCCATGAGCAACAGAGAAGGACTACTAAACTACAATGAACAACACACCAGGACTACTCAGCCACCATGAGCAACTGACCAGGACAACTCAACTACCATGAACAGCAAACCTTGACTACTCAATTACCTGGAGTAACAGTCCAGGGCTACTCAACTACCATGAGCAACAGACCAGGACTACTCAATTACCATAAGCAACAGACCATGATTACTCAACTAACATGAGAAGCAGACCAAGACTTCTCCACTACCATGAGCAACAGACCCTAACTACTCAACTACCATGACCAACAGACCAGAACTGCTCAAATATCATCAACAACTGACCAGGACAACTCAAATACCATAAGCAACAGACCAGGACTACTCAACCACTATGAGCAACAGACCAGAGCTACTCATCTACCATGGGCAACAGACGAGTACTACTCAACTAGTATGAGCAACTGATCAGAGCTACTCAACTACCATGAGGAACAGATCAGGACTACTCAACAACAATGAGAAACAAACAAGGGGAACTCAACTACCATTACCAACATTCCAGGACTACTCAACTGCCATGAGCAACAGACCAGGACTACTGATGTATCATGAGCAACACACCAGGACTACTCAACTACCATGAGCAACAGACCATGACTACTCAACTACAATGAGCAACAGACCTGTAGAACTCAACAACCATGAGCAACTTTCTAGGACTACTCAAATGCCATGAGCAACAGACCAATACTACTCATCTATCATGAGCAACAGACCAGGACTATTCAACTACCATGAGCAACAAACCAGGACTTCTCAACTACCATGAACAACATAGCAGGACTTCTCAGCTAATATGAGCAACAGATAAGGACTACTGAACTAACATGAGAAGCAGACCAAGACTACTCCTCTACAATGAGCAACAGACCAGAACTACTCAACTACCAAGACCAACGCACCAGAACTACTCAAAAAACCCCCAGCAACAGACCAGGACAACTCAAATACAATGAGCAACAGACCAGGACTTCTCAGCCACTCTGAGCAACAGACCAGTTCTACTCAACTTCCATGAGCAACAGATCAGGACTACTCAACTACAATGAGAAACAGACCAGGGGAACTCAACTACCATTAGCAATATTCCATGACTACTCAACTGCCATGAGCAACAGACTAGGACCACTGATGAATCATGAGCAACACACCAGAACTACTCAACTGCCATGAGCAACAGACTATGACTACTCAACTACAATGAGCAACAGACCAGGAGAACTCAACAACCGTGCGCAACTTTTCAGGACTACTCAAGTGCCATGAGCACAGACCAAGACTACTAATCTATCCTGAACAACAGACCAGGACTACTCAACTACCATGAGTAAAGAGATCAGGACTACTCAACCACCATGAGCAACAGACCAGGACTACTCAACTACCATGAATAAGAGATCAGGATTACTGAACTACTATGAGCAACAGACCAGGACTATTCAGCTTCCATTAGCAACAGAAGAGGGCAAATAAACCACCATGAGCAACAGACCAGCACTACTCAACTACCATGAGTAAGAGCCCAGGACTACTTAACTACCATGAGTAACAGACCAGGACTATTAAACTGCCTTGGGCAAGAGACCAGGACTACTCATCTACAATGAGCAACAGACCAGGACTACTAAACTATCATGAGCAGCAGATCAGGGCTACTCAACTACCATGAGCAACAGACCAGGACTATTCAACTTCCATTAACAACAGACCAGGATTATTCAAATACCCTGAGCAACTGCCAAGACTTCTCAACTACAATGAGTAACAGACTTGGAATACTAAACTCCATTGGCAACAGACCAGGACTACTAGTCTACTATGAGCAACAGCCCAGGACAACTCGTCTACCATTAGCAAAAGACCAGGACTAAAAACTACCGTGAACAACAGAGCAGGACTACTCAACTAACATGAGGAACAGACCAGGACTACTAAACTACCTTGCGCAAAAGAGCAGGGCTACTCTTCTACAAGGAGCAACAGACCAGCACTATTCAACTACAATGAGCAACAGACCAGGACTACTAAACTACCTTAGCAACAACCAGGTTTACTCATCTACAATAACCAACAGCCCTGGACTACTAATATACCATGATCAACAGACCAGGACTGCTCAACTATCATGAGCAACAGACAATGACTGCTCAACTACCATGAGCAATAGACTAGGACTACTCAACTACAATGAGTAATAGACCAGGAATACTAAACTACATTGGGCAACAGACCTGGACTACTCGTCTAATAGGAGGAAACGAGCAGGACTGCAAACTACCATGAACAGCACACCAAGGTCGTATTACTTACGTGTACTTAGCTCAGTGGTGACGTTGTACTTAGCTAGTGTGACGTGTAATTAGCTCAGTGGTGACGTGTACTTAGTTCTGTGAAGACCTGTTTGTGTGCTCTCTGTGAATCTGAACCAGGATGCCCTCTCTTGAGCAACTTTACCAGCAGCTGAGAGAAGAGCTCAGAGTTGCTAAGATGGAGATACGGCGATTAACGGAGGAGAACAAGAGGATTCGTAGTAATCCTCCGTTGTGAGTCCCCAGGTTAAGAGGGGAGCTTGGTCAGTGGCCGGCAACATGGAACCAAGCTGAAGATCAAGAAAACGGTTGGAGAGGCAGAAACAACGAGAAACCAGAAGACTACCGTGGAAACTTCCAACCCATTCTCAGTGCTACCTGACGAATGTGAGTGTTCTACTGGGAATGCCACAACGAGCACCAAAGAAATATTGGCAGACGTGAGTGAGACATCCCTAGAAACCCCAACGAAGACCATCGAGAACGTCTTGACGAATTCTACAAGTGGGGTATGCAAACCCGGCGAATGTGAGTCGACTACTCGGAGCATCACTACGGGAAAGACACCAAGGGAAGGGAAAAAAAATTTTGTTGTTG
>NC_069432.1:3938230-3958230 GCF_026875155.1 Cherax quadricarinatus
TTGGTACTGATGAGGTATCACAGTGGGCACCTGTAAAGAGTGGGGTCCCACGGGGTCGGTCCTAGGACCAGTGCTATTTCTGGTATATGTGGAATGATATGATGGAAGGGTTAGACTCAGAAGTGTCCTGTTCGCAGATGTATGTGAAGTTAATGAGGAGAATTACATCAGATGAGGATCAGGTAGAGCTTCAAAGAGATCTGGAGGAGCTGGACACCTGGTCCAGCAACTGGCTTCTTGAATTTAAACCCGCCAAATGCAAAGTCATGAAGATCGGGGTAAAGCAAAGAAGACCACAGACGGAGTATAGGCTAGGTGGTCAAAGACTGCAAACCTCGCTCAAGGAGAAAAGTTCTTGGGTTGAGTATAACACCTAGCATGTCTCCGGAAACACACATCAACCAGATAACTGCTGCAGCATGTGGGTGCCTGGCAAACCTGAGATAGCGTTCCAATACCTTAGTAAGGAATCATTCAAGACAGTGTACACTGTGTACACCAGGCCCATACTGGACTATGTAGCACCTGCTTGGAACACACACTTAATCAAGCACGCCAAGAAATTAGAGAAAGTGCAAGGCTTGCAACAAGGTTAGTTCCAGAGCTAAGGGAAATGTCATGCGAAGAAAGGTTAAGGGAAATTGGCCTGACAACACTGGAAGAGAGGAGGGTTAGGGAGACATGATAATGACATACAAAATACTGTGTGAATAGACAAGGTGGACAAAGACAGGATGTTCCAGAGAGGGGACACAGAAACAAAGGGTCACAATTGGAAGTTGAAGACCCAGATGAGTCAAAGGGATGTTAGGAAGTATTTCTACATTCATAGAGTAGTCAGGAAGTGGATAGTCAGAGGAGCAGGAACCATACATAGTTTTAAGACAAGGTATGATGAAGCTCATGGAGCAGGGAGTGGGAGGACCCAGTAGTGGTCAATGAAGAGGTGGGCCAGGAGCTGAATCTCGACCCCTGCAACCACAATTAGGTGAGTGCCACACACATTCCTCTCTCTTTTCTCTCTCTCTTCTCTCTCTCTCTCTCTCTCTCTCTCTCTCCTCTCTCTCTCTCTCTCTCTCTCTCTCTCTCTGTCTATCTATCTATCTATCTATCTATCTCTCCTATATATATACATATATATATATATATATATATATATATATATATATATATATATATATATATATAATATATATATATATATATATATATATATATATATACTGTGGAAATTATTTAATTTTCTGAAGTTATGGTACCTAATATATGTTTAATGTATTGTTGTTGGTCTGAACTGTATTTGAAAGTGGAAGAGAACCATCAGAGGGGGAGCTTAGTGCATGCACGAGGGGTCGCATGGGCAGGAGGCTGGGCATGGGGGGAGTTGGGGCGTATAAACCTAGGAGAATGTCTGAGTTAACATAGAACCAGGAAATTGGCGGTTCCGATGCTGAAACGTGATTAGTGGTCTCTTTTCATAATAGGAAGTGTTATAACTGTTCCCGTTGTATAATAGGGGAATGTAAGTTGTCGAAACCACCATAATAGGGTGGTGATAATAGTAAATAGTGAAGGACACCCAGGCGGGTACAACGGGATGCCCCATTACAGAGTGTTCATTGGAAAATACCCGTGATTCAATCATCACTCATCAGGCTCAAATCTTAATCGATCGACTTCTGACGTGTGTGAAGTTAATGGGACATTAAGTCGTCTTGTGAATTGTAGTGAAATTAGTGATAATGACATTAAGTTTAAGGAATGATTGAAGTGATAGGAGCTGCTATTCTCCGAGTGAGTGAGCACATGTTAACCTCGTGTTTCCTGTCCGGAGGATAGTGGAGTTTTTTACGGAGTCATGACTTCTAAATTGGGATAAACCAAGTGATATCATAATCCTGTTGGAAGAAGGATCCGTTTCAGCTGGCAGAATGTCGGGATCTGAGGAGGAAATACTTGAATGCCGGTCCCTCTTTGTCATATTTAGTCCATTTCTTTGTCGTCCCGTCAGTTTTCATGTCACTATAGGTTCCTTGCATGTTGTTGCAGCAGTACTTGCAATTTGGCCATCACTGGAGTTCGGATAGGCTCAGGGGACGGCAAGATATAGGAGCAGCCTTGTTGCTGCTTGCTGCGGCTGCAGCTGGTCTCTCTGAGATGAGGGGGTACTTGTACCTCCTCCCATGGGAGACTTAGGTCTCGAGATACTCCCCAGATAGGGGGCCAAGGCCGGGTCACCACTACTTGGAAAAGACCAGGGCAGGGAGAGTACCGGCGAATAAGATAAAAAAAAAATCACAGTAAACAGGCGATATCAGAATATGCAAGACAATCACTGGGAAAAAAAAGTGAAGTTCCAAGCACATACGTGACTTCTTACATTATCAAGGAACTATAAAAACAATACATCAAAGGAAGGTACATAAAGGGTCACGACTACACCTCACCATCACATCCCACAACAAAACACCTGATGCGGGACAACACCTGACGCGTGACAGCACCTGACTCTGAAACACACGTAGTACTCTACCCAAGAATTAAGATTTATTATTTGTTTATGTATCATTAAGTTCTTCCCAAATTTTATTAATTATATATATGAATCTAATTTATATAAACAAAAGGAAATAGTCATAATATTGTCAAAACTGCTTTTTATGAAACAAGATTCAATTATAGTCCTGTCAACCATGGACTTGCTTGATACAACTTTCTCAACTTTTTGAAAATAAATTGGATGGTAAAGTCTCTCACATGAATAAATAGAGCATTGGAATCTTGTCCAGTTCTAATGCTATATTTATGTTGTTTTAATTTTAGTTCGAAACTTTTACCAGTTTGACCGTAATAAACTTTATCACAAATTTTACAAGGAATCTTATAGACACATCTGTCAGCATTTTGGGGGAATTCTTTATCGAAAGTTCATTTTTTTTGCTATATCAAAATTTTTAAATAAACTTTAATATTAAAAGTCTTAAGAAGAGAAGGCATATCAACCAAGTGTTGATGGTAAGGGAGAACCAACATATTTTTAGTTGAATAAGGTTGGTTGTCCCCTTTTTAGATTGTAAAAGTATTTCTGTCAATTTTAAAAGCTTTATCAATTACGCTTCTTGGGTATTTCAGATTATTAGCTATTTCATAAATTTTGGATATTTCCTCATCCATTAGCTCAGGACTACAAATTCGTAAAGCTCTCAAAAACATTGATGAGAAAACAGACAGTTTAACTCTATCTTGATGCGAGGAATAATAGTGGACATAGGAACAGTTATTTGTAGGTTTTCTGTAAATTTTAAATTTGAATTCATCATTACCCTTAATAATTAAAACATCTAGAAAAGGCAAAGAGTTATTTTCTTCAAACTCAACTGTAAAGTTTAGAATGGGCTAAGATATTAATTTTACAAGGAAATGGGTTATAACTACATTCTTAGGCATAAGACACAAAATATCATCAACATATCTGAACCATTTAGCTCTATTAGGGAGGATTGTGTTAAGCAACCTTGTTTCAAAAAAATCCATGTATAGGTTACTAAGAACAGGTGAAAGAGGATTTCCCATTGCCATACCAAACTTCTGAGTGTAAAACTTATCATTAAATACAAATTTTGCATCAACACTGCAAAGTTTAATAAGTTTAATGATAGTAGGAACAGGCAATGATGAATCATGATTAACAAGTTCTTCAGATAAGAAACTTAATAAATCATCAACAGGAACTTTCGTAAACAAGTAAGTAACATCAAAACTAACCATGTTAAAATCATTTAAATCAGTCAAGGAGCTTAATTTGTTAACTAAATCTACGTTGTTTTTATCATTAAAATTAGATTTTTTTCCAGTAATATAGCTCAAAATGTTGACAAGCCATTTAGATAACTTATATGAAGCTGGACCTCCAGTGCTAAAAATTGGTTTAATTGGATTACCTGTTTTTGTGTGTGTGCTTTTGTTAATCCATACATGTAGAGTGAAGATGGATTAGTGGAAGTAAATTTTTTAATTAATTCATCTTTGCCTTTCAGTAGAAGTTTTATTGTTTTATTGAAATGACTGTTAACGGTTTCTAAGGGATATATATATATATATATATATATATATATATATATATATATATAAACACTGATCTCTGGCTGAAGGAGACTCGAACCTACGAACCTTAGGACAAGGTACGCAGTGCTTTACCAATCTACCCACACTGGAAATACCTTGGCGTGTAGCTTGCGCTACACGTTTGATCCAAGGCAGCCAGCTTTCAGGGAGAAGGCTTGCAGCTATTTTATCTCATCCCATGCATGCATCAGCGTTACTAGAGATTTTAACAATGCAAGGAATTCGCGAGAGCAGGCGAAATATACATAAACACTGATCTCTGTTTGTGTATATTCGCCTGCTCTCGCGAATTCCTTCCACATATATATATATATATATATATATATATATATATATATATATATATATATATATAAATATATATAATATTATAATAAAGAATAAGAAGAAGAAAATTGTCAAAGTGGGAAGTCTGAATGTGCGTGGATGTTGTGCAAATGATAAGAAAGAGATGATTGTGGATGTTATGAATGGGAAGAAGCTGGATGTCCTGGCTTTAAGTGAAACAAAGCTGAAGGGGGTGGGAGAGTTTCAGTGGAGAGGAATAAATGGGATTAGGTCAGGGGTTTTCTAATAGAGTTAGAGCTAAAGAAGGAGTAGCAAATAATGTTGAAGGATAAGCTATGCAGGAAAAGAGGGACTACAAATGTAAAAATTCAAGGATTATGTGGAGTAAAATAAAGATTGGATGTGAAAAGTGGTTATAGTAAGCGTGTATGCACCTGGAGAAGAGAGAAGTGTAGAGGAGAGAGATTCTGGGAAATGTAGAGTGAATGGTTGGGGGGTTTTGAATCAAATGTAGAGAAAAGGGGTTGGGGATTTCAATGCTAAAGTGAGTAAAAATGTATGGAGGGAGTAGTAGGTAAATTTGGGGTGCCAGGGGTAAATGTAAATGGGGAGCCTTTTAAATTTAGCTAGGAAATTGAAACAGGGGGTTTCTTTATTGGGGAAACTTTTCCCGGCCACACAGGGGTTTCATCAGTCCATACAAAGGACTTTGGTGAAGAACAGAATGAGTTTATTTAATCAGTCCCAAAAGGCCTTGGGGTCGAAAAAATTCAGTCCACGTTTTTTAAAAACATTAAACCATATGTCAAGAAGGGTTTAAATAACTGTAGAAGGTGAAGTGAACGTCGTAGTTGGAAACACCCCTTGAAAAAGGAAACCCAAAAAATTTGTGTTTGCAAAAAATTTCCCCAAAAATCACTCTCAGCCTAACAAAACAAATAAACATTTAAATTGCGTTTGTTTATTTTTAAAATTACTGTAATATATCAAAATATATTTATTTCCGTTTTTAAAGAAAAATTTAAAATTGCTCTTTTTTCAAAAAGGTTAGATAATTTTTTTCAAGTTCCTTTTGGAAAAAAAATTTTTTAATTTTTTACTTTAAACAAAATAAAAAAATATCTTTAAGCTTAAAGATAATTTTTTTTAAAAGGACAAATTTTAAATGAGTTTTTGGGTAATTGATCTTTTTCCCTTTTTCGGTAGGGGACACACCACACAAAATTTCCAACACTCCCAAGAAGAGAGAGGGGGAAGGGGATGAACCAGCAAGACTGGATTTGTGTTCCCCCTGAGCATTCAGACATTGAGGAAAACACACATGAGAGGCACCTTGGGCTAGTGATCACCGGGTTTTCTGTTTTAAATTACATAGCAGAGTTACAAGTAAAAGGGGGTTTAACAGGGGGTTGGATGGGAAAATTAAAAAATAAAAAAGGGGGGAATACCCGGGTTTAAGGGGAAACTTCCTGCAAAGGTTCAGGGGACATTTAAATTTGGCAGGAAAGTCAGTAAATGAAATAAAGGGAAAACATAACAACAAAATCCAAAGGGGCCCAGAGGAAAGGGTTTTGTTCCCAAGGGCAATAGAAATTTTGGGAAAACCAAACCCCGAGCCCTTTGGGTTTTAAACCCGAAGGTTTTGGGGAGGCAAAAACAAAGGGTGCATCAGAGAAGGGAAAAAGGGTTTACAGGGGGGCACGACCCAGAAAAATGGGAGAAACTAGTCGAAGGGCCAGAAACGGGGTATGCCAAGATAAGGAGGGGGGCCCCCGCACAGTACAAAACCGAAATGCATAAAAGGCCAAGTCTGCCCCAAAAATGCTGTATAGCCACTTTTAGGGGAAGACAACAGTCAAAGCCCGGGTTTTATCGGGATGGGAAAAAGGGGGGGAACTCACCAGAACAAATAAAAGAGGTAGTGAGGATTCAACAAGAGATTTAAGGAAGAAATTTCCCAGTGGAGACGGGAAGGGTTTCGGATGGACAAAATTTAAAAGGGGGGACCCCCAACAACGAATAAACCAGCAAGTTTTGGGAAATTGAACTTACCACAACTGAGGAGGGGGTTGAAAAGCTGCTAAGGGACCTTAAAACCTAAAAGGCAGGGGGGACCAGACAAAAACTTGGGGGCCCAAAGAGAGGGCAGAAATGCGTAGTGCCACAAACCACTTTTCCTCACACACCCCTTGAAACGGGACAACTCCCTAGGTAGGGAAAGCAAAAAATGGGGGTACTAGACTATAGACCATGCCCACTGACGTGTATAGTATGCAAAGTCTTGGGAATTTTTCGGGAGAGTGGGGGAAAGCCCCGGGAAACAGCAAGAGAAATAAATGCCAACCGCAGGGATTTAAAAAGGCAAATCCTGTTTTCAAAAAACCTACTGGAGTTTTTATGATAAAGTAACGGAATAAGACACAGAGAGAAGGGGGGGCTGATTCAATTTTTGGGACGCAAAAGGCCCTTTCCGACCCCGTTCCCACGGGGAATTGTTTCGAAGCTAGAGGATCGGGCTCATATAAACAGGAGGGGTACTGCAAGGGGATCAAAGAATCCTGACAGGGGGGCAAAAAACGAGTAAAGGTTTCCCTAAATGGGGGTATCACAGGGGGGAAACCTTTTAAAAAGAGGGGGGCCCCCCACGGGGTCGGCCCCTAGGACCAGTGCTATTTCGGGTTTTTGGGGAAATGATATAAATTGGAAAGGGGGTTAAAACTCGAAGGGCCCCTTTCGCAGATTTGTGAATTTAAATTTGGGGAGAATTACACCCAGTTGAGGACCGGTTTAAGCTTCAAAGAGATCTGGAGGGGGCGGGAACCGGGTCCGCAATTTGGCTTCTTTTTTTTAAACCCCCCCCAAAACCCAAAGTCTTGAAAAATGGGGGTAAAGCAAAAAAGACCACAAAAGGAGTATAGGCTAGGGGTCAAAAAACCGAAACCCGCCCCAAGGGAGAAAGATTTTGGGGTTGTAAAAAGACACCTACCCATGTCTCCGGAAACACACATCAACCAGATAACTGCTGCAGAAAGTGGGTCCCGGGCCCAAACCTGGAAAAAGGGCGCCCAAATACCTTAGAAAGGGAAAATCATTCAAGACAGTGAAAAACTGTGTACACCGGGGCCCTTATTTGGATAGGTGGCCCCTGCTTGGAACACACCCCCTTAATCAAGCAGGGGCCCAAAAAAAATTAAGAAAGTGCAAAGGCTTGCAACAAGGTTTTTTTCCCCGAGCTAAGGGAAAATGTCATGCGAAGAAAGGTTAAGGGAAATTGGTAAACAACAGGGAAGAGAGGGGGTTGGGGGAGCCCGAAAATGACATACAAAATACTGTGGGGAATAGACAAGGGGGGAAAAAGGCAGGATGTTCCAGAGAGGGGACACAAAAAAACAAAGGGCCCCAATTGGAATTGAAGCCCCAAAGGGAGTAAAAGGGGATTTGGGAAGTTTTTCTACATTCAAATAGTTCAGGAAGTGGACTAGTCAGGGGGAACCCGGAACCATACATAGTTTTAAAAACAAGGTTGATGAACCCTCATGGAGCGGGGAGTGGGAGGACCCAGTATGGTCAATAAAGAGGGGGGGCCAGGGTGAACCCGACCCCTCCCAACCCAAAATTTTGGTGAGTGCCCACACACATTCTCTCTCTTTTCCCCTCTCTCTTCTCTCTCTCTCCCCTCTCTCTCCCCTTCTCCCTCCCCTCTCTCTCTCTCTCTCTCCTCTCCCCCCTGTCTATCTATCTATCAAACTATCTATCTCCCCTAAAATATACATATATTTTATATTATATATATTTAATATATATATATATAAATATATATTTTAAAAATATATATATATATAAAATATATATATTTTAAAATTAAAACTGGGGAAAATTTATTTATTTTTGAAGTTAGGGAAACCCCTAATAAAATGTTTAATGTATTGTTTTTGGGTCTGAACTGTTTTTAAAAGTGGAAGAAAAACCTTCAGAGGGGAGCTTATTTGCTTTGCACGGGGGGTTCGCATGGGAAGGGGGCTGGGCAGGGGGGGAGTTGGGGCTTTAAAAACCCTGGGAAAAATTTGCTGAGTTAACATAAAACCAAAAAATTTGGGTTTTCCATGCTAAAAACGTGATTATGGTCTCTTTTCATAATAGGAAGTGTTATAACTTTTCCCCGTTTTAAATGGGGGAATGAAAGGGTTTGCCCGAAACCCCCTTTTAATAGGGTGGGGGAAAAATAGTAAATGTGAAGGACACCCAGGGGGGTAAAAGGGGAAATCCCCCATTAAGAGTTTTTCATTGGAAAATCCCCTTTGATTAAATCATCACTCTTTCAGGCTCAAATCTTAATCGATCAAATTCGACGTTTTGTAAAGGGGTTAATGGGACTTTTAATTTTCGTCTTGTAAATTGGGTAGGGGAAATTAGGGGATAATTGACATTAATTTTTAAGGAAAAATTGAAGTAAAAGGGAAAACCCTGCTATTCTCCGAGTGAGTGAGCCTTTGTTAACCTCGTGTTTCCTGCCCCGGAGGAAAATTGGATTTTTTTACGGGCCCATGACTTCAAAATTGGGAAAAAACCAAGTGTTTCATAATCCTGTTGGAAAAAAGGCCCCTTTTTCAGCGGGCCCGAATTCGGGTCTGAGGGGGAAATACTTGAATCCCGGGGTTCCCTTTTGTCATATTTAGTCCATTTGGGTGGTCGTAAAACCGTCAGTTTTTCTTTCCCAAATTGGTTTCCCTTTGGGAATGTTGTTCCCGCAGTACTTGAAATTTTGGCCATCACTGGATTTCGGATGGCCCCAGGGGACGGCAAGATATGGGAAAGCACCTTGTTGTGTTTGGCTGCGGCTGCACCCTGGTCTCTCTGAGATGGGGGGGTTAATTGTACCCCCTCCCAGGGGAGGATTTAGGTCTCGAGATACCCCCCCAATGGACCCAAACCCCCGGGTTTCCCACTAATTGGGAAAAAGACCGGGGCCCGGGGAGTCCCGGCGATAAGATAAAAAAAAATCACAGTAAACCAAAAATCAGAATATGAAGGAAAATCACTGGGAAAAAAAAGTGAATTTCCCAAACCCACATACTTGATTCTTACATTTCCAAGGAACTAAAAAAACCAAACATAAAAGGGAAAGGAAAAAAGGGTCACGATACACCCCCCCCATCAATCCCACAACAAAACACCTGATGCGGGCCCAAAAAACCCTGAGCGGGACGCCCCTGACTCTGAAACACACTAGTACTCTACCCAAAAATTTAAAGATTTTTATTTTTTTTTAGGGTACATTAATTTTTCCCCCAAATTTTTTAAATTAAATTATTTTGGAATCTAATTTAAATAAACAAAGGAAAATAGTCATAATATTGTCAAAACGCTTTTTAAAAAACAAGATTCAATTTTTGTCCTGTAAACCCAAGGGAAATTTGGTTTTGATACAATTTTCCCTAAACTTTTTGAAAAAAATTTTATGGTTAAAGTCTTCACAGGAAAAAAATAGAGCTTTGGGAAATTTCTTTTTCCAGTTTAATGTTTAAAATTTATGTTGTTTTTAATTTTAGTTCGAAACTTTTCCCGGGTTTGACCGTAAAAACTTTATCAAAAATTTTTTTACAAGGAATTTTAAAAGGGAAACATCGTCAGCATTTTGGGGGAATTTTTTTATCGAAAATTTCTTTTTTTTTGCTTTTAAAAAAATTTTTTTAAATAAATTTTAAAATTTTAAAAAATTTTTAAAGAAGAGAAGGCTTTTTAAACCCAAAGTGTTGTGGAAAGGGGAGAACCAACTTTATTTTTAGTTGAAAAAAGGTTGGTTGCCCCCTTTTTAGATTGAAAAAGAAATTTTGTAAAATTTTAAAAGTTTTTAAAAATTAGCTTTTTGGGTATTTCAGTTTAAATTAGCTATTTCAAAAATTTTTGGGAATATTTCCTCACCCTTTTAGCCCCGACTAACAAATTGGGGTTTAAACTCTCAAAAACATTGATGAGAAAACGACATTTTAACTCTATCTTGTGCGGGGAATAATAGTGGACTTAAACAGTTATTTGTGGGTTTTCTGTAAAATTTTAAAATTTTTGGAATTCTTTCATTCCCCTTTAAAATAATTAAAACATCAGAAAAGGCAAAGAGTTATTTTCTTCAAAAAAAAATGTAAATTTTTAAGAAGGGGGTTTAAGATTTTAAAATTTTAAAAGGGGAAAGGGGTTTATAATACTTTCTTGCAAAAGACCCCAAAATTATCTTCCATAGGGAACTTTTTAGCTCTATTAGGGGGGTTTTTGTTTTTAACCCAACCTTTTTTAAAAAAAATCCATGTAAAAGGTTTTACTAAGAACAGGTGAAAGGGGGTTTCCCATTGCCAAAAAAAACCTTTTTTGAGTGAAAACTTATCATTAAATAAAATTTTTTTTCATAAACACTGAAAATTTTAATGGTTTTGATTTAGGAACGCAATGAGGGAAAAAAGATTAAAAAGTTCTTCAGAAAAGAAACTTAAAAAAACACCCAAACGGGAATTTTTGGGAAACAAGTAAGTAACATCAAAAAAAACCCCCAGGGAAAAAATTTTTAAATCATCAAGGGGTTTAATTTTGGTTAACAAAACCAAAGTTGTTTTTATCTTTAAAAATTTTGTTTTTTTTCCAGTAATATAGCTAAAATTTTGGAAACCCAAAATTTAGAAAAAACTTATATAAAACGGGGACCCCCAGTGAAAAATTTGGGTTTTTTAATTGGTTTCCCTGTTTTTGTGGGGTGGTTTTTGTTAACCCCATACATTTATGTAAAGATGGTTTAGGGGGGGTTTAAATTTTTTTTAATTTAATTTATCTTTGCTTTCAGTAGAATTTTATTGTTTTTTTGGGAAAAGGGAACTGTTAAGGGTTTTTTAAAGGGTTTTTTTTATAATAATATATTTTATATAATATTATATATATATTTTAATATAAAATAAACCTGATCTCTGGCTGAAGGAGACTCAAACCCTTTAGGGCCTTAGGACAAGGTACGCAGTGTTTTAAACCAATCTACCACCGGGAAATTTACCTTGGGGTAGTTGCCCTACCCGTTTGTTTTCCGGGGGCAGCCAGCTTTCAGGGAGAAGGTTTGGGAATTTTTTTATCTCATCCCATGAAATTCATCAGCGTTACTAGAGTTTTTAAAACCAATGAAAGGGTTTTTGCGAGAGCAGGCAAAAATATACAAAAACACTGACCCTTTGTTTGTGTTTTTTCCCCCTGCTCTCGGAATTCCTTCCACAAAATATATATTTTATAAAATAAATATTATATATATATATATTATATTTTAATATATATAAAATTTTATTAATAAAAAAGGAATAAGAAGAAAAAAATTGTCAAAGTGGGAAGCCCTGAATGTGCGGGGATGTTTTTGCAAATGTTTAAGAAAGAGGATTGGGGAAGTTATGAAGGGAAAGAACCCCTGGATGTCCTGGTTTTAAAAGTAAAACCCAAACTAAAGGGGGTGGGAGATTTCAGTGGAGGGGAAATTTAAATGGGATTGGGTCGGGGGTTTTTTTCAAAATAGATTTAGGCAAAAGAAGGATAAAAAAAATTTTGAAGGGAAAGCTATGGCGGGAAAAAAGGGGGAAACAAACAAATGTAAAAAATTAAAGGGGTTATGTGGGAAAAATTTAAAGATTGGATTTTAAAAAGGGGGGTTTTATAGAAAAGCTGTAGGCACCGGGAAAGAAAAAAGGGGAGGGGGAAGATTCGGGGAAAATGTGAGTGAAGGGTTTGGGGGAGTTTTTTGAATCAAATGTAGAGAAAGGGGGGTTGGGGATTTAAAAATGCTAAAGTGAGTAAAAATGTTAGGGAGGGAGTAGTAGGAAAATTTTGGGGTGCCAGGGGAAAATGTAAATGGGGGGGCCTTTTTAATTGGGGGCTAGTGTAAAAAAATTTTTGGGGAAATTAAAGTAATACATTTTTTATGAAAAAGGGGATAAAAAAAATTTTTAACAAGGTATGATGAGCGTTAATGAAAGTTTTTTTGAAAAGATTATGTATTGGTGGAAAAAAGGTTGAGGGGTGGGGTCCGGGGTGTACTTTTTTTATAGAGGGGAAACGAAATATAGTCTTTAAATTTAGTTTTTCTCCCAGTTAGAGTAAGAGGTAAAAGGGAAAAGAGGAAGGGGGAAAAACAACCCAAGTAAGAGGGGGGTGAAAGTGTAAAAAACAAAGGGAGGGGGAAATTTGGGGCAAAAATTTAACAAACTATTGGCAGAAAGGGGGGCATTGCAAAGACGGAAGTGGGGGGGTTGAAAGGGTTGGAATATTTTTTAAAATGCAGTATTAAAAAGTGGGGCAGAATTTTTGGGGGTTATAGGGGGGGGGGGCCCAGGGGGAAAAAAGAAGTGATTGGTGGAATGATGAAGAAAAGGGGGTTGTGTTAAAAAAAGAAAAAAGGGAGCTTTCGAGAGTTTTTTTCAAAACAGAAGTGTTTTTAAGAAAAAGCAGAGTATATGGGGGAGTAAAAAAAAAGTGAAGGAGTGGGAGATAGTGCAAAAAAGGGAGTCAGATGAAAAGTGGGAGAGGGAAAAGTTCCCAAAAAATTTTAATGAAAATGAAAAAAAATTTTGGGTGAGTTAAACCCCTAAAAAATATTTTCCCCCTTTAAAAACAATAATTTAGTTAAAAATAGGGTTTTTAAAAAATTAATTTAAAATTTTAAAAAAAAAAACCCCCCCCCCCCCCCCCCCCCCCCCCCCCCCCCCCCCCCCCCCCCCCGGTTTTTAAATTTCATAACAAAATGGGGCCAGGAAAGGGATAAACCCTCTTTAGGAGTGAAGGGAAAAGCAAATGTAAATGTGGTGGGGTTCGTGAGGGATTTCGTAGAAGAAAGGGGGAAAAACAGCTGGGAAATGATGGGATTCCTGAACCCGAAATGTTTAAAAAAGGGGGGGATATAGTGTTGGGGTGGTTTTGGTTCTTTTTTTTTAAAAAAATGTAAAGAAGAGGGGGAAATTTCTAGGGATTGGGGGAGAGCATTTTAAGGGCCCTTTATATAAAGGGAAAGGGGGCAAAAGGATTGTTTAAAAAATTTTAGAGGAATAAAATTTTTCTGAGTATACCAGGAAAAATATACGGTTTGGGTTTAATTTAAAGAAAGAATTTTGAGGGAAGAAAAGAATGTAGAATTTTCGGGTGAGCAAGGAGGCTTCAGAGTGGGTAGGGGGTGTGTAGATCAAGTGTTTTTCATTGAATTCCCCTATATGTGAACGAAATTTTGATTAAAAGGGAGGGAAGTTTTTTTTTGCATTTTTGGATTTAGAAAAGGGTATGATAGAGGGATGGGGGGAGCAATGGCAGGGTGTTGCAAGTTTTATGGAATAGGTTTGGGAAATTTTAAATGCTGTAAAGAGCTTTTTTGAGGTTTTTTGGGCTCAGGTTTTGGGTTTTGTAGAAGAGAGGGAGAAAACTTCCCGGAAAAGTAGGTCTTAGACAGGGGTGTGTTTAAAGTCACCATGGTTGTTTAAAAAATTTTTTTATAATGGGGTTTTAAAAAAAGAAATGCAGGGTGTTTGGGAGAGGGGGGGATTAAAATTGGGGGAAACAAATTCAAAATGGAATTGACACAAATTACTTTTGCTGATGATACTTGCTTATGGGGGATTCTAAAGAAAAATTGCAAAGGGTTTGTGGGTGAGTTTGAGAAAGGGTGTAAAGGAGAAAGTTGAAAGTGAACATAGAAAAGGTAAGGGGGAAGAGGGTTCAAAAGATTTAGATTTTGAAAAATTTTGGTATCAAATTGGGGAGGAGGAGTATGGAAGAAGTGAATGTTTTCAGATACGGAGTTGGACCCCCCTGTCGGCGGAAAGGATTTATGAGGATGAGGTTAATCATAGAATTTATGAGGGAAAAAGGGAGTGGTGCGTTTAAAGGGATATGTGGAGTCAAAAAACTTTTTTCTATGGGGGCAAAGAAAGGGAAAAGTAAAAAAAAATATAGTTGTACCAACACTCCCTTAAAAAGGTGGAAGCTTGGGTGGTTTAAAAAAAAGGGAGCGAGGGGAAAAATTGGGGGGCAGTGGGAAAAATGTCCTGTCTAAGGGGAAGGGGGTGGGTAAATAATTTTCAGAAAATTTTGAAATGTGGAAATTAGGGGAAGTTTGGGAATTTAAAAAAGCATTAGTCAGGGGGGCAGAAAAGGGGTTTTTTGAGGTGGTTGGGCATTAAGGGAGAATGGATCAAAGTAGAATTTACATGGAAAGCTTTAAATCTATAGGGGAAAGGAAAAAAGGGTAGGGGTTTGTTTCCCCGAAAGGGTTTGGAAAAAAGGGGGGGAAGGGGGTTTTTTTGGGCGAGGGGCTTGGACTTTCCCCGAAACGTGCATGAGCGTGTTTGATAGGGGTGAATGGAGAAAGAATGAATTTCTTGGGGCCCACGATCTGTTGGGGTGTGAGCGGGGAAAAATTTAAATGAAGGGATTTAGGGAAACCGGTTATTTTCCCCTTTTAAGGGCGGATTGATTCCCGGAAAATGGGGAAATTTTCCCGTGGGCCCGCACTTTAAAGGGGTGGTTTGGGATATTGGCAGTTTGGAGGGATATGTTTTTGTATCTCTATACGTAATTTTTCTTCAAACTGTTGTAAATTTTGGGACCCCTGGGAAAAAGCAGTGGGTAAGGGGTGAGTGTGGTGAAAATGTTTAAAAGATTTATGAAAGAATTTTTTTTTTTGGGGTTTTCTTTTTTTTTTTTGGGGCACCCCCTCGGTGGGAGCGACCGACTTGTTAAAATATATTTTAAATATATATATAAATTTATTTATATATATATTTAAAATATATATATATATTTTATAAATTAATATTATATATTTTTAAAAATATATATATTTTTTATTTATATAATATATAAAAATTTTTATTTAAAACAAAAATATATAAAATATATTTTAAAAATATATATTTTTTTTTTTTTTTTTTTTTTTCAACAAATCCGGGGGCCCCTCTCCCACCCATGCGGGTGCCCCCAAAAAAAAAAGAAAATCCCCAAAAAGAAAATTCTTTCATCCCTCATTCAAAAACCCCTTTTAAACCCCACTGACATTACACTTTTTTGCAGAGGTGCCAGAAAAAAAACAGTTAGAACATTTAAAAATTTAAAGATAAAAAAAACATATCCCCCCCCCAAAATGCCAATTAATATAATTAAATTTTTTTTTAAACAACTGGCCGATTTCCCCCCCAAGGCAGGGTGGGCCCGAAAAAGAAAAAAAATTTTTCCCTCATTCACTCCTTTTACGTCTTGCCCCAAAAAGGGGCTTTACCTACAGGTTTTTTTAAATGCAACATCAACACCCCTCCTTCCCGGTGGGTGGGACGGACTTTCCCTTCCCGGCTCAACCCGGGCCCGCGGGTTTTCCCCGAAACCCCCTTTATAAATGTTACCCTTTTCTCCCCCCTCCAACAGCAGTCAAACATTAAAAACCCTTTTTTCTCCATTTACTCCATCACACACGCTCACGCATGCCCCGCGGAAGCCAAGCCCCTCTCACACCCAAAAACCTTTCCTTTACCCCCTCCCCAACCTTTCCTAGGCCACCCCTACCCCGCCTTCCTTCCCCTACAGACTGTTTCACTCTTGAAGTCCCTTCTGTTTCGCTCCTTTTTCTCAAAATGTCCGAAACCCCCTCAAAAACCCTTCCTCAGCACCCCTGGACACATTTTTGGGAATCCCGCACCTCCCCCAAAATTTCCAAAATTCGAAAACTCTGCATTATATTCCCCACCACACATTGCCCCAACATGACATCTCCCCCTGCCTCCCGGCTTCTCCTTTGCTGCAAAAAATCATCACCCTCTTCCCCACCCATAAGAGCGTTGGGGAAAAAACTATCTCATTCATTCCCCTCTTTGCCTCCCAAGGGCAAAATTTTTTTGTCTCCACAGACTCCTTTAAAAGGCCCCCAATCACCTTTTCCCCCCCATCAATTCTATGATTCACCTCATCTTTCATTGTCCCAATCCGCTGGCCGTCCACTCCCAAATTTGAATAAAATTCCCTCCTCCATCTCTCCCCCCCCAAACTGATATTCAACCCTTTTTTACCAATCTTTTTTTTTATCCTAAAAACCTTTTCTTTTCCTGTATTCACCTTTAATTTTTTTTTTTGGGGCCCTACCAAAAAAATCGACCCCAAATTTTACAACTTCTCTTCCCGAAATTTCCCCAAAAGCAAGTGGCATCAGCAAAGAGAAAACTTTTCAACTCCCACTTTGTTTTGATTTTTTATCTTTTAAAAACCCCCGCCTCTCGCCCAAAACCCTCGCATTTTCTTTTTTCTTTCAACCCCCTTTTTTAAAAAATATTAAAAAACCACGGTGACATCCACATCCCCCGTCTAAGGCCCACTTCACTTGGGGAAATTTTAATTTCCCTCTTTCCCAAAATCTCTAACTTTTGGGCCCCATAACCTCGTAAAAAACTCTTTACTGCCCTTTTAGTTACCCAACCCCCTTTCACCATACCTTGCAACATCGGCACATTTCCCCCCCCATCCACCCTTCATAAGGGTTTTTCCAAATCCTTTTAAAAACCACAAAGACCTTTAAACCTTTTTAAATACTGTTCACTTATATGTTTCACGGAAACCCCCTGGTCCACCCCCCCCCCTACCCTTTTCCCAAAACCTCTTTTTTCATCTGTATCCATTTTTCCCTCTTACTCTTAATTCTTTCAAAAAACTTACCCTACAATTTTAAACCCGGTATACTCTCCCGACTTATCCCCCCATAATTTTTGGGACTTCTTTTTTCCCCTTTGCCTTTATAGAAAGGAATTTTGCAATTTTTTCCCCTCTGCCCAAACCCCCTTTGGGCCTTACCCTCTTCCTAAAATTTTTTAAAAAATTGCACCAACCCCCTCCAAAAAATAAATCCCCCCCGGCCCTTTTTAAAATTTTTTAAACTTTATCCCCTCAAACCCGGCTGCCTTTTCCCCCCTTTTATTTTACCCCACGCTCACGAAAATTCCCCCCCACTCAAAAACCCGGCTCTTCCTCACCTACAAAAGTTATTCCTCCTTGTCCCAACAAGAAATTTACAGTTCCCTATCTTCACACATTTAACAATTCCCAAAAAATTCCCTCCCCTTTTTCCCCAAAACCTTATTCTCCATTTTAAAAAATCTCCTCTCCCATTTTTAACTGAAAAAAACCATTTGTTCTCTAGGCCCTTTTTTAAAATTGTTAATCTCACCCAAAAATTTTTTTTTTTTCCCAAAAAAATTTGTTTTATAACATCCCCACCCCCCTCCTCAAATTTTCCTCTTTTTACATTGCTTCCCCACTCCTTAAACCCCTCTTTTTTCTCCTATACTCTTTCCCCCCTTGCATCACTTCTACTTTGTTTAAAAAATTTCTTTTGCTAACTTTTTCTCCCCCTTTCTACTCTTTTCATATCTTCCCCCAATCCTCCTCTTCCCTTTCCCCCCCACTTTTTCCCGTAAAACCCCAAAAAATTTTTGCTGGCCTCTAACACTAATTTTTTTAAAAACCCACCCCATACCTCTTCAACCCCCCTTGCTTCATTAGCCCATCTATCCTCCAATAGCTGTTTTTATCTTACCCCAACTGCCTCCTCTTTTAGTTTAAAACCTTCACCTCTTTTTTTTTTCCCCCCGAGCTTCTAAACTCCTTGTATCCCCTCCCACCTTTTTCCTCAGTGGGAGCTACAACTAGAAAATGATCTGATATATCTTGGCCCCCCTATAAACATGTACTTTCCCGAAGTCACCCCAAAAGTCTTTTATCTACCAAAAACAAATCCCAAAAAACTACTGTTTTTTCGCCCTCATATATCTTGTTAAATTATTTAAACCCCTTTTTCTTAAAAAATGTTTTAAACCTATCTAAAAAAAACCCCTTTGATTCCAAAATTCAATCAAAGGGCTTTCCCCTTATCCAAATTTTCCCTGGCACCCCCCAAAATTACCTACCACACCCTCTTTTAAAAATTTTTTTTCCTACTTTAGCATTCATGTCCCCAAAACCCCAATTTCTTTTCTCACTTGGTTAAAGGTTTCCCATACATTCACTTTAAAACTCCCCAAAACTCTCTCTCTCCTCTTTCAATTTCCCCTTTTTCTCCCGGTGGGATACACGCTTATTTTGACCCAAATTCCCCGCAACCAACCTTTTAAATTTAATCCACATAATTCCCTTTAATTTACAAAATTTTTTAAAATTTTCTTTTCTCCTTCGTAATGATCATTCAAATTACTTCACCCCTTCCTTTGCCTAACTCCTCAATTTCTCCCGATTTAATCCCAATTTTAAATTTCCCCCCCTGAAACTCCCCCACCCCCTTCAGCTTTGTTTTGCTTTTGGGGGAGGACATCCCCAAATTTTTTTTCATTTTATAACTCAGCAATCACGGGTTTTTTGTCATCCCCACTTCATCCACCACCAAATTTTAAACATCCCAGTTTTTAAGGTTTTTTTTCTTTCCCCTTTTTTTGTAAATGTCCCACAGGAGAAGGGGTTTCTAGGCCCTTGCCTCCGGAAAAATTTTTGTGCCTAAAACCGGGCACGCATGGCTTTCGGAGGGGAAAGGTTCTTTTCCACTTCCCCATGGGCAATTGAAAAAATAAAAAGAACAAAAGCTATTTTTGAAAAGGGGAAAAACCTAATTTTAAAGTATATATATTGCAGTGCGTGTCTTTTGGGAAATGTGACCAAGTGTAAAATTGGAGTACAAGATATCCCTGTTATCTAGCCCGTTATCAAATATTATAAATATATAAATAAATATTTATATAATATATATAAAATATATAATATATAAAATTTTTTTAAATGCAAAAAAAAACCCCTCTGAAAAAATTGAGATAGTTCCTTTTTAATGGAGTAGTCACGAAAGCGTTGGAATTTCTCTATTTTTTCAGAAATGGGTTTTTTTGGGATATTCTAAAAAACCTGTTTTTCTGTGATTCCCTTTTTTTTATATATATATTATATATAAATTTATATATATATATATATTTAATATATATAAATAATATATATATATAATATATATATATATATATAAATAAATAATATCCAAATTAAGGAAAAAAAAAAACATCCCCTTTGGGGCCCCCGTTAGGGGGATGGGACCGGGACAGATAACAGCCCCGGAAAAGAGGGAGATCTTAAAAAATCCCATTATGACTCAGATTTCAGCAACCACCCCCTAACAAAAGGGTTTAACAAATCCAAAAGAATTCCCTTTTTGTTTTAAAACCCAAATTTGTCAAACCCCAAAAAATTTTTTGGTATTATTCTAACTCACCAAAACTTTGAAGAGGCCCAAAAAAAGACATGCCCCTCCCTCTGGGGCCTGTTGTAACGAGCCCTTTTTCGCCCAAAACAAAAAAGGGCCCGAAGCCCTTTGAGTTGTGGCGGTTTTTTAAACCCAGGCATGGAGCCCAAAGTTTAAAAAATTTTGGGAAAAAAAAATTTTTTAAACTTGCTTTTAAATTGATCAGGGTTGATTATGGTTTTCCACTACTTGCACTGTGTCGGGCTGGGAAACTTGGAGGGCTGGGAAAAAAATGCAAAAAGAAGCAATGAGGGGTCCTCCAGGATGGGCCCTC
>NC_069432.1:3963230-3969713 GCF_026875155.1 Cherax quadricarinatus
AAAACCCTAAGTGCGATAAGGCACCTTAACTTCTGGGAACGGATGAAAGTCCTTGATCTGTATTCCTTCGAACACAGGCGAGTGAGATACATGATAATATACACTTGGAAGGTCCTGGAGGGATTGGTACCAAACCTACACACGAAAATCACTCCCTATGAAACAAAAGACTCGGCAGGAGTTGTAACATTTCCCCGATGAAAAGCAGGGGTGTCGCGAGTACACTGAGAGACAACACAATATGTGTCTGGGGGCCCAAGATTGTTCAACTGCCTCCCAGCATACATAAGGGGGATTACCAATAGACCCCTGGCTGTCTTCAAGAAGGCACTGGGCAGGCACCTAAAGTCAGTACCTGACCAACCGGGCTGGGGTTCATACGTCAGCTTGCGTGCGGCTAGTAGTAACAGCCTGGTTGATCAGACCCTGATCCAGCACGAGGCATAGTCTCAGACCAAGCCGCGCAGCGGCAGCAATAGCAGTGACCTCCAAGCTCTGTACTTTTCTCCAACTATCAGAGCCACCAATGCTCCTATGATGACCTAGTTGCAAGCAAAACTGCACAACTCAACGTAGCACCCAGAATGACCAAAGATTACCAAAAGTGAAACCTACAAATCGAAAATCATAGAGATCAAAGGAAGACTGCCCTCAAACCCAAAGCAACACCCCACTGTCAGCCGAACAACGTAACCCTAAGCTTGTATAACTACAACTTCTTCTTAACTACAACAGTTCCTGCAGTATTATGAGGTGCAATCTCAGAGGAAACAGCACCAAGGCCAGCAAGAAACACCGAAAAATCAACTATTCAACAAGTGTACCCATGACGACGCCTGCCCAGCTACCACCCCACTCAACCCCGCTCAAGGCAACACCACAATAACAACAAACATGGCTGCCCCCAGCCCATCCTCCCCTCTCTTCCCCGGATTCAACCTACCAAGTAGTCTCTCAGGTATGACCAACGATCCAGATACCCTAAAGTCATGCATCTCCACCTTAGTTATTGAAAATATGAATCTTCGAGAGGCGCTGAAAAAACAAGACACCAGGATGACACAACTCGAGAACAAAATCCTCAGTCTTGAACAAAAGTTATCAACACCAGGAATGACCAACTATGGCAAGACCGTCCAAACAGTCATAGATAGCCATACAGAATAAATAGTATCTCTTAATACAAAGGTTGAAGAAGCAGTAAAAGAATGGAAGAATAATTTAAATAACCAGTTCAGTGACTACTTTGCTCTCCAAGAAGATAAAACTGAGCAAGAAAAACTATCGGCCGTAGTAATAGTTTACAGTCCACTTTTTCCCAGTGATATAAACCAAACATAAAGGACCAAACAAAAGTTACAGTACCAGAGTCAGAAATAAAGGAAGCCAGGTTACTAGGATCCCATGGTAGAAAAAGTGTTATGCTTAGATTCCACTCACATGACAGGAAAAAAAGACTTAATTATTGAATCTATTAAAGTAAAAAAGAGGTATACATAAACGAGTTGTCTTACCAAAAAACGTCAGAACCTCCTTTATAGAGTCAGAAAACTTAAGCGGGAGAATAATGACACAATCACCAATGCTTCACACGGGATGGGAAAATTCTAGTTAGGAAAACAAATGTAGGTCAACTGTACACAATCACAAACGAGAATGATCTATCACGATTTCTCGGGGATACTAATCTTACAGAGATAACTAAACAATGTCCAACCAAAATGCCTACGTAGTGTAGTGTATGTTTTCCTCCATTATTGTTCAAATTTCATAGTACAATCTCTTAGTAATTAAATAATCAACTACCTCATTATGTGATTTTACTAGTAAGCATAAGTAGCCTTGTGTAATTTTCTTATTTACTATTGTTTGCATAATTATTAGCTGAATTGATACTTTCTCTGTCCATATTACATCATATTTCTTTAAATACTACTAATTGCTATTACTTACTAAAATTAATAATTAAATACCATTTTTACTATCAGTACAATTAACTCTTAACATTTTTGACATTTAATTACCATTACTTGTCTAATTACCATAACCTGTTTTAATACCACATTTACTATCTTAGAGCACTCTTAAATACCTTGTACTGCTAAATAACCTCTAGTATAACTACCACTGCAATATTGAATACAAATAACTGTTCTTAAAATTTAATACTTGAAATAAACATTACTTTTTCATTTTATTTCTATTAATTAATCTTTTTTTTGTAATCATTACTTCCTAAAATTTTATTAAACACCATATTTACTACCAGTCAATTTTACTTTTGTACATTAATCATTATTTTATACTTTTCTTAACCTTTGTTGCCAAACTTTCAAGTTTGTATATTCAACTCCACCCTTTATATTATCCTTAGTACCTGTGTACCTCAGTAACTGTGTACCTGTCTGTCATCTTACTATCATATTATAACCAAGTCATTGCCATTTTTATTTTTTATTTATTATTCTTTTGGTGCTTTAATTTGTGAATTTTTTTTGTCAACCCTTTAGAGGGCAGGATCGAGTTTAGTCGGTCCTGAGAGCGTGGTTTTTGCGTGTGTCCTCCTACTCCCCTAGCGCATCTGGGTTCCCATTCTCTATTTCTGACCAATCACAAGCCTTCCCTGAGTCGCTCCAGCTAAAGAAGATGGCGTCTCCTTGCTTCCCATTGGTCGAGAGAGCAAAATGTAAACACTTCTAGCTTGGCGTCGCCCAGACTCGTGTTTTTTTCCTCGAGTGCTCCTCATATACTCTTGCATTTCACCCTCTACAATGTCGGTAAGTACTGATTTGTGTGTCTAGTGCATAAATGAATAGTTTAGCTATATTTTGATATATATATAAAGACGTTGTGAAGCATAATGAAAGTGCACCATGCAAATGAAAAAAGTGCAACAAAAGAGGACCAAGTTCACTCGGTCCTGCCCGTTTAGGTGATGTTTTCTAGTTTCGGTATATAAATATTTCCATAAAATTTGGTAGTGTATATATGAATTCAGTAATGATCTGGGTGTGTACAAAACATTTTTATTCTCCTTCCAGATCAATCAGAAATTGTTCTATGGTGAGTCCTCCAAAGATAAGTCGAAATTTGTCTGTGTTTGGGACGATAGTGACTCAGATCAAGACCCAGATGACCTGGAAGATGATGAATACTTGCCACAAGATGCAGAGGTGTCAACAGATGACGAGGAGCTATGCCACCATCCAAAAAGAAGAAAATTGAACAAGAAGAAGATACTTGCTTACATGCAAGTATTGCAGCAAAAAGAATAATCATGTCACATCCTCATTTTCCTGTGTCACATGCAAAGTAAATCTATGCATAAAGAAGGATAGAAATTGTTTCATAAAGTTTCATTGCAGAAATTAGTGATGTAAAAAGATTGTTCTTTCTCAGGGAACTCAGGAATATTTCATTTGTAAATTGTATCCCATTGCAATATGTCATTGTTGATAAGTAGTTCCTATTTCTATTTTTTTAATGCTTACAAATTGTTCAGAAACCAGTTCCATTTATGTTTTTTATATTGTCTACTTGAATAATAATTTTTTTTAACAATTGCAACCTTGCAACATTTTAAATTGTTATACCCCAAACGGGCAGGACCGAGTTTACTCGGTCTTCAAATATCTGCAATTGCTCGACATGTTACTTTTACAACTCCATTTGGATGGGCCTCAGTGACCTACATCGAGCAGCTCTATCTCCTCATACGAAATCACTTTCAAAATTTGCATTTTAGTCTGCCTTGCCCTCTGAAGGGTATTAAATCTAGTTATACTCTTGTTTTTGTTAACAACTTATATCAGACCTAGTGTAATTGAAAGCACCATTTTAATTTGTGGAATGATGATGTAGTAAGGGAGAAAAAGTTAGCATATGAGAAGTTTTTACAAAGTAGAAGTGATGCAAGGGGGAAGAGTATATGGAGAAAAAGAAAGTGGTTTAAGCAATGTAAAAAGAGAGCAAATGAGAGAGTGGGTGAGATGTTATCAACAAATTTTGTTGAAAATAAGAAAAAGTTTTGGAGTGAGATTAACAAGCTGAGGAAGCCTAGAAAACAAATGGATTTGTCAGTTTTAAAAAAAGGAGAGGAGAGTTATTAAATGGAGAGTTTTGAGGTATTGGGAAGATGGAGGGAATATTTTGAGGAATTGTTAAATGTTGATGAAGATAGGGAAAGCTGTGATTTCGTGTATAGGGCAAGGAGGAATAACATCTTGTAGGAGTGAGGAAGAGCCAGTTGTGAGTGTGGGGGAAGTTCGTGAGGCAGTAGGTAAAATGAAAGGGGGTAAGGCAGCCGGGATTGATGGGATAAATATAGAAATGTGTTGCAACCCCTGAATGGGTTACAATGATTATTATGTATATATATAATGTATATTATCTTTTCATATAATTTTATATTGCTTATATTTGCGATAATAGCTAAATCGTAAATATATTGCTTTATATTCTTATTTGACTTATGTTGTTAGGATGTACATAATATGTGCTCAGTTCAAGTCTTGATTGTCAAACTACTGTAATTATCGCTTGTCGCTCGTTATACTGCCGGATTCTTGAGCAGGTGGGGATATAGTTTTGGAGTGGTTGGTGCAATTATTTAATAAATGTATGGAAGAGGGTAAGGTACTAGGGATTGGCTGAGAGCATGCATAGTTCCTTTGTATAAAGGCAAAGGGGACAAAAGAGAGTGCAAAATTATAGGGGATAAGTCTGTTGAGTATACCTGGTAAAGTGTATGGTAGAGTTATTATTGAAAGAATTAAGAGGAAGACGGAGAATAGGATAGCAGATGAACAAGGAGGCTTTAGGAAAGGTAGGGGGTGTGTAAGACCCAGGTGTTTACAGTGAAACATATAAGTGAACAGTATTTAGATAAGGCTAAAGAGGTCTCTGTGGCATTTATGGATTTGGAAAAGGCGTATGACAGGGTGGATAGGGGGGGCAATGTGGCAGATGTTGCAGGTGTATGGTGTAGGAGGTACGTTACTGAAAGCAGTGAAGAGTTTTTACGAGGATAGTGAGGCTCAAGTTAGAGTATGTAGGAAAGAGGGAAATTATTTCCCAGTAAGAGTAGGCCATAGACAAGGATGTGTGATGTCACCATGGTTGTTTAAATATATTTATAGATGGGGTTGTAAGAGAAGTAAATGCGAGGGTCTTGGCAAGAGGCATGGAGTTAAAAGATAAAGAATCTCACATAAAGTGGGAGTTGTCACAGTTGCTCTTTGCTGATGACACTGTGCTCTTGGGAGATTCTGAGAAAGTTGCAGAGATTGGTGGATGAATTTGGTAGGGTGTGCAAAAGAAGAAAATTAAAATTGAATACAGGAAAGAGTAAGGTTATGATAATAACAAAAAGATTAGGTGATGAAAGATTGGATATCAGATTGGAAGGAGAGAGTATGGAGGAGGTGAATGTATTCAGATATTTGGGAGTGGACATATCAGCGGATGGGTCTATGAAAGATGAGGTGAATCATAGAATTGATGAGGGGAAAAGGGTGAGTGGTGCACTTAGGAGTATGTGGAGACAAAGAACTTGTCCTTGGAGGCAAAGAGGGGGATGAGAGGGGTATAGTTTTACCAACGCTTTATAGGGGGTTGTTAAGCGGGTGATGAATGTTGCAGGAGGGAAGGTGGGGCAGGGAGATGTCATGTTGGGGCAATGTGGGGTTTGTTTTTTTTAATGCAAGAATTCGTAGTTTGGAAGTTGGGAGGAGGTGCGGGATTCCCAAAATGTTGCAAGAGGGCTGAGGAAGGGGGTTGTTGAGGTGGTTCGGACAGGGAGGAGAAGGGACGTACAAGTGACTTCAAGAGTGTATATCTGTGTGGAAGGAAGGCGGGTAGGGGTCGGCCCAGGAAAAGGGTTTGGGAAAGGGGGGGGTAAAAGGGGGTTTTGTGGCGGGGTTTAACTTCCAGCGGGATGGTAGGTGTTTTTATAGGGTGAAGGAGATAAAAGGTTTTTAAATTGATGCGGAGTTGACAACGTAACATTTATAAGGGGTTCAGGGAAACGGCAGGCCCGGATTTGAGTCCTGGAGGGGAAGTACAGGCCCGCACTCTGAAGGGGGGGTTAAGTTGCATTTTTAAAACTGTAGTGTAAGCACCCTCTGGCAAGACGTGAGGAGTGAATGATGGTGAAAGTTTTTCTTTTTCGGGGCCCCCTTACCCTTTGGGGGAATCAGCCAGTGTGTTTAAAAATAAAAATATGTTTAACCTTGTTTTACTTTAGCTCATTCAGCCAAAACATAGACAACACTTTTTCATTATATTAGACCCTTTGCGCAATTACAAAGTGAGTTGGGGCCCCTTGTAATTTGTTTTTTTTTATAGTATTTGTTTTATTCCCCAGTTGTCTTTAGTTTTCTGCACAACACATGACTTCAATTTTTATGTTTATTAGTGATATACTCTTTTTGACTAAATGCTTTAGCGATTTTTTTATCCCAAAACCCCCCACCACAAACAGAA
>NC_069432.1:3970213-3998415 GCF_026875155.1 Cherax quadricarinatus
TGTTTTTTTTAATTAAAAACAAAAAACCCAAAAATCCAACTCCCCTACTTCGTTCCCCCAACCAAAATTTTAAAAAATTTCATTAACCGAAAAATTTAAAAGAAAAATTTCTTCAGTTTTACTCAATTTACTTCACTTATTTACTTGTTTTCTTAACTTGTCGTTATCACTGTAATCATTCAATAACCGTAATTTTTACACGAATATTCTCGCAGGTATTATCTTCTCTAGGGTTTTTTGCTGTCTAAGTATTCTGGAACACTGAGTCATATGCTAGAACTCACTGACTCTCATGAGTACATGAGAGTAAAGGTAGAGGGGATAAAAGGGGAGAATAGAAGCATCAGGAAAGAGAGGTGAAGGTTTATAAAAAAAAGAGGAGGCAGTTAGGGTAAGATATAAACAGCTATTGGAGGTAGATGGGCTAATGAGAGCATAGGCAAGGGGTCGAAGAGGTTAATGGGGTAGGTTTAAAAATGTGTGTTAGAGTGTTCAGCAGAAGTTTGTGATTACGGGGAAAGGGGGATAGGGGAGGGAAGAGGAGCGATGGTGGAATGATGATGTAAAGAGAGTAGTAAGGGAGAAAAAGTTAGCATATGAGAGGGTTTTACAGAGTAGAAGGGATGCAAGGAGGGAAGAGAAAAATGGGGGAAAAAGAGAGAGGTTAAGAGAGTGGTGAAGCAATGAAAAAAAAGAGAGCAAAGGGAGAGAGTGGGTGAGAGTTATCAACAAATTTTGTTGAAAATATGAAAAAGTTTAGGAGTGAGATTAACAATTTGAGGAAGCCTAGAGAACTAATGGATTTGTCAGTTAAAAATAGGAGAGGAGAGTTATTAAATGGAGAGTTAGAGGTATTGAGAAGATGGAGGGAATATTTTGAGGAATTGTTAAATGTTGATGAAGATAGGGAAGCTGTGATTTCGTGTATAGGGCAAGGAGGAACAGCATCTTGTAGGAGTGAGGAAGAGCCAGTTGTGAGTGTGGGGGAAGTTCGTGAGGTAGTAGGTAAAATGAAAGAGTATAAGGAAGGCGGAATTGATGAGATAAAGATAGGAACGTTAAAAGCAGGTGGGGATATAGTTTTGTAATGGTTGGTGCAAATATTTAATAAATGTATGGAAGAGGGTAAGGTACCTAGGGATTGGCAGAGAGCATGCATAGTTCCTTTGTATAAAGGCAAAAAGGACAAAAGAGAGTGCAAAAATTATAGGGGGATAAGTCTGTTGAGTATACCTGGTAAAGTGTATGGTAGAGTTATTATTGAAAGAATTAGGAGTAAGACGGAAAATAGGATAGCAGATGAACAAGGAGGCTTTAGGAAAGGTAGGGGGTGTGTGGACCAAGTGTTTACAAAGAAACATATAAGTGAACAGTATTTAGATAAGGCTAAAGAGGTTTTTGTGGCATTAATGGATTTAAAAAAGGCGTATGACAGGGTGGATAGGGGGGCAATGTGGCGTGGAGTTAAAAGATAAAAAATCACACATAAAGTGGGAGTTGTCACTGTTGCTCTTTGCTGATGACACTGTGCTCTTGGGAGATTCTGAAGAGAAGTTGCAGAGGTTGGTGGATGAATTTGGTATGGAATGCAAAAGAAGAAAATTAAAAGTGAATACAGGAAAGAGTAAGGTTATGAGGATAACAAAAAGATTAGGTGATGAAAGATAGGATATCAGATTGGAGGGAGAGAGTATGGAGGAGGTGAATGTATTCAGATATTTGGGAGTGGACATGTCAGCGGATGGGTATATGAAAGATGAGGTGAATCATAGAATTGATGAGGGGAAAAGGGTGAACGGGGCACTTAGGAGTCTGTGGAGACAAAGAACTTTGTCCTTGAAGGCAAAGAGGGGAATGTATGAGAGTATAGTTTTACCAATACTCTTATATGGGTGAAAAGCATGGGTGATAAATGTTGCAGCGAGGAGAAGGCTGGAGGCAGTAGAGATGTCATGTCTGAGGGCAATGTGTGGTGTGAATATAATGCAGAGAATTCGTAGTTTGGAAGTAAGGAGGAGGTGCGGGATTACCAAAACTGTTGTCCAGAAGGCTGAGGAAGGGTTGTTGAGGTGGTTCGGACATGTAGAGAGGATGGAGAGAAACAGAATGACTTCAAGGGTGTATCAGTCTGTAGTGGAAGGAAGGCGGGGTAGGGGTCTGCCTAGGAAAGGTTGGAGGGATGGGGTAAAGGAGGTTTTCTGTGCGAGGGGCTTGGACGTACAGGGGGCATGCGTGAGCGTGTTTGATAGGAGTGAGTGGAGACAAATGGTTTTTAATACTTGATGTGCTGTTGGAGTGTGAGCAAAGTAACATTTATGAAGGGGTTCAGGGAAACCGGCAGGCCGGACTTCAGTCCTGGAGATGGGAAGTACAGTGCCTGCACTCTGAAGGAGGGGTGTTAATGTTGCAGTTTAAAAACTGTAGTGTAAAGCACCCTTCTGGCAAGACAGTGATGGAGTGAATGATGTTGAAAGTTTTTCTTTTTCGGGCCACCCTGCCTTGGTGGGAATCGGCCAGTGTGTTAATAAAAAAAAAACTTTCTTTTCATAAAAGTATATAAAGTATGTGGCTAATATCTCCCAAACTAACAATTTACACAAGTAATAAATATCATTACTTGGTAATGGATACATTTTTTTGTATTATAAAACTGAAAATATGTATTGTTAGGTGAAGCTCCAACACTTGATAGTGACCAAAGATTTATATAATTTATCTTTCATATACAAAATACATAGTGAGATATTATATATTTATTTAAATTAAAGGACATATTGGAAACAAGTGATTTTATTTCGCTGCCGAAGTGGCAGCGATAAGTTGACTTATCTATTGCAAGAAATATTAGGAAATCTGTTTAATATGACGGGTATCGTATTTTCATTAAAAAATTTCCCGATTTATCACATAGGTTATTATTATACTGTCTTTCTGTATATTCCTCAAAAGGTGGAAAAGTAAATACATAATATTCAAGATAATGACAATAGGAATGACCAAATTCTTGCATTTGGTTTGATTATCTGAGTGTGTCTTCCAAAATACCAGAAGTACTTGTTCCAAAACATAATTTCTCACGCTTCTAAATGTATACATATTACCTTCAGTTTAATCATTTACTTCTCTTCTAACGTAATTTATGATGATAGACATAAACACACCAAAGTTATTTTCAACATTTCTCTTCAGAGAATTTTTCTGGGGCAAACTTATCAACTTTATCATGATGAAATCCATAACATTTGCACATTACTTCTTTTTTTCTCAATTTTTTTTAGTATCTGCATTTGGCTTCTCCAATGAGCACGTAGTTAGTCATTACGCAAAACAGACCCTTCAGTAAGAAGAATCAGAAATGTCCTTTGTAAGATCAGTTTTTGGGGTTAACTTTAGACCTTAGGATGAAAAAAATCTTTTTTCATAGTAGACGGGCCCCTGTTGGAATCTCCCCAAATCAATATGTTTCTATTGTTCTTGTCAAAGAGATAGAACAATAGTATATGCAGCCTGCCATGATCCTGCTTAACCCATTGTGTATACCTTCGGATTTATATTACTAACTTTAAAGGAGAAATTTCTATTTGAACATTACTTGCTTTAAAGTGATTTAAAGATGAAAATCAATTATTAATGTGATTTTCTTGGAAAGACTTGCTAGTGTTTAATTTAATAAATACAACTTCAAGGGACGGGTGAAATGTTCGGTTTTTACGGGATGAAATTTTGTCAGGTTGTAAAAGCCCAAAATACAATTTAAAGGGGAAAAAGTTTTATTGAGGTAACGCTTTGTTGAAGAGAGACAAGGTTTTTTTTACCCCTGCATCTTTTTGAACAGAGATAACCTCATCTTTGGTGCAAGTATTTTAACATTTTAATTTTTGTTGGAATATGAAGCAAATGAAGATTAAAGCTGTGAGAGGGATACAAGGAGGAACTAAACTACCCCACCCGTCTCCCAAATTTAAGGAAGGTCCCGGGGCAGCTCTGTTGATGGCGTCCGAAGGGTGACGGTGTCAAGGCCGGGGGCAGTGTGGTTCTGGGGTCCTTCTCTCCCCTAGTGTTTTTATCTCATTTTTGATTTTTATGAAAGTATGTAAAAAGAGCAAATTTTACTTTTTTCTTAACGGGGAGGACATTAATTCAAGAAACCCCAAAAAAGCCATGAATATTTTTTTGTTTTCCTTAGATTCCTTACCAAATGCCACCCAAACATTTTAATGCTACTAAGCTGGAAAAATTGATTAAGGAAAAAATTTCAGTTTTTTCATTATCAGGGGGTCGAACCGGTTCTTTAAAAGTTTGCCAAAGATACAAGAAAAATGTTAGTTTTGCAAAGCAAGGGTAGGGGGGGGGGGATAAGGGAGTATGATGTCCTGGTTTAAACCCAAAATGTTATAGATAGTATAATGGGTTGAGAGGACTAAAAAACTCAACGGAATAGGACTGAGTTTTCGAGAACATCCTGAAACATTGATTTTCCTAATTAACTAAGTTCCCGGGTTAATAACCACCACCACACCGTCGTGGTGATCCCGTGGGCCCACCGTGAAACCACCGGGGTGCCACCGTGGTGACCACCGTGATAACCCCGGGGTGCCCACCTGGGACCACGTGGGCCCACCGTGAAAACCCACCGTGGTGACCACCGTGGGACCACCGGGGCGACCACCGTGGTGACCACCATAACCACCGTGGTGACCACCTTTGGGGGACCCCCGTGGGGGCCAAAGTGGTGCCACCGTGAAAACCCACGGTGGTGACCCCGTGTCCCCCCGTGATAACCACCGTGGGACCACCGTGGTGACCACCGTGGGACCACCGTGGTGACCCCCGGATAACCACCGTGGGACCCCGTGTGACCCCGTGGTGACCCCGGGTGACCACCGTGATAACCACCCCGGGGTGCCCCGGGTGACCACCGTGGGACCCCCGTGGGACCACCGTGATAACCCCCGGGGTGCCACCGGGGACCCCCCGTGGTGGCCACAGTGGTGACCAGTGATAACCACGGTGGTGCCACGTGGTGACCACCTGGGGGCCCACCGTGGGCCACGTGGTGACCCCCGGTGAAAAACCCACCGGGGTGACACCGGTGACCTCGGGTGACATCGTGGCGACCCCGTGGGACCTCGTGGTGACCACCGTGGGACCCCCGTGTAACCACCGGGGTGCCATCGTGGTCCACCATGGTGACCATCGTGATAACCATCGTGGTGACCATCCTGGGGACCATGGGGTGCCATCGGGGTGACCATCCGGGGTGGCCACTGGGTGCCCATTGATAACCATCGTGGTACCACCCTGGTGACAAAATCGTGGGGCCATCGTTGTGACCACGTGGGACCACTGGGGCCATCGTGATAACCATCGTGGTGCCCAATCCTGGTGACAAAATCGTGGTGCCCATCGTTGTGACCACGTGGTACACTGGGTACCACGTAAAAACCACGTGGTACCATTGGGCCCATCGCTTGCCCCATCGGGTGACCACTGGGGGCCAAAATTTTAAAAACCTCGTGGGGACCTCCTGGTGAAAAAAACGTGGGGGGACCACGTTGGGGCCACGTGGTGACCACTGTGGTGACCATCTGTAACCATCTGGTGACCTCCGGGAAAAAAATCGGGGTGACCATCGTTGTGACCATCGTGGTGACCACTGTGGGGACCATCGTGATAACCTGTGGTGCCATTGGTGACCATCGTTGTGACCATGTGGTGACCACTGTGTGACCATCGGTTCCATTGGTGGCCCACCGGGTGACCTCGGTGAACTTTGGAACCCTTGCCAAACATCAATTTTTACAATGTTTCAATATATTTTAAATTATTAAATTTTTTTTAAAAGGGCTTATTCAGAAGATATGATTATATCGCTTTTTAAAAATTTTTTCTGAATACATAATTATAAAAATTAATTTTTTTAAAAAGATTATGTTTAAAAAACAGAATTGTAGAAGTTGTACTACTTTTTTGTTCCATTTTAGTAAATTATTGTTCAATTATTTTTATTTAATTATAATCCATAGTTATTTCTGAAATAAAAACAATTTCCTATGTTACCCCTTCTACATAAAAAAACAAGTAAAAAAACGAGAAGTTAGTTTGGGTGGAACAACGCGGGATTTTTTTTCCACAACCCATTTATAGAGTGATGTAACGAAGAATTAAGCGCTTCTCCCCCTGTCACAGATGGTTCCCGGGAAGTCGCTTCTTCGCCACGGGAAAAATGATCAGCCTGTCAGAGCACAACTGGTTGACTGTGGGGGGCTGTACTTAAACCCGGGTTGAAAACGGGGTTGGGTCAACCAACCCTTTAAGTCATTAGGGACCATGGATTGAGAAAGAGACAGCTTACCCCTACACAGCAGGGTAATTTCTCTAGTACTTAATAGTGAGTAATTGTGTTTATGTGTGCGTTGGCGTGGTGGGTTGCACGTTTACTGTTTTAGTGTGTTTGGACTGTCTTTGAGAAGGGGAGGTCACTGTATGTAGTTAGGCTAACAACTTTTAAAGGTTTTTAAGAAATCTGTCACCTTTTCCCTGGAAAAATACATAAGAACATTTACTATTTAATAGGGTGCACCTGAAATTTTTTGAAAAATCCCTAATACACTCCATTGCTCATGTATTTAAAATTTTGTCACTGTTTCGTTAGGTTTGGGTCTCCCCCTTCTGATGATTTTAAAATTACCCACTCTTTTTAATTTTAATTAAAAAACAACATTTTATTTTTTAAAATTTACTATTACATAAAATTTTTTAAAAAAATACCAAAAGGGTACACTTGGATCCCCATGTTTTTGCAAGTTATACTTTATGTTATGTAGGCTTTTTCCCTGTTATAGTAAAAATTTTCTTTTATATTGTTTACTATAGGCACATGAGACCCTTAGAAAACACAGATAATACCTCATCACCCCCATATAGTTGAAAATTGTCCTAATTTTTTAGTATTTGTGATTACTAAATATTGTCAGGGTGCTCTATTATCTCCTGGAACTAAGCTGGGCGACACAAAAAAAAAGAAAGACCAAATTGATCAACATTAAATGATTGTTTCCCATTTCAGTCAGTCTAGTTACAGTCCCCCTGTGGGGTTCTTAAAAGTTTTAAGTTTTATATTTCATTATATCTTTCCCGTTTTTGTAATTAATCATCAATCCGTGGTATTCACCGTTTTTCCCTTTAGTATTTGGGGGCATAACGTGGACCTTAGTCCCCAACTGTATTTACACTTACTTCTTGTCCCAGCGCTGGGGGATTTTGACTTTATGGGGTGTGAGCAGACGGTACCCAGAACCGTCACCATACCCGATATGATAATTTTCCCTTTTAAACGTGTATAACATTTATTTTTGTACCTTGTGTTGCCAAAGAGATAAACTTTTTTCTATATCAATAAGTCAATTTCCCAAATTTTCGATTTTTTTTTTTTTAGAGTGGCAGAAAATTGGGGACAGGGCCCCTGAATGCATTCCATCCCCCCATCCCGCCTCTTATAACCCATGGGTTTTTTGCGCCTCCCTTTTTAAAATAATAATAAAAATAATATAATAATAATAATATAATAATAATAATAATAAAAATAAAAAAAATGTGGTCGCACGCGCACGCGCTTATTTTTTTTTTTTTTTTTTTTTGTGTGTGTGTGTGTGTTGATGTGTGTGTGTGTGTGTGTTTGTGGTGGTGTGTGTTATTTTGGTGTGTGTATGTGTGTGTTGTGTGTGTGTTGTGTGTGGTTGTGTGTGTGTGTGTGTGTGTTTGTGTGTGTGTGTGGTGTGTGTGTGTGGTTTTGGTGTGTTGTGTGTGTGTGTGTTTGTGTGTGTGGTGTGTGTGTGTGGTGTGGGGTGTGGTTGTTGGGGTGTGTTTTGTGTGGTGTTTGTTTTGTGTGTGTGTGTGTGTTGTGTGTGTGTACGAAAAATTTTTCGACATAATGAAAATTTTAACATTGGACCTTACTTTATAAGAATGAACTCATTTCTTTTGTATCACTGTGCTTTAAAGGGTTTACATACGTCATAGATTTGGAACACTGGAACACGTTTGAACCAAGCACTTGTGAATTGTCTTAAAGAAAGGGATTAAAAACTAAATTTCCTCTTTTATTCACTTTAGGATGGAACCTGCAAATTCAATTCAACAATGTTGCAGAAAATTGAGCACATTACCAACCAAAAAAATAACTTGGAATACAGGGGAGTGAGGACCCATCTCTGTGGCCATGATGCCCCCCGCCTCTCCTTCCCGCTCTACGGCAGTGGTCAGTATTATTACTTCAGTGGGAAATTGTAAACTCATAGTTTTATGAAATACCACTGACCGCACTAAGTATAACTATTAAATTGGTTTTCACTTCTATATCTCCTACATTGATATATCTTAATATAGTAAATGTACTGAAAAGTGTTATCTCTCAGTGTTATATGCTGAGAGGAGCATGTTTTTAACTTATATGATAGCTCAGAAAATATTGCTGAAGGGTTTTATAGCTCATTGTTCATGAATAATTCACAGTGCATTTAAAAATATGCTCATAGGTAAGTGATTTTCACCTTATATATGCGTAAATTTTAAATCTCTCGTTGCATTAAAATGAAAGGGATGTATCATTTAATGTAAAAACCTTGATTTTTTGTGTTTTCTCTTTTTCTGGGTTAAAAAATCCGGACTGGTAAATATAAGGTGGTAGAAGGATTTTATACGCCCCCTTTCCCCCCCTTTATGTATACTTACGTTTTTACTTTTATTGTATTCTTAATGTGTTAAATATATCCCTTCAAAAAAACCCGTCTACTCTTCAATTTCTGTTACAAAAAACCATGTCGTTAACAACATGAAAATTTTAGAAACCAAAATATTCTTTCTTTTTAAAATTTTTTTAGCAAAAAGACTTCGACATTGTCAAGGAACAACCTGGGGTTATAATAAAATCATAGAGAACAGATTTTATCAACTGCCCTTTTCTTTAAAATAGTCTAAGATTATCGTCAAAATCGGTTGGATCCTAAATATACTGCCCACAAAAATTAGAAATAAGACTCACAAAAAATATTTTTTTGGGATGATCTATTCTCTTGGGGTGTACTTATTCACAGGTGTGTATACAGTCAAAGCCATCAAATGAACTTGCCACGCTGTATGGTAGTTGGTTTTTGGGACGAAAACGGAGATGGGGACTTCCTTTCAAGAACTCCTGGGGCACAAGCTGGGGGGGAGAGTGGTTTTCATTAAGAGTTCGTAAAGGGGCACAACGGGTATTGCCACTGATGTTATACCCCGGGGCTAATTACCCGAGCTTTTACCTACAGTACCAGTGACCACCTAATGTGGTGTAATTTTCCCGTTCTTCAATACTCTCTTATATGTCATACAACTTCCAACGCTTTTTAAAACAAAATGAAGAGTGTATTTTATACTTTCATCAGGCCGCATTAATAACACTGTGTTAATAAATATTTTAATATTTTACTTGGAAGTTCATAAAGGAAAACATCTCAAAAAATATTATTAAAGACAAATGTTTTTTAACCCTTTTTATATTTAAATTTTTGACTCATAATAACTCAAAAATGTTTTAATAGATGAGTATATTAAAAAGAAATGTTGTTATTCATGACTCTTGAAGTTTACTGTGAAATTTTTCTCTTCAGGGGAGGTGATATTGATACCATTAAATGCCACCTCTCCATCTAATTGCAGCAGTAGGAGGGGGGGGTTTCCGCTCACCCCAGGGAAAACAAAAATTTTTTGTACTAACCATGAAAAAGGGAAATGCTCCTTTTCTTGTTCTGGAAAAATTTAAAGGAAAATGCAGGAATAGCCCACAAGGGAAAGGCCCAGATAGACTTTTATCATAGATTAAAACCGAAAAAACGAACAGAATGGGGGCCAAGAAAAAAGGCCAATAATATAGGTGGGGTCTTGAGAGCCATCCATTTATTGTTCTAATTTCCTTTTCAAGCTACGGAAGAGGGGAACATTTACGATGCCCCAATTTATGTACAGCACCCTTTGCTTTTGCTTTTAAATTAATTAAATTCATTTAAAAATTTAATTGTTTTGCCCAAACCGCATGATATTTGGGAGTCAGGCAATGAAATTTTGTATTATAAATATGAAAAAAGTGAATGATAACATTGGGCCCGAAAATTAAAAATAATTAAGTCAAAGGGAATTACTTTTTTTCATAAATTTTTAATACATTTTTTCAATTCGTAGTAAAGACATAATCCCTACCAACAAATTATGTTCCGTCAACTTGACGTAAAGTGGGCAAATTTTTGAATCCTTTACACATTTATAAAAAAGAGTAGAAAAAAAATTTTTTAACACTGGGATGTTTCAATGGGTGTGAAGTAGGCAGAGATAAAAAGAGATGATTGCTGATGTTTGAAAGAAAAGAATTAGGTCCTGGTCTAACAAAAAAAAATGAAGGGGGAAAAGGCGAGTTTCGTGGGGGAAAAAAAATGGGATTAGTCAGATTTTGGAGAGTTAAGAAAGGAAGGGGGAGGGTTGTTAAAGGGTCGTTTTGGAAGGGGAAGAGGGAATATAAAAGTGAAAATTAAGGACTATGTGGATTAAAATAAGGGTCGGATGCAAAAAGGGTCGTAAAAGTGTGTAACCCTGGAGAAGGGAGGGCTTAGAGGGGGAAGGAGGTTTTGGGGGATTTCAGCGAAGTTGGAACCTTTAAAACCAAATGAGAGAGTAACTGTGGTAGGGGACCTAAAAGCTAAAAATAGGGAAACATTTAAGGGGGTTGGTATGAAATGGGGGTCCTGGTGTAATTAAATGGGAATCTTTTATTTAAAATTTTTTGAATTTTAGAGTTTTCTTTTTGGGGTTAAATTTCTTTGATTTTTTGATTTTGTTGGAACGCTTGGTGTAAAGATGTTGGTGGTGGTGTAAAAAAGAGGAAAAATAAGTATTTTTTTTTTATAATGGGAGTTTAAAGGGAAAATTTGGGAAAAAGAAAAAGGAAAGGGGTAAGGGATGTTTAAAAAAAACCAGGAAAATTTTAAAAATATAAACTTTTAAAGATTAAAAAGATCATTTTAGGGGTTGGGTTTAAAAAGAGTTTTAAGGGGGTTTTTGGGGACAGGGAAATGGGAGGGGGGGGAAAAAGAGTGATTTGTTTAATGATGTAAAGAGAGTTATAAGGGAGAAAAAAGATAGCATACGAGAGGTTTTTACAAGAGAGGTAATGCAAGGAGGGAAGAGTATATGAGAGAAAAAGAGAGGTTAAGAGAGTGGTGAAGCAATGTAAGAAGATAGCAAATGAGAGAGTTGGTGAGATATTACCAACCAAATTTGTTAAAAACAAGAAAAAGTTTTGGAGTGAGATTAATAAGATTAAAAAGCTTTTCTGAACAAATGGATTTGACAGTTAAAATTAGGAGAGGAGAGTTAATAAATGGAGAGTTAGAGGTATCGGGAAGATAGAGAGAATATTTTGGTGAATTGTTAAATGTTGATGAAGATAGGGAAGCTGTGATTTCGTGTATAGGGCAAGGAGGAATAACATCTTGCAGGAGTGAGGAAGAGCCAGTTGTGAGTGTGGGGGAAGTTCGTGAGGCAGTAGGTAGAATGAAAGGGGGTAAGGCAGCTGGAATTGATATAATTTTGGAATGGCTGGTATTATTATTTAAACATATGCAAGAGGGTAAGGTACCAAGGAATTAGCAGAGAGCGTGCATGGTTCCTTTGTATCAAGGCAAAGGGGACAAAAGAGAGTATACCTGCTAAAATTTATGGTTGAGCTATTAATGAAAGAATTTAGAGTAAGACGGAGAACAGGATAGCAGATGAACAAGGAGGCTTTAGGAAAGGTAGGGGGTGTGTAGACCAAGTGCTTACAGTGAAACATGTAGGTGAACAGTGTTCAGATAAGAACATAAGAACATAAGAAAGAAGGAACACTGCAGGAGGAATACTGACCCATGCAAAGCAGGTCCATGCCGCCCTCAGGCTTAGCCCAATGACCCACCTAGTCAGGCCACTTCCACTTAAGGAAGAAGCACGGCATCAGACCTATTAGCACAAGTTAGTCATGTCCAACTCACACCCACCCACACCCACTCATGTATTTATCTAACCTATTTTTAAAACTACACAACTGTACTCTGGAGTTTGTTCCACTGATCCACAACTCTATTATCAAACCACTGCTTTCCTATATCCTTCCTGAATCTGAATTTTTCCAATTTGAAACTATTGCTGCATGTTCCGCCATGGCTGAAAATTTTCAGCATGCTATTTTCATCCCCTTTATTTATTTATTTATTTTCTGGCATTTATGGATTTGAAAAAGGCATATGACAGGGTGTATAAGAAGGGGGACAATGTGGCACATGTTGCAGGTGTATGGTATAGGAGGTAGGTTACAGAAAGCAGTGAAGAGTTTTTACGAGGATAGTGAGGCTCAGGTTAGAGTATATAGGAGAGAGGGAGATTATTTCCCCGCAAAAGTAGGCCTTATACAAGGAGGTGTGATGTCACCGTGGTTGTTCAATACATTTATAGATGGGGTTGTAAGAGAAGTGAATGCAAGGGTTAAAAGATGAAGGATCAAACACAAAGTGGGAGTTGTCACAGTTGCTCTTTGCTGATGATACTCTGCTCTTGGAGGATTCTGAAGAAAAAGTTGTTAGGTTTTGTGGATGAATTTGGTAGGGTATGTAAAAGAAAAAAATTAAAAGTGAATGTGGGAAAGGGCAAGGTGATGAGGATAACAAAAAGATTAGATGATGAAAGATTGGATATTGGACTGGAGGGAGAGAGTATGGAGGAGGTGAATGTATTCAAATATTTATGAGTGGAAATGTTATCAGATGGGTTCATGAAAGATGACGTGAATCATAGAAGTGATGAGGGAAAAAAGATGAGTGGTGCACTTAGGAGTCTGTGGAGACAAAGAACTTTGTCCGTGGAAGCAAAGAAGGAAATGTATGAGTGTGTAATGAATATAGTGCAGAGAATGTATGTGTGGTGTGGATATAATGCAGAGAATTCGTAGTTTGGAAACTAGGAGGAGGTGTGAGATTACCAAAACTATTATCCAGAGGTTGGAGGGAGGAGTTGTTGAGGTGGTTCGGACATGTAGAGAGAATGGAACAAAATAGAATGACTTCGAGAGTGAATAAATCTGTAGTGGATGGAAGGAGGGGTAGGGTCGGTTTAGGAAATGTTGGAGGGAGGGGGTAAAGAAGGTTTCGTGTGTGAGGGGCTTGAACTTCCAGCAGTCATGCGTGAGCGTATTTGATAGGAACAAATGGAGACAAATGGTTTTCAAGACTTGACGTGCTGTTGGAGTGTGAGCAAAGTAACATTCATGAAGGAATTCAGGAAAACCGACGGACTGGACTTTAGTCCTGGAGATGGGAAGTACAGTGTCTCCACTCTGAAGAAGATGTGTTAATGTTGCAGTTTTATAACTGTAGTGTAAAGCACCCCTCTGGCAAGACAGTGATGGAGGGAATGGTGATGAAAGTTTTTCTTTTTCGGGCCACCCTGCCTTGGTGGGAATCGGCCGATATGTTAACAAAAAAAATGAATAAAAATATTATATTCTCTCAGAAGTCATTTTGATGACCATTATTTAAAGTGTCACAACACGTATTCATTGGTGGTTGCTCTGTCTCACAAATTTACTGACTTTCTTTAAAATGGCATTTGAAAATTTTGGAAGTCCCTCACTGGAGACGGACAGAACTCGGTATTGCAGGTAAACTTGTGTCATTGGTCGAGGGATTGCTAAGTTAGTAGAAAGTTTATACGATCGAAGTTAAACGGGGATTAGTCTCATGTGCCATTATTCAAGGATCAGTTTTATGTCCAGTGTTGCACAATATTTATTGAAGAGTTTAATGATGAAATTATAAGCTACATAACTTAATTCTTTGATGCACGGCGAGGGTCTGGGTTCGAGTCCCAGCCATCGTAGAAACATTGTGCGTTTCTTTACACCTGTTGTCTATGTTCACCCATCAGTAAATGGGCACCTGGGTATTAGTAGACTGGTGTGGGTCGCATCCTGGGACAAAACTAGCCTAATTTCCCCAAAATGTTCTGCATAACAAAGAGCTTTCTATATAGTAGTATGTCATTGATGTCTGTTAGGCCTGTATACCTTGTACATGTACTTGTAGTGAATAAAGATACTGTTACTACTACTACTACTACTACTAAACTATTACTAAAGTTCTAGTTCGTGGGAATAAATACAACTTTGTACTTATAAAGTGAATAATGAAGAATTTGACCACATGTGAAAATAACGTAGCGCTTATTGGTACAAAAAAAATCTTAAGGCAAGAGAGCAGTGCCTGAATATTTCCCGTAATTATGTCAACAAGTATTAAAAAAACTGCTTGATATACATTATTTGAAAAATTCATTTCGATAGTATACGATACCTACATGTTGATGAATACGAGGCAGTTGTAATTCCTCGCTCTATTCTGTGTATCGCGCTGATAAAACAACTGTTTGGTGAAACATCTCCCTCACTGAAGGTGCTCATTCACTACTCATGTAATATACTTATCAACTTGGTGTTATTGCGTGCTATTAATTTATTCTTCTCTGGCGCAATATTGGCAGGAGGGTCTTGATACACAGCATATCTTGCTACTACTGAGTTTTTTTGCTCCAATTCTCACTACGACCAGGTCTTACAGGCCATTTATTACCTGTGTCTGTAATCTGTCCATCACCCTTCATAGAAGGTGTTCAGTACCTCTGAATTGATGAATCTAGTCGACAAACACGAAAATCGAGACACTTTGTGCTTGATCCCGCTAAGAGGTGTAACACTCAAAGACATCATGATCCCACTCTTGGACATGACCTTCTGCTTATAGGTCCCTGCCACCCATTATGATGTCTTGGAGTATTACACCTATCAGCGGGATCAAGCACAAAGTGACTCGATTTTCGTGTTTGTCGACCAGATTCATCAAGTCTGAGGTACTGAACACCTATCAAGGGCGATGGACAGATCACCTATTATGAACACAGGTAATAAATGGCCTGTGAAACCTGGTCATAATGGGAATTGGAGCAAATAAACTCAGCAGTAGCCTATAATGTATATTTGCCTCCACCCACTATATATAGGTATGTACACTATGTATATTATGTACAGACAGAATAATAAGTGTACACCATGATGACAGATGGTAAAGAAGAAGCCAGAGAGAGTGCACCCTACTCAACAAGCAGCTAGGCAAGTCTGCAAATGCTTACCGCAAGTGAACCACGCTACTTCAGCTTTGGCATGCTTGCCTGTGATTAGTCAATGAACCAAGGTACTGATTTAACGACAGGTACCCTATTGATCGTTAAACCCTTAGCATCTGGTTCGCTGGTTGGGAGGCAGTCTATATGGGAGTGTGACATGCGCCGAAAAATTGTACCATACTCTTTGCATGCTACATCACCTCAGTATTGTCTCTCCACTTGTTCAGCTCTCTCCAGTACTTATTCTATGTAATGGACTGAAAAAATAAACACTGGCTAAAGAAGTCTCCATCAGTAAAGATACTGAGGTGTTACACATGTTAATTTTTCAATAATATTACAAATGTTTCGTGTTGAATGTTCACTGCAGGTTCAGCCTTCATGCTAAATAATGAAAATAAATGCTCTAGAGAATGTGCAGAGAAGTGTGTCGAATTTTCCACTGTAGAGTATAAGAAGTCTACAGATTTTTACATATTTTTTACGATTTCCTGAGTCATAATGATGGTTTTGAGGGGACTTGAGCTAGAGTTCATCACGGTCACGCTGATGGGAAAATCATCTGTAAAAACTTGCATTTGAGGTCACAATGATGCCTATGCTAACCTTCCTATAGTGTATAAATATAGCTAGTTGGATGAATTTAATTGTAGCCAGCTGACCATGTGGATAACGCGTCGATCTGGAGTTTTTGGGCTCACTAGCAGCGAGTTCAGTCCCTTCCCTTACCGTGTCTGTTTGCAATAGTGTCATTACTATTTCGTGAATCATGAGAATAGACTGAGATCAGTGAAACTACTCTGGAAAGACACAGAAGGAAGGGTAATATGACTGAAGTATACCAATGGAAGAAAATATAATTAAAGGAGATATATCAGTTAGGTGAAAAGAATTTTTAATCAAGAAAGAATTCATTCTCAATAAATTCTGATTTAGAAAACAGGAGAAAACAAGGGTTAGTTTTGAGAAGCTACATGGCGGAGGCCAACACCCACATGTATTGTTATCTTAGACAATTTTCAGACAGGAACTGTGAGTTTTTGGAGAAACCAAGATGTTTTTTGTAAAGATTTTCCCTCTTTATTAAGAGACTATTGGTATATAGAGAATATTTCCCCACAATGTTAAAAACCATTCAGTTCATTGCTCTGTGTTAAAAAACAATTATATAACAAGATGTTAGTTTTATAACCATAGGCAAGAGAGACTGACTGGACTGAGCACCTTGAAATTACCTTTATATTTCTTCCACTGTCTCCAGTATAATAGTCGTCTCTGTAATATACTGAAAAATCCTGCTGGTCAGAGGAAACGTTTCTTCAGTATAAATAGCCAGGTATTGTACGTGTCTTATTCATCACAGATATACTGGCAGTAGTATTTAATTCTTAACGATTTTTATGATTACTTTTTCCAAACGTTCATTAATTTACCTTTCTTTCTCTGTGCAGTTTTAATTAATTTACTAGTTTGTATTATTTGTACTTTTCTGACGGTAAGCAACACGTAGCATTTAGGTATCGCTATTGCTGGTACGTTTCTCCTGTGACGTAGTCACCTTCCATCCTCTTCAAAATACTGTTTTCTATCACAAGACCAAAGAATACGACATGGAGACGAACTGTAGCTCATTTATATCGAAATATTGCTGGTGGTCTCTAGCCATATTATGGCCTATTTTATTCAGTCTAGAGTATATAACATGTTTGTATGTTATTCATAGTGTTTATTATATCATATTAGATCAATTCTGATAGATAAATAAGCCGTAGAGTTGATATATAAGCTGATATAAGCGTAATAATGAAGTTAATAATGAAGCGTAATAATGAAGTTATGTTCCCGCTCTCTGGAGCAGGAACACTGCCATTGTTCCAGATGGTTCCTGATTGGCTGGCACTCTGCGGATAAGCTCCGCCTACTCTTATATGATGCCAAATAGTCAAATATTATATTATTTATTTTTATTTAGAAATTTTAGCATACAAACAGAGGTACAAAAAATACAGGTAAGAGCAGCATGCCAAAGACACTTATATGCATAGCATTACGGGCTGGCTTAAAATTAACTTAAGATTAACTAAGCAATGATGAAATCAGTGATAAGACATTATTGTAAAGAGATAACTATAAAATACAAATGAGTATTACAAAGACAGGTCATATGGTTGCTTGCATTGCTGTTCATTCAGTAGAATGGAGTATTCTGTTAGGTAGTGTATTTAAAAAAAATAACAAAGTTAGGTTTAACATTTGTGTGATATAATTGTGAGTAACATTTAGGATATACAATTTATATGGTTCAGTTATTCAGTATTTATTTGGTTTTGGGTGAGTAAGTGAACTTTGAGAAGAGACTTGAATTTATAAACAGGTAGTGTTTCTTTTATATTTACAGGTAATGAATTCCAGATTTTAGGGCCTTTTATGTGCATTGAGTTTTTGCATTGTGTGAGATGGACACGAGGAACATCAAAGAGTGATCTGTGCCTTGTGTTATGGTCATGTGTTCTGTTGAGGTTGGCAAGATGTTTAAGGGGAGGGTTAATATCAGAGTTAAGTGTTCTATGTATGTAATAAGTGCAATAATAAGTATGGATGTTTTGTATGGTGAGTAGGTTGAGTGTTTTGAATATTGGTGGAGTGTGCTGCCTGTAGTGAGAATTTGTTATCATTCTAACTGCAGCCTTTTGTTGGGTAATTAGTGGTCTGAGATGGTTAATTGTTGTTGAGCCCCATGCACAAATTCCATAGGTGAGATAGGAGTAAATAAGAGAGTGATATAGGGCCAGGAGGGCTGACTGTGGAGCATAGTACCGTATCTTCGATAATATGCCTACAGTCTTGGAAATTTTCTTAGAAATTTGTTGTATATGTGTATGAAATTTTGAGTCTATTATCGAGGTGGATTCCTAAGAATTTTCCCTCTGTTAGCTTTGTGATAGGTGATCCGTTTATCATTATGTTAAGAGGTACATCTGTAGCTCTGTTACCAAACTGAATGAAGTAGGTTTTGTCAATGTTTAGTGTAAGTTTGTTAGTCCTCATCCAGGTAGATATTTTCTGTAATTCGGTGTTTACAGTATTGGCTAGCGTGACTGGGCTCGGGTGAGAGAAGACGTATGTAGTGTCATCTGCAAAAGTGTGGGTTTGAGTAATTGCGAAGCATTTGGTAGGTCATTTATGTATAGAGAGAAGAGAAGAGGGCCAAGGACACTTCCCTGTGGAACACCAACTGTAATTGGTTGTGCGGAAGAGCTTGCCCCATTTGCGTACACATATTGGCTTCTGTTGCTGAGGTAAGACTTGAGGTAGTTGAGGGAATGCCCTCTAATACCATAGTGTGACAATTTTACGTGGAGCAAGTCATGGTCAACTGTATCAAAAGCTTTACGTAGGTCAATGAAGATCCCAAGTGGGACTTCTTTTTTCTCTATTGCAGTGTATATATGTTCTAGCATGTGTATAATAGCATCATTAGTATTTTTATTAGGCCTGAATCCAAATTGGCAGGGGTTGAGAATGTTATGGGAGATGAGGTAGGAGTGGATTCGTTTATGAATTAATTTTTCGAAGATTTTTGAGAGAGGGTGTAAATTGGATATTGGCCTATAGTTATTCAACTCTGTTTGGTCTCCTCCTTTATGGATCGGGGTGACCCTTGCTATTTTGAGAACTGTAGGGAAGGTGGAGGATTCAATGGATTTGTTAAAGAGTGTTGCAATGATTGGTGATAGTACTTGTGACGCTTTTTTGTATATAAATGGTGGTAAGGTATTTAAATCTCCTGCCTTGTTTTTCAGTGCGTTGATAATAAGGGAGACTTCGTATGGGTTAGTCGGAGCTAGGAACAGTGTGTTCGGGTAGTTGCCAGTGAGGTAGTCATTTGGTGGGGTATCTGAGCTTGGGATATTATTGGCAAGGTTTTGACCTATAGTGGAGAAGAAATCATTGAGTCTGTTCGCTGTTTCTGTTGGTGGAAGTTGGGGTTCATCTGATTTTGCTAATTTTATTTCGCTATGTCGTGATATCTTTTTTGTTCCCAGAATTTCTGATAGGGTCTTCCAGGTCTTTTTTATATCACCTCGTAAGTTGGATAATCTGTTCTCATAATACAATTTTTTGCCCTTCTTATCAGGCTGGTTAGGATTGACGAGTAACGTTTTGTTTGGTCTCTGGTTATGTGACCCATTCTGTACTGTTTTTCATATCGGTGTTTTGTATTTATGGATTTGAGAATGCTGGGTGTTAGCCAGGGACTGTTCAGTCTCTTAGCTGTCATCTGTTTAGTTTTTTTAGGCAGTGCTTGTTATAAAGGTATTGGGTCTTTTTTAGAAAATTATTAAAACATTCGTCAATATCTGTATAGATTTCTAGCTCAGTGTGCCAGTCAATGTTTGTTACTGCTGTTGTGAAGTTATTAATGGCTGCCTCATTGTGAAGTCTGAAGGTGACTTTAGTAGTGTCTTGGGGTATTTTACCAAGAGTTGTTATGAGGAAAGTAGGGTAGTGGTCTGTGGTATTATCTGTAATTATGCCTGATTTTAAAGGGGATATGGTGTTGGTCCAGATGTGGTCAAGTAGGGAAACATTAGTCTCTGTAACTCTTGTAGGTTTTGTTACTGTTGGTAGCAACATGCAGTTACTCATTGTGTTTGTGAATTCAGTAACGTGTGGGTCCTGGTCTTGCAGGAGATTTATATTGAAGTCACCTGAGAGTAGTAAGTGATCTTTGTTCATGCGTGCATCAGTTATCATACTTCCTAGGTTTTGACTAAATTGGCTAATGTTTGATTGTGGAATTCTGTAGATGTTTATCACTGTGAGAGGTTTTTGTAGGTATTTGGATTTGAATTTAGCTATTATATATTCCCCATGTTCATCCCTTGTGCAAGTATTAGTGATACATTCTAGTTGGTCTGAGTAGTATATAGCTGTGCCACCCCCTTGTTGGTCTGGCCTACAGTTGTGTATGGCTGTGTAACCAGGAATGGCATAGACATCTGTAGTATCAGACTTTAGCCAGGTTTCAGTTAGTGTAATAATGGACATATTGGCATGCAAGGAATTTAGTAATGCTAGGAGGTCATATAATGCTTGCTTAAAGATCTGATATTGTAGTTAAAGATAGTTATGTTGTTGTTGGCTCTGAGAAGTACCTTTGATTGTTCTGCTGTGTAGTAATTACAGTAACTGTTCGAATCATTTAAGTCATTAAATAAGAGGTTGGTATCAGGATCAATGCTTGTAATCATAAGATTTGTAGTGAATCTACAGTTAGAATTAAGTAAAAAATAAAGTAAATATTCTAAAGCTAAAAAAAATAGCATCACTGAATTATTTAACAAATGTAAAAAATAATGAGCTAAGGTAGTTTTTTAAAGCTAAAATAAAGGAGACAATATAAAAGGGACTAAAATAATATGTGGTGAACAAATAAAGTGATGATCAAATAATGGAGCTTGGGAATATGATAGTAGGCAGTACTTTAAAGGTAATTCTTTAAAGTTAGAATTATAATATAAAATTATAATATAAAAGGGACTAATATAAGTTGGGTGAACAATAAAGTGGTAATCAAATAAATGAGCTTTGGAGTATAATGGCAAAATAGTGAACTTATTAACTTTAGCACCTGGGAATAGCACCTTGATTAGTTTAACAATTGCGAATATATGATCAAAGGTAGTTATATAGAGCTAAAATAAAGGACAAAAAATATATAAGGGACTACAATTGAGTAATGGTAAACAAGTTAAATGGATAGATAGTCACTATGAAATAATATTGGTTTAGGAGTAAGATCTGATTTGTAATATTAAATAAGTTGAGCAGTTTATTGCACAATAAAAAGTAAAAAAAATGAGGTAGTTGGTACTAGCTAGCAAAAGATAGTATTGGTACTTGCAAAAAAGTAATTGGAATATACACTAATTGCACACACAATAAAAAGTGACTAAAAAAAACAAGTAGTGGTAAACAAAGTTAAATGGACAGGTAAGAACAATGAATAATGGTAATGTCTTGGTTATAATATGATAGTAAGATGGTAGACAGGTACAAAGGATAATATAAAGGTTGGAGTTGAATATGCAAACTTGAAAATTTGGCAACAAAATGTTATGGGAAGTAAAAAATAATGTTTAATGTACAAAAGTAAAATTGACTGGTAGTAAATATGGTGTTTAATAAAATTTTAGTAAGTAATAATGATTACAAAAAAGTGAAAAAGTAATGTTTATTTCATTCAATATTGCACTGGTAGTTATACTAGAGGTTATATGGCAGTACAAGGTAATTAAGAGTACTCTAAGATAGTAAATGTGATATAAAACAGGTAAAGGTAATTAGACAAGTAATGGTTATTAAATGTCAAAAATGTTAAGAGTAAATTGAAATTATAGTAAAAATGATAATTATTAATTTTAGTAAGTAATATCAATTGATAGTATTTAAAAAATATGAGGTAATAATATGGACAGAGAAAGTATCAATTCAGCTAATGTTTAAGCAAACAATAGTAAATAAGAAAATTACATAAGGTGACTTATGCTTACTAGTAAAATCACAAAAAGAGGTAGTTGATTATTTAATTACTAAGAGATTGTACAATGAAATTTGAACAATAATGGAACAAAACATACACTACACTACGTAGGCTTTTAAGTTGGACATTGTTTAGTTATTCTCTGTAAGATTAGTATCCCTGAGAAATCGTGATAGATCATTCTCGTTCGTGATTGTGTACAGTTGACCTACATTTGTTTTCCTAACAAGAATTTTCCCATCCCGTGTGAAGCATTGATGTATTGTGTCATTATTCTCCCGCTTAAGTTTTCTTACTCTATACAGGAGGTTCTGACGTTTTTTGGTAAGACACTCGTTTATGTATACCTCTTTCTTTACTTTAATACATGCAATAATTAAGTCTTTTTTCCTGTCATGTGAGTGGAATCTAAGCATAACACTTTTTCTACCATGGGATCCTAGTAACCTGGCTTCTTTTATTTCAGACTCAGGTACAATAACACTTGTTTGGTCCTTTATGATCTGCAGAGTAATTTCTTTACTGTTTGTTTGGTTCATATCACTGGGAGAAAGTGGACTGTTAACTATTACTGCGTCCGATAGTTTATCTTGTTCAGTTTTATCTTCTTGGAGAGCAAAGTAGTCACTGAACTGGTTATCTAAGTTGTTCTTCCATTCTTTACTGCTTCTTCAACCTTTGTATTAAGAGATATTATTTGTTGGGTATGGCTATCTATGACTGTTTGGATGGTCTTGCCACAGTTTGTCATTCCTGGTGTTGATAACTTTTGTTCAAGACTGAGGATTTTGTTCTCGAGTTGTGTCATCCTGGTGTCTTGTTTTGTTAGCGTCTCTCGAAGATTCATATTTTCAATAACTAAGTTGGAGATGCATGACTTTAGGGTATCTGGATCGTTGGTCATACCTGAGAGACTACTTGGTAGGTTGAATCCGGGGAAGAGAGGGGAGGATGGGCTGGTGGCAGCCATGTTTGTTGTTATTGTTGTGGTGTCGCCTTGAGTGGTGGTGAGTGGGGTGGTTGCTGGGCCGGCGTCCTCCTGGCTACACTTGTTGAATAGTTGATTTTTCGGCGTTTTCTTGCTGGCCTTAGTGCTGTTTCCTCTTAGATTGCGCCTCATAATACTACAGGAGTTGTTGTAGTTAAGAAGAAGTTGTAGTTATACAAAGTTTAGGGTTACATTGTTCGGCTGGCAGCGGGGTGTTGCTTTCGGTTTGTGGGCAGTCTTCCTTTGATCTCTATTATGTTCGATTTGTAGGTTTCACTGTTGGTAATCTTTGGTCATTCTGGGTGCTACGTTGGGTAGTGCAGTTTTGCATGTAACTAGGTCATCATAGGAGCATTGGTAGCTCTGATAGTTGGAGAAAAGTACGGAGCTCGGAGGTCGCTGCTGCCGCTGCCGCTGCCGCTTGAGAAAGAATAATGCAAGAAAAAGTGATAAAAAACAAGGAAAAAATTCCAAAAAATATATGGGCTGTGAGCAGACTCGCTACCCATATCGCCGTCACCATACCTGATATAAATGACTATAATTTCTTGTAGAAACGTCGTAGAACATTGATTCTGGTACCATTGTGTTGCCAAAGAGTTAAGCTATTTTTCTATATGAATAACTGAATTTCCATTATTTTTCGATTCTTTTTTGAGAGCGCGCGGAAAGTTGCCTTGTCGACCCCTTCAGTTAGATAGAGGTAATTCTTATAGAGGAGACAGTGAAAGAAAGGGACAGGTGATGCTGAGAAGTTCAGTTTTCCTACCTTGATAGAAGCTGTTCGGTCCCTTCATCTTGGTTGAAGCTTAAGACGAACGTTATGGGACTGAGCACCTTCTGTCAAGGCTGAGAGACTGAACACTTCAAGATTGACTCTCCATTTCCACCTCACTCCAACTAGATGTTATACCTCCCTGACCAATGCACAAATTACAGCTTCATTATCTTCATCAAAATTTAACATTTCCTCAAAAAGTTCCCTCCTTCCCGATACCTTTAACTTCCTCTCTAATAACTTCTTTTGGCTTTCTTAAATTATTAATCACACTCCAAAATGTTTCTTACTCTCAGCAAAATTTGCTGACAGCATCTCTCTCACTCTCTTAATTGCTCAACTCCTACATTCCTTCACCACTCTCCTAGCCTCTCTTTCTCTCAATATTCTCCTCTCTCTTTTTGTCACTTCTGCTTAACACTCAAACACTACATTTCTTTTAAAATCTACCCCATAACTCTTTAACCTCTCACTAGCATAACGGCAGTACAGTATACCTGTGGGATATGTGAAAAGACTTTTTGGAAAAATTTCAGAATCACATGCAAGAATAAACAATGCATCCGAAAATGACATCCATCTAGAAATGTGTTTCTGGATCTGCAAAAAAGATGTGGTACTATAGACAGGTATCAGGAAAGTACTCAGGAGGTTAATAAACAATAAGCATGAAACAAAGAGGAACTATTGGATGGTCTACCCAAAATATATAGAGCGTAGGAGGATGGGAAAGGGGTAAAGTCTAATATTCAGAATGTCCAGTCTATAACAATTGACCCTAAAATAAAGAGACACTCAATGGAAAAAAAGAAACACGGGAAACAAAAACATCAGATAACTCAGCCTCCAGGCCTAGGTCTGACCCAGACTCAGCCCCCAGGCCTAGGTCTGACCCAGACTCAGCCCCCAGTAATAGTGCAAATCCGGATTCAGCTAGAAACTCTTCCACACCCACCACAGCAATAGCCCCTATTACAAATGTAGAAGAGGAGGAGTCCTCTACCAGGGAATATGTTGGCCTCCTATAACAGAGGGTGAAGTCTCTGGCTTGGCTATCAAAGACTGTAGAGCAGTTCTAGGAACTGCAAAAAATGGGAATACATTCAAGAGAAATTATATCCAACCAAAAGCAAAACGGTGCAAATTCTGTCCTTGGGGCATCTGTAAGCATGGAATACCGGGGAGAACAAATGGGACATGCAACTTTGAGCATCCCAAAGAATGTGCCGACCTCCTGTCTAAAGGAGTGTGTCATTCTACTTCTTGTAGGTTCTTCCATCCTGAGATGTGCCACTCTGCATACCACTTAAAAGGGACCAGGAGATACACACCCCATAAAACAAATAGTAATTACAGTACTTAAAACAACTCTACTCCAAGCTATTTTAGTGGTAGAAAATTAAGAAAGAAAATAGAAATAACCAAAATAGTTCACCACCTAGGAGCCTTGTTGGACTGAAGGCACAGCCAGTTGCCCTTCCAGACTCCCAACTACTGATGCCAAAAACAAAATCTCCCCAACAAACATGCAACACGACCTCATTTATATTTCCCAATACACAGGGCCTCAAGCCATCCACTAACAACAAAAATATCTTTCATCAGTGGACTTCTAGGGAAGTCAAATGTAATACTGGCAGCCTTCACAGAGACCCACACAATAGATTATACTTTGATAATGAAATATGGTTAACTGGGTACAACCATTTCAGATGTGACAGAAAGAACAGGCAACAAGGGGGGATTGCCCTGTATGTCAAAAAATTCGCTCATGTTCACGAAGAAACTGAACACCACAAATGATGTAGCTTAAGTTCTAACAACATAAATCGAGAACCAAAACATAGTCATTATACTTGTATATACGTCACCAGATGCACCTTCCCAGCAATTCAAGGAACAGCTATCGAAAATTTACTACTGTCTGGAAAATCTTCCAACCCCATCCCCAAACACCTTGCTGCTTGGTGACTTCAGGCTAAGACATACAAAATGAATGAATGAAGCAAATCTTGTTGTAGCAGAAATAATCCCTAGAGGCAGTTCAGATGAAAAGTCACACACACATGAGCTGCTGAATTTCTGTGATAAACGCACCCTAAGTAAGCGGATAGTGGAGCCAACAAGACTGAAGAACTCACTTAACTTTATTTTTACAAATAATGAGGACCTGGTAAGAAACATAGCAATACTAGAAAGAGAGAGATGCTCCCTCTACAGAAGAAGGCAAAGGATCACTGAGCTCCTCAAGAATGTTAGATTATCTGAAACACGGAAGAAAGTGCTAACCCGGGAAGTGGAAAATATTGAGCATAAGTTAAAGGACTCATACAGGATCCAGGAGAGACAAGAGGAGCTAAAAGCGATTAGTGAAATAGAAAGAAAATCGAAATATTTCTTTTCATACACCAAAAACAAGAGAAAAACCACATCTAGTATTGTGTCCCTGCTCAGACAAGATGGATCCTACGCAGATGATAACAAAGAAATGAGTGAGATACCAAAATCTCAATATGAGACCGTGTTCAGCTTGCCACTCTTCAGTCTAAAGATAGACAATCCAAATATTTTCTTTATGAATGAGTCTCAACACCCTGTCAATGTATGCTAAACTTCTGACATAACTCAAATTCCATTAGACTTTGAGTAAGCCATTGACAATATGCCCATGCACTCAGCCCCAGGTTCAGACTCGTGGAACTCTGTGTACTTTAAGAACCGCAAGAAACCCCCTCTCGCGGGCTCTAAGTATGCTATGGAGAAGGAGCATAAACACAGGTGAGATTCCTGGAGTATACTTGGAGAGGGCTTCGGGGGTTAACATACCCGCGGCCCGGTCTGTGACCAGGCCTCATGGTGGATTAGGGCCTGATCAACCAGGCTGTTTCTGTTGGCTGCACACAGCCCGACGAACGAATCACAGCCCAGCTGGTCAGGTACTGACTTTAGGTGCCTGTCCAGCGCCTTCTTGATGCTGGGAGGCAGTTGAGCAATCTTGGGCCCTTAACACTTACTGTGTTGTCTCTTATCATGTTAGTGGCACCCCTGGTTTTCACTGGGGGATGTTGTATCGGCTGTCGAGTCTTTTGCTTTCAGAGGGAGTGAGTTTCGTGTGCATGTTTGGTACTAATCCCTCTAGAATTTTCCTTATGTACATAATCATATATCTCTCCCGCCTGCGTTTCAGGGAGTACAAGTTCAGGAACTTCAAACGTTCCCAGTAATTGAGGTTTTTTTTATCACTGTTATGTGTGCCGTTAAGGTTCTCTGTACATTTTCTGGGTCAGCAATTTCACCTGCCTTGAAAGGTGCTGTTAGTGTGCAGCAATATTCCAGCCTAGATAGAACTGGCGAACTGAAGAGTGTCATCATGGGCTTGGCATCCCTAGTTTTGAAGGTTCTCATTATCCATCCTGTCATTTTTCTAGCAGATGCCATTTGTGGCTTGCAAAGAGTACGTAACCTTATTCGGCGCATGTACACACCCACACACCAGGTACTAACCCTTTCAGGGTCCAGCGGCCAAATTTCAAAGTGTGCACCAGTGTCCAAGAATTTTCAAAAAGTAATTTTATTATTTTTTCTTATGAAATGGTACAGAATCTTTTTCTGAAGGTAATAAAACAAAAAGTACGAAATTTGATGGAAAATTGACGAAATTAAGCTCTCGCGAATTTTGATGTGTCAGCGATATTTACGCATCGGTGATTTTGCCGAATTTAACTCCCATTTTAGGTCAATTACCTTATTTCAGTAGACCAAATTCTTGGCTATTTCACTAGTATTACTTTTATTCTATCGATTGAGCACAAGAAATTGCCAACTCAACTGTTTCAACTACAAAATAAAGTGATTGGAAATTGGTAATTTAGCCAATTTAGTACAAAGTTCAAAATATTCCAATTTCAAAATAGGGTCAAGAATAAACAATGCAGAAATTCCTGGCACTAAACTAACATTTTCTCTGTTCATTAGCTATGTTTTCAGACTTTACAAATGAATTCCATTTTGATTTTTAATTCAGATAATTAATTTTTATTCAAGCCAAAAAGTAGAAGATTTACTGTCATGCAATATTGTAATAATTGTATAAATAATATCAGCACATTTGTGAATGTATATTAGACCCACCAGCTGGCGTGTATTAGACGTGTGAGGCCATTTGTTTACTCTTGAATATCGGCAAAAATTTAGCATTTCCACTACTTTGAGCTCAGTTTCAAGCCATTTTCACTATTAAAACCAATCAAAATCATCTCTATTTCTGTATTATATCTTACATTCTATCAAATTAGACCAAGAAATTGCAAATACAACTATAAAAAAACATACGAAAAAACACTGCAAAGTTGCTGTTTTAATCTAAAATTACGGTCTCAGTTTTTTTCTCATTATGCACTGTGTGCTGCAGGATTTGTTTTATGTGGTGCACACATACCACATAGATGTATTCTCTCATATCTAGGCCCAAAATTACTGCTCACAGCTTATCAGAGTGAGCTGAGCTCGTGGCATAGATCTACGGTTTGGACCCTCAATGTAAAGCCGTAGATCTACGGCACGGACCCTGAAAGGGGTAAGGGTTGATGATGAGGCCCCGTCGTTCAATCAGTACCTAGGTTCCAGCCAATGAGAAGATGGTTTTGGCAATC
>NC_069432.1:3998915-4081415 GCF_026875155.1 Cherax quadricarinatus
GAAAAAAAAAATTTTAATAAGGCAAATTTTTAAGTGAGTTTTTGCTAATTGCCCATTTTACATATTGGGCAAGACAATAATATATATATGCATTATATATACATTATATATAATTAAAATATATATATATATATAAAATATAATAAATAATATATATATATAAATATTATAAATATTATATAAAAAATTATATAATAAATATATATATATATATATATATATATATAATATATATATATAATTAAAATTTTATATATATATAATATAATAATATAATATAAATATATATATATATATATATATATATAAATATAATATATATATATGTCGTCCGAATAGAAAAACGGGTCAATTAGCAAGAACTCTTTAAAAAATTTAAATCCTGCCTTAAAAATTTTTTCTCAATACTTTAAAGATATATTTTTTCTTTAAATTTTTAATGAAATAAATTTTTTTTTTTTGCCCCAAAAGAATTTAAAAAACTTACCAAACCCTTTATTATAACAAGAACAATTTATTTTAGCCTAATCCAACTAAATATATTTTAGATTTGTTTACAGTAATTTAATTCTAAACAAACACAAGAAATATTTTTTTTTTCGTTGGGTTCAGAATGTTTTGGGCGAAATTATTGCATACAAAATTTTTTTCACTTGTCCTATATGGCAAATGAGCTTTGCTATTTAAGCCAAGATTGCAAGTTCCCCTTTTGGGCACGACAATAATAATTTTTATTTTTATTTTTTTTTATTATCACACTGGCCGATTCCCACGAAGCAGGGTGGCCCGAAAAGAAAAACTTCACCATCATTTACTCCATCATGTCTTGCCAGAAGGGGCTTTCACACAGTTTTTTAAAAGCAACATTTAAAACCCCCCTTCAAGTGCCGGCACGACTTCCCCTCTCCAGGGACTCAAGCCGCCCCCGGGTTTTCCCGAACCCCCTTTTTAATGTTAATTTGCTCACACCCCAAAAGCACGTCAAAATTAAAAACCCTTTGTCTCCATTCACTCCTATCAAACACGCTCAGCATCCGCTGGAAGTCCCCAAACCCCCCGCACCAAAAACCTCCCTTAAAACCCCCCCCCCTCCAACCTTCCTACCCGACCCCTACCCCTCTTCCCCCTTTCCATACAGACTGATACCCTTTTAATCTTCGTTTTCCCCCCATTTTTCCCCTACATGTCCGAACCACTCAACAACCCTTCTCAGCCCCGGACAACATTTTGGTAATCCCGCACCTCCTCCTAAATTCCCCAAAATACGAATTTTTCCTGCATTATATTCACACCACACATTCCCCAGACATGACATCTCCACGCCTCCACCTTCTCCTCGCTCAACTTCATCACCCATGCTTCAACCCCTAAAAGAGAGGTAAAACATACCTCAGCATTCCCCTCTTTGCCCCCAAAGGACAAATTTTCTTTGCTCCACAACTCCTAATGCAGCACTCACCCTTTTCCCCCATAAATTTTCTATGATTCACCTCATCTTTCATAGACCCATCCGCGACACTCCACTCCCAAATATCAAAAAACATTCACCTCCTCCATACTCTCTCCCTCCAATTGATACCAATTTTTTCATCCCTAATCTTTTTTTTTATCCTCATAACCTTACTCTTTCCGTATTCACCTTTAATTTTCTTCTTTTGCACACCCAAAACCAAAAACCCATCCACCAACCCTCTGCAACTTCTTTTCAAATCTCCCAAGAGCACATGTCATCAGCAAAGAGCAGCTGTGAAACTCCCACTTTGTGTGTGATTCTTTATCTTTTAACTCCACGCCTCTTGCCAAGACCCTCGCATTTACTTCTTTTACAACTCCATCTATAAAATTTAAAAACCACGACACAATATATGTCGTGCCGAAAGAAAACGGGTCATTACAAGAACTCATTAAAATTTAAAACCCTTTAAAAAATTTTCTCTTATACGTTTAAAGATATATTTTTTCATTAATGTTAATGTAAAAATTTTAAATTTTGCACCAAAAGAATATTAGAAAACTTTCCTAACAGTGAAGGCTTACTCAGCTCTGTAACAACTTCAGACAGTATTACCTAGGCTGGCTCCTCCTCAGGAAAATTAATGAATAGATAAAGGAATAATAACAGACAATGATAAACACTTCATTATTTAGAAACGGAAAATGTAAAACAATAAAACATGAATGGGTATCCTAATTGAAATAAAAATGAAAAATGAAATGAAAAAAAATTACATTTGAACTCAACACTAATATAGGTATATCGTGGTAATTGGGTGTCAGATGTTATTGACACTGAGTGTTGTTGAAATTGTAGCCGTTGCTGATGTGGAGGGGGTCACAGGTGTTGGTGACCACCACTGGCTCGTTCTTCACAGAGTATAGCCGTGTGTAATTACTTCAGATGACAGGAAAACAGGTTCGTTACCATTGCTATGATGAGGGGTTAGGTCCTGTGTTGGCTTACATAACAGGTAAGTAGACTAAACTGGGACGTCTCAGGACGTTAGTCCGTCTCCTTCTATTCTTCTCGTTGGTTGGCAGGTGACCCTCTCTGTCATTCCGAGCTGTAATGAGAGACAGATTACCCACTGCTTAAGAAATCACTCTCCATGATAAGTACAATACCTAAAAGATGTGGTGATTATTAAAACATTTAACAGATACAGAATGAAAGGACTAAGTTAATTATTGGTCAAAAGTGAAGCTTTCAACCAACAAGTCCACTAAAATATGATCAGGCGTGTACTTACAGTAGTGTTGGGAGCTGTGAGTCGAGTGATTACTGTTTGACCGGAGCCCCACACTTCACCTTTCGAGAGGGGGGAAGAGGGAGGGGAAGGGATAGCCAGAGCTAGACTGACCCTACCTTAAAAAGCAGCCAGCAATCAAACTACCACTTTCGGGGAGGGGGAAAAAGGGGGGGGGGAATAGCCGGAGCTGGACTTACCCTACCTTAACAAGTAGCTGGCACTGAAACTATTGTTACTATATACTCCCTCGCTACTCCTATCTATTGAACTTTTCCCTCACACTCCCCCATACCAAGACTTATAGTCAAGGAGTATAAGAAGAATAGGCGAGGAAAAAGTTCTAACATGTGGAAGTCGCGTAAGGCAACAAATCTTCTACTGACTGTCATGACTTAACCAGTCAGAGAAATAATTGGATGAACCATTGATATACACAATATGGAACTTAAAAGCCTGGAGTGCCAATGTCCACCTCAAGAGGTGTCTGTTGGTTCCCATAAAAGTTTCTAGGTGTATCGAAGGTTTGTGGTCCATTTCTAAAATGAATTTTTTTCCCAGTAGATAAAATTTAAGCTTGGAGATACTCCACACAAGGGCCAAACATTCCTTTTCTATGGTGGAGTATCTCGTTTCTGCCGGAAGGAGTTTCCGGCTTAGGAAGCATACAGGGAAGGGAGTACCATCATGGTATTGCAGTAGCACTGCACCTAAGCCAGTATTGGAGGCATCAGTTCTTAAACAAAATGTTTTAATAATATCTGGTATCTTAAGTATAGGGTCTATCGAAAAGATACTTTTGATCTCATTAAACTTTTTCCGAGCTACATCGGAAAGTTCAAGAGGTTCCTTCACAGACTTTTTAAGGAAGTCGGATAAGATGCCTGTAAGATCAGTAAGGTTCAGGATAAACCATGCATAAAAATTTACAGAACCAAGAAAGCTACGCATGAGCTTCTTGGTTTTGGGGAATTTAAATTCTAATAAACGTTTGATCTTACTGGGGAGAGGCTGCAAAGAGTTATTAGAAAGTATGAGTCCAAGATATCTAATCTTGTTATACCCAAGGAAGCATTTCTTCGGCTTGGCAGTGAGGCCATGTGAGCGTGACCTACACAAAACTGATTTTAAAGTTTGGATATGTTTGGATATGTACATAAATGTTATCAAAATAAACTGAAACATTTGGCATATTACCCAAGACCTTTCTCATCAGTCTCACGTAGGTAGCACAGGCAGTTACCAAACCGAAGGGCATAGTTCTATACTGCATCAGTCCTTGGTGGGTAGGAAAAGCGGTGTACTGCTTAGAAGAAGGGTCTAACATTACTTGATGATATGCCTGTGCAATATCAATCTCTGAAAAGAAGGAAGCATCATAAAATTTGTGTAGATCGCTATCTATTAAGGGCATAGGCTCAGTATCCCACCGAATTATAGCATTAAGGCCTCTGAAGTCAATAGCAAGTCTATATGAATTATCCTCCTTCTTAACCATGACTACTGGTGAGCAATATGCAGATACTGAAGGTTTAATAATTTGTCTACCTCTCGGTCAAATGCATCCCTAAGGTGAACTGGAACTGGGTATAATTTTCGTTTGATCGGATTGTCCGTCACTAAGTCAATCTTATGGACTACCGTGGAGGTAACACCTGGAATATCAGTAAAGACGTCTGAAAAGTTACTCACACATTGAAGTAGTTCATGTCTCTTATGGTCATCCAAAGATTCATTAATATTAATGATGGTTGCGTCCGAGTGGTCAAGTCATGTAGTTCTTCATCATAGTCTAAGTTTGAGGTGTCAATTACGCACACCTTACTTTCTTCAGTTGACTTATCAAGTTCGTGTGGAAAAACTAAGTCAAAGTTTATAAGGCAGTCAACCAATTTCTTCGGTAATATTTCTTAAGGATGTTGATATGATAAAGCTTAGGTTTCCCCTTGACTTCTATGAGGTCGTCAACTTTTCCACAAATTTTTAATACTTTATATGGACCTTTCCATGGTACTAATAATTTATTTGACTTGATAGGCAAAAGTACCAGAACTTCATCCCATACTTTAAAACTTCTCCTCTGACTTTTGGAATCAAAATAGGTTTTGTACTGGTCCATTGACAAGCTTAGGTTTTTTGAAACTATGTCAGACGTCTCCTCAAGTTTGGATTTAAGGTCAAGGAGAAACTGGTAAGAAGACTGAACCTCAGCATTTACCTCCTCATTAGTCCATAAGTCATGAAGGATGGACAATGGGCCTCTGGCCTGTCTACCAGAGAAGTTCAAAAGGTGAAAACCCCAAAGAGTCACTGGGAAATTCCCTCATGGCAAACAAAGCACAGGGTAGGTAACGATGCCACTCCTTAGATTTAAGGGAGCACAGTTTCCTTAAAATGGACTTAAGAATCGAATGCTGGGGCTCAATCCTCCCATTACAGCTGGAATGATAGATTGTGGTGAAGAGAGGCTTCACTCCCAGAAGTTGATAGAGATGTTGCATTAAGTCAGATGTGAATTGTGTCCTACGGTTAGACAAAATTTCTCTAGGGATGCCCACTCTGGAGAAGATGGACAAAAGGGCTTCAGCCCCCTCTGTAGTAGTTATGGTCTTTAAGGGTACGGCTTCAGGGAAACTCGAAGCATAATCAACTAGTGTTAAAATATATCTATGTCCCCCAGATGAAAGTGGAGATAAAGGACCAACGATGTCAATAGCTACTCTTTCAAAGGGTACCGTAAAGACTGGCATTTTGACCATAGGTACTCGCCTGTTACCTCGGGAGGATGACAGTTGGCAAACTTTACACGATCTACAATAGGTAGTGATAACAGAGGACATTTTTGGCCAAAAATAGGTTTCACTAATTTTATTTAAGGTTTTACGATGCGAGACATGTCCGGCCACTGGCAGGTCATGAGCCATTTTAAGAACAGTCTCTCTGCATTGACTTGGAACAACTAAGATGGAATAGTCTATTTCATCTGAATTTAATTTGAATACTGACTTGTACAAGATACCTTTTATATATTAAAATTTATATGAAAAGTTTTTCCTTTGGATAACTTGATTTTGTTTAGCGGTATTATGGCAATTCTGAAGAGAAGGGCAATTACGTTGTAAATTGACAAAGGAGTCCTTCGATAAATCTAAAGGCTTAAAGTCAGGGAAAATCAAAGGATGGACAGTAGAAGCCTTGGCTTTGGTCTGAGCCCTAGTTAAGACATTTATGGTATCGGAGGTGATATCTTCACTTTCATCTAACAAGTGAACCGGTGATCCTACTACCTCGCTTTCGAGAGCAGCATCACTGGTTTTTAATCCCACATGAATCTCACGAGACATTGTCTCATCTGAACTTTCGAGGGGCTTCTCTGACTCTACAGGAAGAGGATCTGAAACACTTATGTCCATCTTTGGTGATGAAAGGTCAACCTCAGAAGGAAGAATGGCACCTTTTACATTAGCTATTAGTACGGAGCAAGAAGTGATAGGAGCTAGTACGGCTTCAGACCAACCTGTGAACCACTTAGACCTAATGTAACAACGGATGGTAGGAAAAGTGTCTGTACGGCCCAAGTAGTCTGAAAGTATAGCAGAGGAATGAGTTTCTTTAAGATTAGCGAACAGCTTATCAGAAATGAGTATACATATGCATCCAGTGTCTCGTAAAATGGTAGATACATTAAGTCCATTAACTGTTCCTGAACAGAAGGGTGCTTGGTCATTACAGTCTTCAAAACATCTTCCAACTTTTTGGACCTTCTTAAAAGGACAATCTGGACGTTTATGTCCCTTAACACTACACAAATGACAAACAGGAATAAAAGAAGTCATTTTACTTTCCACTAGAGGCTTTGATTTCTTAAGGTCTGATGAACCCTTGCCCTTAGGGTTCGATCCCTTTAGGTCTTTATAGGAATTGTGAGCCTCAGCATACAAGTCAGCAGCCTCAGTGTGAAGGCTTACTCAGCCCTGTAACAACTTCAGACAGTATTACCCAGGCTGGCTCCTCCTCAGGAAAATTAATGAATATAAAAAGAAATAATAACAGACAAACATAAACACTTTATTATATAGAAAATATGAAATATAAAACACTTGAATATGAAATATTAATCCTTCATTAAAGAAAAGGAAAATGAAAAATATAAATGATAACTGAATTCAATGCTAATTTAAAACTTGGGTGTCTGGTGTTGGTGACACTGTTGCTGAAATTGTAGCCGTTGCTGATGATAGGGGGTGGGGGGTCGCAGGTGTTGGTTACAACCCACCGGTTCGTTCTTCACTGTATAGCCGTGAGTATTATATCCCGATGACAGGAAAGCAGGTTCTTTACCACTGCAATGATAAGGGGTTACGTCCTGCAATTTCATACAGTTGCAGAGGTAATTAAATCCAAAAAGGGGAAGTCTCAGGACATTACTCCATCTCCATCAGTTCTACTCGTTGATTGGCAGGTGACACTCTCTGTCATCCAAGCTGGAAAGATACACAGGTTACCCACTACTTAAGAAATCACTCTCCATGATAAGTACAATACCTAAAATACGTGGTGATTATTACAACAGTCAACTTAGAGCATGATTGAAAGGACTAAGTTTATTATTGGTCAAAAGTGAAGCTTTTAACCAATAAATTCACTAGAATACAAGGCAGGCATGTACTTACAGTAGTGCTGGGAGCTGTGAGTCTAGTGATTACTGTTTGAACCTAAGCCCCACACGTCACCTTTCGGGGGGGGGGAGAAGGAGGGGAAGGGATAGCGGGGGCTAGACTGACCCTACCTTAACAAGCAGCCGGCAGTCAAACTATCACTTTCGGGGTGGGGGAAAAAAGGCGGGAATAGTGGAAGCTTGACTTACCCTACCTTAACAAGTAGCCGGCAATGAAACTATTGTTACTATATACTCCCTCGCTACTCCTATCTATTGAACTTTTCCCTCACACTCCCCCATACCAAGACTTATAGTCAAGAAGTATAAGAAGAATAGGCGAGGAAAAAGTTCTAACATATGGAAGTCGCATAAGGAAAACAAATCTTTACTGACTGTCACGACTTAACCATCAGAAAAAATAATTGGATGAACCATTGACAAAACACAATATGGAACTTAAAAAGCCTGGAGTGCCAATCTCCACCTCAAGAGGCGACTGGTGGTTCCCTTAAAAGTTTCTAGGTATATCAAAGGTTTGTGGTCAGTTTCCAAAATGAATTCTTTTCCCAGCAAATATAATTTAAGTTTGGAGATACCCCACACAAGGGTCAAACATTCCTTTTCTATGGTGGAGCATCTCGTTTCTGTGGGAAGGAGTTTCCGGCTTAGGAAGCATACAGGGAAGGGAGTACCATCATGGTATTGTAGTAGCACTGCACCTAAGCCAGTATTGGAGGCATCAGTTCTTAAACAAAATGTTTTGTTAATATCTGGAATCTTAAGTACAGGGTCTTTCGAAAAGATACTTTTAATCTCATTAAACTTTTCCTGAGCTACGTTGGAAAGTTCAAGAGGTTCCTTAACATACTTTTTAAGGAAGTCAGATAAGATGCCTGTAAGATCAGTAAGGTTCGGGATAAACCACGCATAAAAATTTTTCAGAACCAAAAAAGCTATGCATGAGCTTCTTGGTTTTGGGGAATTTAAATTCTAATAAAGCTTTGATCTTACTGGGGAGAGGCTGCAAAGAGTTATTAGAAAGTATAAGTCCAAGATATCTAATCTTGTTATACCCAAGGAAGCATTTCTTCGGCTTGGCAGTGAGACCATGTGAGCGTAACCTACGCAAAACTGATGTTAATGTTTGAATGTGTTCGCCCCACGTGGATGTCATTACATAAATGTTATCAAAATAAACTGAAACATTTGGCATATTACCCAAGACCTTTCTTATCAGTCTCACGTAGGTAGCACAGGCAGTTACCAAACCGAAGGGCATAGTGTGTAGGAAAAGCGGTGTACTGCTTAGAAGAAGGATCTAGCATTACTTGATGAAATGCCTGCGCAATATCAATCTCTGAAAAGAAGGAAGCGTCATAAAATTTGTGTAGATCGCTATCTATTAAGGGCATAGGCTCAGCATCCCACCGAGTTATAGCATTAAGGCCTCTGAAGTCAATAGCAAGTCTATATGAATTATCCTCCTTCTTAACCATGACTACTGGTGAACAATATGAAGATACTGAAGGTTCAATGATCTTTAGTTTTAATAATTTGTCTACCTCTCGGTCAAATGCATCCCTAAGGTGTACTGGAACTGGGTATAAAATTTTCGTTTTTATAGGATGTCCGTCACTAAGTCAATCTTAAAGGACTACCGTGGGGGTAACACCTGGAAATCAGTAAAGACGTCTGAAAAGTTACTCACACATTGAAGTAGTTCATGTCTCTTATGGTCATCCAAAGATTCATTAATATTAATGTTGGTTGCGTCCGAGTGGTCAAGAGTCACCAAGTCATGTGTTCTTCATCATAGTCTAAGTTAGAGGTGTCCCAAATTACGCACACCTTACATTCTCAATTGTCGTTCAAGTTCGTGTGGAAAAATAAGTCAAAGTTATTAAGGCAGTTAACCGAATTCTTCGGTAATATTTCTTAAGGATGTTGATATGATAAAGCTTAGGGTTTCCCCTTGACTTCTATGAGGTAGTCAACTTTTCCACAAATTTTTAATACTTTATCTGGACCCTTTTCCCTGCTACTAATAATTTATTTGACTTGATCGGCAAAAGTACAAGAACTTTACCCCTACTTAAAACTTTTCTCTGACTTTGGAATCAAAATAGGTTTTTTTACTGGTCCATTGACAAGCTTAGGTTTTTCGAAACTATGTCAGAGGTCTCCTCAAGTTTGGATCTAAGGTCAAGGAGAAACTGGTAAGAAGACTGAACCTCACATTTACCTCCTCATTAGTCCATAAGTCATGGGAAAGGGTGGACAGTGGACCTCTGGCCTGTCTACCTAGAGAAGTTCAAAAGGTGAAAACCCCAAAGAGTCTCTGGGAACTTTCCTCATGGCAAACAAAGCTCAGGGTAGGTAACGATGCCACTCCTTAGGTTTAAGGGAGCAAAGTTTCCTTAAAAATTGACTTTAGAATCGAATGCTGGCGCTCAATCCTCCCATTACAGCTGGGATGATAGGGTGTGGTGAAGAGAGGCTTCACTCCCAGAAGTTGGTATAGATGTTGCATTAAGTCAGATGTGAATTGTGTCCCACGGTCAGGCAAAATTGCTCTAGGGATGCCCACTCTGGAGAAGATGGACAAAAGGGCTTCAGCCACCTCTGTAGTGGTTATGGTCTTTAAGGGTATGGCTTCAGGGAAACTCGAAGCATAATCAACTAAGTTAATATATACTATGTCCCCCCAATGAAAGTGGAGATAAAGGACCAAAGATGTCAATAGCTACTCTTTCAAAGGGTACTGTAAAGACTGGCATTTTGACCATAGGTACTCGCCTGTTACCTCGGGAGGATGACAGTTGGCAAACTTTACACGATCTACAATAGGTAGTGACATCCGAGGACATTTTTGGCCAAAAATAGGTTTCCCTAATTTTTTTTAAGGTTTTACGATGCGAGAAATGTCCCCGGCCACTGGGAGGTCATGAGCCAATTTTTAAAAACAGTCTCTCTGCATTGACTTGGGAAAAACTAAGATGGAATAGTCTGTCTCATCTGAATTTAATTTGAATACTGACTTGTACAAGATACCTTTATTATTAAAATTTATATGAAAAGTTTTTCCTTTGGATAATTTGATTTTGTTTAGCGGCATTATGGCAATTCTGAAGAGAAGGGCAATTAAGTTGTAAATTGACAAAGGAGTCCTTCGATATGCCTAAAGGCTTAAAGTCAAGGAAAATCAAAGGATGGACAGTAGGAGAAGCCTGGGCTTTGGTCTGAGCCCTAGTCAAGACATTTATAGTATCGGAGGTGATATCTTCACTTTCATCTAAAAAGAGAACCGGTGATCGTACTACCTCGCTTTCGAGAGTAGCATCACTGGTTTTTAATCCCACATGAATCTCACGAGACATTGTCTCATCTGAACTTTCGAGGGGCTTCTCTGACTCTATAGAAAGAGGATCTGAAACACCTATGTCCATCTTTGGTGATGAAAGGTCAACCTCAGAAGGAAGAATGGCACCTTTTACATTAGCTATTAGTACGGAGCAAGAAGTGATGGGAGCTAGTACAACTTCAGACCAACCTGTGAACCATTTAGACCTAATGTAACAACGGATGGTAGGAAAAGTGTCCATACGGCCCAAGTAGTCTGAAAGTATGGCAAAGGAATGAGTTTCTTTAAGATTAGGGAACAGCTTATCAGAAATGAGTATACATATGCATCCAGTGTCTCGTAAAATGGTAGATACATTAAGTCCATTAACTGTTCCTGAACAGAAGGGTGCTTGGTCATTACAGTATTTAAAACATCTTCCAACTTTTAGGACGTTCTTAGAAGGACAATCTGGACGTTTATGTCCCTTAACACCACACAAATGACAAACAGGAATAAAAGAAGTCATTTTACTTTCCACTAGAGGCTTTGATTTCTTAAGGTCTGATGAACCCTTGCCCTTAGGGTTCGATCCCTTTAGGTCTTTATAGGAATTGTGAGCCTCAGCATACAGGTCAGCAGCCTCAGCAACTTCCTCAGCTTTAATCAGGTTACGTTCTCTGATGAATGTTCGTATCTGATGGGAAAGAGCTGTCAGGAACTGGTCAGCAACCATGAAGTCTCTAAGAGATTCATAAGTGTGATCAATTCCTGAACTCTCTATCCAAAAGTCGAACAAACGAAAGAGTGTAACCTGTAACTGCTGAAAGTTCTGGCCGGCAGAGAGACACAATTATCCGTTCTTGGGTAGTTGCGCACTGCCTTGATAACTGACGTGGTTAGCAGTTTGCCTCGTCTCTCAGGAACTGCAAGACAGACATTGCCGAACAGGAGAAGGTTGCGCCATGCTTGGATGGTGCCTCGGGCTTCTAAGTTGGTGGAACCTCCATTCACCTGCTTAAGAAGGTCTTTGAATTTCCCTGCTGCATATGGGCGAGCCGCTTTAGGGATGTGGGATAGGGTACTGTTAGCAGTGGATTTGAATGCCAACAGAATGTTATCGTAAGTGAGAAGGTTGCCATTGGAATTGTCGTCTGCCTGTGGAGGCTGTGGGCTGCTCTCTGCTGGGGGCATATGTGATCCCGCACACCCATTGTGTGCATGAATGCGACCATCCCTGTTGCGTGCTCGAAACTCTCCGCACGCCTGACATGTGCCTCTTCTTTCATTGTTGGGTGCACTATTTCCCTGGCTTTGTGGCTGGCTGGCTTCATCATCTGCCATACCTCAAACTGTGTGGTAAGCCCAGGCTGAAGGGAAAATGGCGCATGGCACATACCGCATGTAGTTCATGGTGGTGGTAGGGGGAGGAGAGGGGTCTCCCCTCCTTGTGGTGGGCGGTGGAGGAAATGGACGAGTGGAAGATGTGTGATGAGGCGGAGTAGGGCACTCACTCCCTCCCAGGACAAGTCACTATACAGCAGAATGATCTGTGCACCTGTTACTATCAGGGCCGGATTAAGAAGTCTCCGGGCCCTAGGCTATTCAGATTGGCGGGGCCCCTTTGAGTTACGGGTAAGCGAAGCGACCCCTTCCAGCTTGTGGTGGGTGGGGGGGGGGTCGGTGTGAGCCTGTTAAGTCTAATTAAATACATTCTGGCTATTTAGATTAAATTTAATAGGGAAAGTACATCAAGACAACCAAAACCATTTACCAACAGCCATTATAACTATCTTGTTAAATCATGCATTTTAAAGAGAATAAACTCAAGACAGCATAGTATTACTAGATTATGCTATTAAAGTAGTGGCATCATGTACCTATTATATTCAGCATAACCACTACAGCACTATTATTCCCTTTATAAATCACTGACCATTATTGTTATCATTGCATCATGCATAAGACTATCAAATCATATAAACTCAAGAAAGTAAAGAATTGTTTATATTCAAAGGCAGTTCTTATATAAACTTTTTTCTGGATTTCATATTGGCAAAATCATCAATTATATTCTGAAAATCAATATTTCTTGTTAGATCAGACTCAGTGGTCAACTAGGCTAGGTTACACAATTTCTCTTGGCTCATTGTTGAACGGAGCTGGTTTTTCACTCTTTTCAAAACAGAAAATGAACGTTCTCCTTCACAGTTAGTAGCTGGAAGTGTTAGGTAAAGGCGATACACTATGTCAACATTAGGGAAGGTTTCTGAGATACCTGCATTTCTTAAATGTTTCAAAGAAGCTGAGGGCGCACATTTTTCAGGTGGAGCTTTAATCTAATTCATATACCCAGAAAAATGAACTATTTCTTCAACAAATGTGTCCTGAACATCTGCTGAAAGGTGTTGTTGCAACTTTAATGCAGCTTCTCTCAATTCTGCATCTGACATAGTAGTAATTTTGAACAGAAATCCAAACTTGTCATTGAGATTCTGGTAGATTTCTTTTCTTTTCACCAATTCTGTAATCAGTGAATCCAGAATGACGAAGTATGTAGCTGTCTTACATTTCTGCCTTGGTAGCAACACAATTTCATTGTCAGGCTCTTCAAAATTGCGTTTCCTCTTCCTTGACCGCTGATGATCAGCCCGGTAACTGTAGTCTTTCACCAGCAGTTTAGCTTTCTCTTCAAACATTTCAAAAGCTTCGACATTGCGAAGTGAGCTTACAAATTCCACTAAGCCTGCATAGAGGGTAGCACAAGTAGCCATTTCAATTTAAATTTTCTGAAGTGTTTTGTTCGTGGCATTTAACCGTTCCAGTATACAGTCCCAAAGCACACAGAGTAAGGCCAATTCAAAATCTTCCAATTTTGATGCTAAGCTGGCTGCTTCGCTTCTTGTAGTTGCTGTCTGGTCTTCACCCTCTGCTATTTGGATCAAAGCAGAACGTATTTCAGCAAAGCTGTCTTTCAAAGCATGTGTTGCATCATGCTGCGCTGACCACCTTGTTGTTGATAATGATTTGATGACATCTCCATGAATGGTTGACTTGAGTATACTCCACCGATGCGTTGAAGCAGAGAAAAAATTAAAGAGTGCTTGTAAAAGTCCAAAAAATGAAACTGCAGCGACACAACACTCCGCAGCACATGACCCAACAAGATTAAGAGAATGGAAATAAATGGTATAAAATACCGACACAATGGAAATATAAACACATAAGCAGTATAATGTGATCCTTTATTGACTACGTTTCGCCCACACAGTGGGCTTTTTCAAGTCACAAACAGAACTACCTGGGGTGTATGTATGTATATAATGTTCGCCATGACCGTAGTCCTGGCACGGGTCTCAATCTTGCGATGACCCGTCTCTGGCTCCCGAGGGAGAAAGGTTTCTACAATGATGCGACATATGCTGTTCAAGCACTCTTCTGGTCAGTTCAACTGGTGCATCTCATAAGCGACAACACCGTATGTACTCCTAACTATGGACACTAGCGAGGAGGAGGATATGTCGTTATCACAGGCAACAGCTTGTCTGGTTCGTTGACTCCATGGTACACTAGTGTGGCCGCAGTCATCTCTGGTTCCTCTTCGGGAGGGAATATCACTCCTAGTTGCCTGCGGAGTGTCTCAGTAACTTCGCACTCCAGAAAATAGTGTGTTAGGGGCCGCTGGACAACGTGCTGACAGTACTGGCACATCTCCTCCTCAGCCTTGTCTACCATCATCTTGGCTGTGGGAAAGCCCAAACGAAGCCGATGGATGGCGGTACACTGCGCTCTGGACCAGCTTCTATCATATGGAGGGGGTTCTCCCTGAGTCGCTGCTCGGTACCACTGTTGAGATGGGGTATCACCTAAGACCTCCCCCATAAGTTTCATGGCTCTGGCAGCCACCAGTTTGGTCTGTCGTAGGCTGATTGGGACAGTAATCCCAACATGTGGATAGTCTGTTGCTGCCTTGGCTGCATCATCTGCCGTCTCATTTCCCCGGATGCCAGCATGGCTGGGGATCCAGTTCAATGTCGATCTGTTACACTGAACTTATAAGGCTGTCATTATGCTCAGGATCGATGTGATGAGGTGAACATTGTCCTGTGGTTGAGGATGGGAGAGGGCATTGATTGCAGACGTGGAATCAACATGTATGACAGGTCGGAGTCGATGTCGTAGGGCATGTGACAATGCCTGCTGAATCGCCACCAGCTCAGCTTGAAGGATCGTGCAGTGGTCAGGGAGTCGCCAGCCTTGTGTGTGACCATTGTGGTACAGTCCAGCTGCTGCTCTCTTCCTGTCAGGGTCGACAGAACCATCTGTGAAATACACTGCACATGTGCCTCCCTCTGCCAGTGCCATGCTTGTCTCAGCATGATTGCTGAGAGTGTCTTGACTGCAGAGACGCTTAGAGATGGGTAGCTGCATGATGCAAACATCGGCTGGGTCTGGGCGCCAGGGAGGTGGTGGATGGTACCCAGCGACAGGAAGGTCACAACTCTTCTCAAGGAGTAGTTGTATAGGCAGCAGCTTCCGCCCAGCAGCACAAAACGAACGAATCCAGGAGTAGTCCGTGAAGAGTGTGGGACCCAGTGCCATGGCTGTCAATATCCGTCTCCCCAGTGGGGCACCCCGCTGCCTGTGCAGAACCGTGGCCATCTTGCAGGCGTCTACGCATCTCACTCTGTCAGCCAAGGAAGGAAGCCGGGCCTCAGATCTGAGACACACTGTGTTGGTCCAGATGGGGGCCCCAAGCATAGTTCTTATCGCCTGATTTTGTACGACCTCCACTAGGGTGGAGGTCGTACAAAACCAGGCCATAAGAACTATGCTTGGTGCCCCCATCTGGACCAACACAGTATGTCTCAGATCTGAGGCCCGGCTTCCTTCCCTGGCTGACAGAGCAAGACACACAAACGCCTGCAAAGCGGCCACGACTCTACCGGCAGCAAGGTACCCCACTAAGGAGATGGACACTAACAACCATGTCACAAGATCCCACACTCTTCACGGACTACTCCTGGATTCGTTCGTTTTGTGCTGCTGGGCGGAAGCTGCTGCCTGGAAATATAAACACATATGCAGTATAATGTGATCCTTTATTGACTACGTTTCGCCCACACAGTGGGCTTTTTCAAGTCACAAGTCCTTCCACCTGGGGTGGAAGGAACGCGAGTATTTATAGTCAGGTTCAGAATGCTGAGGTCAGGTGGAGAATGCTGCATCTGATGATGTACCGAGTGGGGTTATAGAGTCTAAAATCTTGGGTAGCTTGGAAAGGAGATTGGATAAGTTTGTGAGCAGACCTTCCACAGTGTTCTTATGTGGGATAGCGATGAAGAAGTTTCTTGGCAAGTGGTTCAGCTATGTTATAGAAGCCACTATTCTGGTTGAAGTTGTCGGATATAGAAATAAGTGATGATTCCAGGATTCTTCGGTATTGAGTGTTGTCTTCTGTGGCGATGACTCTTGAGTTTCTGTAGTTTATCAAGTGGTTGTGTGAATTACGGTGTTGTACACAGGCATTCCTTGTGTCGTCAGATCTGCTTGCGTATTGGTGTTCTGAAATACGTGTTTGGAGGTCCCTTGATGTTTCGCCCACGTATAACTTGTTGCAGTCATTACAAGGGATTATGTATACCCCTGCAGAGGGTGGAAGCTTGTCCTGTCTATCACTGGTAATGTCCTTCGTCTGTCACCTGGCTCCGTTATGTTGACGACATTCTCCTCATAACTCCTAAACGCTTCAATGTTAAAGCTCTCCAAGACAAGCTCAACCAGGTCGAGCCTTCAATCCAGTTCACACTTGAAGAAGAAGTCGACAACACTCTTCCTTTCCTTGATGTTCTGCTTTGCAAAGCTGACCACGAACTTCGTTTTAAAGTCTATCGAAAACCCACCAACCAAAACGATCTTCTCCACTTTTACTCTCACCACGACACCAAAACCAAACGTGGTGTAATTATAGGCTTCTTCCTGCGTGCACTCAGAATCTGCAGCAATGAGTTTCTTGAAGAAGAATGCACGATGATTGAACAAGTATTTTCTAAACTCCACTATCCTCGTCACTTCATCAGAGACTGCAGACGACGGGCATTAAACATCTTCAACACACCCAGATAAGACACTGCTGAGAAGAGATACATAGTCCTCCCCACCAACTCCATTGCCAAACACGTTTCCAACATCTTTTCCAATACCTCATTTCAAGTATCTACCTCCACAACCACGACCATCAAGGTCATTACCAGTGATAGACAGGACAAGCTTCCACCCTCTGCAGGGGTATACATAATCCCTTGTAATGACTGCAACAAGTTATACGTGGGCGAAACATCAAGGGACCTCCAAACACGTATTTCAGAACACCAATACGCAAGCAGGTCTGACGACACAAGGAATGCCTGCGTACAACACCGTAATTCACACAACCACTTGATAAACTACAGAAACTCAAGACTTATCGCCACAGAAGACAACACTCAATACCGAAGAATCCTGGAATCATCACTTATTTCTATATCCGACAACTTCAACCAGAATAGTGGCTTCTATAACATAGCTGAACCACTTGCCTAGAAACTTCTTCATCGCTATCCCACATAAGAACACTGTAGAAGGTCTGCTCACAAACTTATCCAATCTCCTTTCCAAGCTACCCAAGATTTTAGACTCTATAACCCCACTCGGTACATCATCAGATGCAGCATTCTCCACCTGACCTCAGCATTCTGAACCTGACTATAAATACTCTCGTTCCTTCCACCCCAGGTAGTTCTGTTTGTGACTTGAAAAAGCCCACTGTGTGGGCGAAACGTAGTCAATAAAGGATCACATTATACTGCTTATGTGTTTATATTTCCAAGATTAAGAGAATGTGCTGAGCAGGGCACATATTCAGCAAGTGGGTTGATTTGCTTGATACGGGATTGCAATCCATTATATTTACCTGACATGTTACTTGCATTGTCGTAGCTCTGGCCACGGCAATCCATAATAGAGAGATCATGTTCAAGCAGAGTATCCAGTACAGCATTCATCATTGTTTCTCCATCATGGCCTGAAAGAGGAATGAATTTTATAAAGCGCTCTACAGGCTTACCACTGGAGTCGACAAAGCGAACAATGAATGTCAATTGATCTGTATGTGAAATATCTGGTGTTGAATCTACACTTATTGCAAAGTATTTTGCAGTTTTCACAGCTGCTATGATGTTATTGAGGACCTTCTTAGTCATCAGTTCAATAAATTCATTGCATATAGTAGATGACATGTAAGATACAGTGCCTCTTCCTGCATTCCCAAGGCGTGACACATGATTTGCTAAGAATGGATCGAATTGTGCTAACAGTTCTATGATCCCTAGGAAATTGCCATTGTTTACCGAACCAAAAACCTCATTTTCTCCACGGAAAGCAAGTCCTCTTAGAGCTAAGAATTTTACAACAGCAACAACTCTTTGTAGAACTTTTCTCCAATAAGTGCGCTCTTTTTCAGTTTGATTTTTCCAAATGAAAATCCAATAAGCCTTTTTTCTGTGCACGAAATACACTGGCTAAAATGCAGCTCCTGTGAGTGGTGTTGTTTTCATGTTCCTCGAAACGCTTGGAATTTTTCCAGTCATTGAACCCCTGTGTGAAGGTATTTTCTTTGGTAGAAAATAGCTTGCATGCTGAACAGTACACTTTTCCTGAGCTTTCAGAGTATACCATCCATGATCTTTTCATAGTTTCTGAATTTGCAAGCTTCCGATAAAAAATAAATAACTTTAAACAACGACGACTTCCATCATCACAAATCCTTGCTGATTTCCTAAAGTCAATGTTCAGAGTTTGACTGAAGTTTTCTGCAATGAAAGCATTACGTAGAGAATCTGGGATTACATTTGGCCATGAGGCAGGATCTTTTAAGACAAATCCTGTGGATGAAATGTCCGTTGAGACATTGAGAGGAGACACTAAAGAAGTAGATGCTGGCTGAGAAATAATGGAGGGAGGGCTTCCTGTATGATCTGACGTATCTGCAGATTCAACTGTACTGGTAACATCAGAAACTGTTTTCGTGAGCATGTCTGTGATCTTTCTGCAGCTTCCTACATCTTTCTTTTTCTGTTCTTTTTCTTGAATTTTCTTCTTTCTTTTCTGTGAAGCACTCGCATAAGAACGTCCAACATCACGTTCACGAGATGCCATAATGAGGATGTATCACTGTCTATAATCATGCAAATACAAATTTTTCATTATCAATTATTATTATTTTTTTAATTATTATTAAATTTTTTTTCTGTCAATTGGGGGGATATGGCATGCTCTCGCGAATTCCTTGCATTGTTCAAATCTCTAGTAAGGCTGATGCATGCAGGGGATGAGATGAAAAACCTGTAAGCCTTCTCCCTGAAAGCTGGCTGCCTTGGATCAAACGTGTAGCGGATGCTGCACGCCAAGGTATTGTCCAGTGTGGGTAGATTGGTAAAGCACTGCGTACCTTGTCCTAAGGTTCGTAGGTTCGAGTCTCCTTCAGCCAGAGATCAGTGTTTGTGTATATTTCGCATGCTCTCGCGAATTCCTTGCATTGTTCAAATCTCTAGTAAGGCTGATGCATGCAGGGGATGAGATGAAAAAGCTGTAAGCCTTCTCCCTGAAAGCTGGCTGCCTTGGATCAAACGTGTAGCGGATGCTACACGCCAAGGTATTGTCCAGTGTGGGTAGTTTGGTAAAGCACTGCGTACCTTGTCCTAAGGTTCGTAGGTTCGAGTCTCCTTCAGCCAGAGATCAGTGTTTGTGTATATTTCGCATGCTCTCGCGAATTCCTTGCATTGTTCAAATCTCTAGTAAGGCTGATGCATGCAGGTGATGAGATGAAAAAGCTGTAAGCCTTCTCCCTGAAAGCTGGCTGCCTTGGATCAAACGTGTAGCGGATGCTACACGCCAAGGTATTGTCCAGTGTGGGTAGATTGGTAAAGCACTGCGTACCTTGTCCTAAGGTTCGTAGGTTCGAGTCTCCTTCAGCCAGAGATCAGTGTTTGTGTATATTTCGCATGCTCTCGCGAATTCCTTGCATTGTTCAAATCTCTAGTAAGGCTGATGCATGCAGGGGATGAGATGAAAAAGCTGTAAGCCTTCTCCCTGAAAGCTAGCTGCCTAGGATCAAACGTGTAGCGGATGCTACACGCCAAGGTATTGTCCAGTGTGGGTAGATTGGTAAAGCACTGCGTACCTTGTCCTAAGGTTCGTAGGTTCGAGTCTCCTTCAGCCAGAGATCAGTGTTTGTGTATATTTCGCATGCTCTCGCGAATTCCTTGCATTGTTCAAATCTCTAGTAAGGCTGATGCATGCAGGGGATGAGATGAAAAAGCTGTGAGCCTTCTCCCTGAAAGCTGGCAGCCTTGGATCAAACGTGTAGCGGATGCTACACGCCAAGGTATTGTCCAGTGTGGGTAGATTGGTAAAGCACTACGTACCTTGTCCTAAGGTTCGTAGGTTCGAGTCTCCTTCAGCCAGAGATCAGTGTTTGTATAATATATATATATATATATATATATTATATATATATATATATATATATATATATTATTTATATATATATATATATTTATATTATATATATATGTCGTGCCGAATAGGCAGAACTTGCCATCTTGGCTTAAATAGCAACGTTCATCTTGCCATATAGGACAGCGAAAATTTGTGTATGCAATAATTTCGCCAAAATCATTCTGAACCTAACGAAAAAAATGCATTTCACTGTGTTTGTTTAGTATTTAATTATTGTAAACAAATCTAAAAATATATTTAGTTGGGTTAGGCTAAATAAATTGCGCTTGTTATAATAAGGTTAGGTAAGTTTTCTAAGTTCCTTTTGGTGCAAAATTATAAATTTTTACATCAACGTTAATGAAAAAAAATAATCTTTAAACGTATAAGAGAAAATTTAGAAAGGACTTAATTTTAAATGAGTTCTTGCTAATTGACCAGTTTTACATATTCGGCACGACATATATATATATATTTATATATATATATATATATATATATATATATATATATATATATATATATATATATATATATATATATTATATATATAATATATATTATATATATATATGTCGTGCCGAATAGGCAGAACTTGCGATCTTGGCTTAAATAGCAACGCTCATCTTGCCATATAGGACAAGTGAAAATTTGTGTATGCAATAATTTCGCCAAAATCATTCTGAACCTAACGAAAAAAATATATTTCACTGTGTTTGTTTAGTATTAAATTATTGTAAACAAATCTAAAATATATTTAGTTGGGTTAGGCTAAAATAAATTGCGCTTGTTATAATAAGGTTAGGTAAGTTTTCTAAGTTTCTTTTGGTGCAAAATTATAAATTTTTACATCACATTAATGAAAAAAATATATCTTTAAACGTATAAGAGAAAATTTTAGAAAGGACTTAATTTTAAATGAGTTCTTGCAGTTTTACATATTCGGCACGACATATATATATATTATATATATATATATATATATATATATTATATATATATATATATATATATATATATATATATACTATATATTATATATATAAAACACTGATCTCTGGCTGAAGGAGACTCGAACCTACGAACCTTAGGACAATGGTACGCAGTGCTTTACCAATCTACCCACACTGGACAATACCTTGGCGTGTAGCATCCGCAAAACGTTTGATCCAAGGCAGCCAGCTTTCGGGGGAAAAGGCTTACAGCTTTTTCATCTACCCCCTGCATGCTCAGCCTTACTAGAGATTTGAACAATGAAGGAATTCGCGGAGCTGCGAAATAACACAAACACTGATCTTGGGAAGAGACTCAAACCCTACAAACCCTTTGGACAAGGTCGCATGCTTTCCAATCTACCACATGGACAATCCTTGGCGGCAGCATCCGCTACACGTTTGACCCAAAGGGGCGCCAGTTTCAGGAAAAAGGCTTAAGTTTTTCGCTCTCGCGAATTTCCCTTTGCATTGTTAAAAATCTTAGTAAGGCGATGCAGCAGGGGATGGATAAAAAAGCGTAACCCTTCTCTCTGAAAGCTGGCTGCCTTGGATAAAAGTTTTGCTCTGCTAACCCCAAGGGTATTGTCCAGTGTGGGTAGTTTGGAAAACCACTGCGTACCTTGTCCCCAAAGGTTCGTAGGTTTGAGTCTCCCCAGCCAAAGATCAGTGTTTGTGATATTTCGCTGCTTCGCGAATTCTTGCGTATATATATATTTTTATATATATATATATATTAATATTATATAATATATATTTTATATATATATATATATAAAGATGGGTGTAGAGGTTTAAGAGTTTTGGGGTAGATTTAGAAATGAAAGGGAAATTTTAAAGCAGAAGTATATAGGAAAAAAGGAGAAAATGGGAGAAAGGAGGCTAGGAGAGTGGTGAAGGAAAGAGGGGTTGAGCAATTAAGGGGAGTGGAGGATGCGTCAGTAATTTTTTTCTGGGGTAGAATATTTTAGAGTGTGATAAAAAATTTTAAAGGGAAACCCAAGGAAGTTTTTGAGAGGGGGGTTGAAAAATATTGGAAGGATGGAATTTTGAGGAAATATTAAATTTTGATGAAAAAATGAAGTGTAAATTTTTGGGATTGGTCAGGGGTATAACATTAGTTGGAGTGAGGTGGAAATGGAGAGTCAATCTTGAAGTGTTCAGTCTCTCAGCCTTGACAGAAGGTGCTCAGTCCCATAACGTTCGTCTTAAGCTTCAACCAAGATGAAGGGACCGAACAGCTTCTATCAAGGTAGGAAAACTGAACTTCTCAGCATCACCTGTCCCTTTCTTTCACTGTCTCCTTTATAAGAATTACCTCTCTATCTAACTGAAGATGACTACGTCACTGGAGAAACGTACCAGCAATAACGATACCTAAATTTTACGTGTTGTTTACCTTCAGAAAAGTATAAATAATGCAAACTAGTAAATTAATTAAAACTTCACAGAGAAAGAAAGGTAAATTTATGAACGTTCGGAAAAAGTAATCATAAAAATCGTTAAGAATTAAATACTACTGCCAGTATATCTGTGATGAATAAGACACGTACAATACCTGGCTATTTATACTGAAAAACGTTTTCTCTGACCAGCAGGATTTTTCAGTATATTACAGAGACGACTATTATACTTGAGACAGTGGAAGAAATAGAAAGGTAATTTCAAGGTGCTCAGTCCAGTCAGTCTCTCTTGCCTATGGTTATAAAACTAACATCTTGTTATATAATTGTTTTTTAACACAGAACAATGAACTGAATGGTTTTTAACATTGTGGGGAAATATTCTCTATATACCAATAGTCTCTTAATAAAGAGGGAAAATCTTTACAAAAGACATCTTGATTTCTCCAAAAACTCACAGTTCCTATCTGAAAATTGTCTAAGATAACAATACATGTGGGTGTTGGCCTCTGCTCTGTAGCTTCTCCTTGTTTTCTAATGTTTTCCAAATCAGGATTTATCGAGCATGAATTCTATCTTGAATAAAAATTATTTTCTCCTAATTGATATATTTCCTTTAATTATATTTTCTTCCAGTGGTATACTTCAGTCGTATCACCCATCATTCTGTGTCTTTCCAGAGTGTAGATTCATAAATCTCACTATATTCAGATTGGAGAAATTTCGTATACTCTACAGTTCAAAATTCGACATACTTCTCCGCACATTCTCTAGAGCATTTATTTTCATTGTTTAGTATGAAGGCTGAACCTGCAGCGAACATTCTAAACGAGGCATTTATAATGTTATTGATAAATTATTCTGTATAACACCTCAGTATCTTTATTGATGGAGACTTTTCTCCAACCAGTGTTTATTTTTTAATCCATTACGTAGAATATTGGAGAGAAGAGAACACGTGGAGAGATAATATTGTGGTGAACTATCCATCACCCTTGATAGATGGTGTTCACTACTTGAGACTTGATTAATCTGGTCAATAAGGACGAGAATCGAGACGTTAAACGGTGTAACACTCCAAGACATCATCAAAGGTGGCAGAGACCTATTAGCAGTAGGTCATCTTCAAGAGTGGGATCAGAGGTAGACAATAGAGTCAAGATATTATTGTGCCAGAGAAGTATCATTAATGCCACACATTAAAACCAAGTTGATAAGTATATCACATGTGTAATGCAAGAGTATTATACCTGGAGTTTACCTGGAGAGGGTTTCGGGGATACCCGGATATCTCAGTAGTAGTACCAGTTACCAGTAACCAGTGTACCAGTAGATGACTCACTACCAACCGTCTCTGCATGAATCACTGCCTGTATTCATATTGTGCTGACCACAGCAGTATTTCAAATACCCCCTCACATATGGGTACTGGGGTTAGTTAGTTATACGAGAGTGAGCAAGGAGGCAGGTCACGGCTGTTTGGCTCTTCCATACTTACCGTTATAATTATACGTACTTCCAGCCTACGTGAGTATTACTTTACCCTATCCACGTGTTCGAACCCCCACATGATAAATGGTGGCAACGGTGTGGAACGTGGATTTAAGCTTTTTAAGGGTATTTCAAGACGTTAGAAGACTGTGTGTGAGTAGCCGGCGGGTCAAAGGTGAACCGTAGCTAGCCGCTCCCCTCACAACCTCCACCTCCAGCCTGCAAGCCTGTTGCAGCCGTTTTTTCAAGCTTCCTGACTTAGTTCGTGTGCTAATTGCTTCAATCTCCGAGGGGTTGACCCGGATTTTGCAATTAAGCCAGTCAGTAAGCCAGACTGTGGAAGTGAACGCCAATCAGCCTATCATCCAGCCTGTCTCCTGTCATCCACCTGCTCCTCCGTGCTGTGTGCATCGTTACACGTCTTCCAGTCAGCCATTCTCGTGGGTTAAGCCAGTCAGCCAACCCAGCTTCTAACCCAGCTGAGAGAGAGAAGTAAGCCACACAAGTTCCTCTGGAAATTCCTCTGAAGTATTGTTTCATATATCGCTTTGTGCTCCCAGTTGGATGCCAGTTGGATGCTAAAGAGTGGGGCTTCACCATCCTGGCATAGTGGCTTATCGCCACCTTCGTGGGTAGTGAGTGGAGTGCGCGCCAGAGCGCCAGCGAGAGTCACCACCTCACCCACCGCTATACACTCTCCCTTCACCCACCCACCACCAATCCCCCACCACCAGCCACCCACCTCATCTACCTGTGGTTGTTTGCACCCTTGTACCGGGTCCTAATACTGTTTTGGCTCACAAAATTGGTCAAGATTGTAGCTGAGCGCCAACGATAAAGCCAGTTATGTGGTTCCCCCGAGAAAGCGATTTCTTCACGACAACAGTGTGAGTGTCGGCGTCATCACGCGCAGGAAAACCCTTTCCTCATCACCAGTCATCCCATCGACTCCTCCAGACTTCTGTGAAAATTTTTTCTGTTTAGAGACATTTTTCTTGCTTTAAAGACATTTGCGTGTGTGAGACATTTATAGTGAATTTCTTGTGTACTCTAACCTTGGTTTTCAGTGTAGACTCAGTGTTTCTTTGCTCGTTATTTTTGCAATATTTTTCAGTGTTATCGCTCATCTCATATTTTTTATTTTGTGTTTTTTTTTATGCTACTCTCTGTCTGTAGTAAGTATTATTGTGTAGTTTACCAGCAGTCAACTCTGTGTGAAGTGATTCATTTTTTTTATTGTATTCTTTCCAGCCTTTTTGTATTCTCCAGTAATTGTCATTGTCTTTCATGCAGTGATATTCACCCCAGTTTTAACCAAATTATCCATTTATTTCTATGTGTGTCTTTTTTCGTATGCCAGCAGTGTCTCATTCCTCTAATTTTTTCGCAGACTTGTGTACCATTATTTTTGCCAGCAAATTTTTGTCGTATCAGTCACAGCAAGATTTTGTTGCAAAAATTTAATACTAAAATGAGGGAATCGTGATTAAGTGTTGTGTGCCCGCCACTTGTAAGTGTTGTGTGCCCTGCCACTTGTAAGTGAACTAGCTGTAAAGCTACATTCACTAGTGACTGTGGAATTATTAACTGGTATACTCTTCTGCTAGGAGTACCCAACTCGGCTGTTCGATACAGTAACTGAGCAAGAAGCTTTAGCAATAGTATGGTCTTTAAGCACTCCGAGACTTATTATCCAGTACCTTCAGTCTTGCAGGACCATGCTCCCCCTGATACCTTTATCCAGAACAAACAACCTACTGGAAGGTTAGCAGATGGCCCTTTGACTACCCAAGAGTTCAGTCCCTCCTTTAAAACATACCTGGCAGTCAATGTTGTCGCCAGATGCCTTTATCGCGACGTGTTAGTATAGTAACTGCTAGACCTCCATTTGGGTGCTGAAGATGTAAAGAATCCCTCAACGAACAGATCCCATGTGGTCGGGTGTTGATTGATTCCTGCTCCAGGAGATCTTATTCTTACTGTGAAGCCACCAGCACCAAATCAGTGACTTTGTCATGAACCAAGAATTACTGTATCGAACAGCGAGTTGGGTACTCTAGCAGAAGGGGTATACCATTTAAATATTCCACAGTCACCAGTGAATGATAGCTTTACAGCTAGGTCCCCGGTGAAAACAGGTTTGCACACCTGATGGATCGTTCGTAAAAAACCAGGATTGAAATACTTTTGGCCTCGTATGGCAACTGATATTTCTGAGTATGTAAGAAATGTAGTGTCTGCATGCAACATTAAAGGTTTGCTAATGGTCCTAATCCAATCCAAGTATACAATCACTGCAAACCTTGGAAAGGTTGCATAGATTTGTTAACTAATTTCCCAATGTTCCCTCCAGCAACAAAATCTGTGTGTTTGGTAGACCTTTTCACCAGGATATTGTGAGTTAGTTCTATTGGCAGATAAGATGCCGAGACAGTAGCTAAAGCGTTTAAAGAACGCATTATCTGCAGGCATACCACCCTTAAGTCCCTAGTAATAGATAATGGAGGTGAATTCTGTAATGAGATTCTTGAAAATTTGTGTACCTTGTACAAGATCTCTAAATCCACTATTGTTCCTCATCATCCTGCCAGCAATGGGTTAGCGGAACGAACCAATAAGAAAGTACTTGATGTCTTGAGAGCCACTATCAATCCCAACAGAGAAACTTGGGATGAAGTTATACCTGATGTGCAGTGTGCTATAAATTCTGCTTACAATTCATTCAATTCATTCATTCAAAGTTTATTCTCTATAAGGATTACAATGCTGAGTTTACAGAAATTTGGTTATTGTGTGGTTTACATGTAGTAAAATAGTGATTACAGAGTGTACCACTAGAACGCTTGGCATGGCTAGGCATTTCGGGCAGACTTAGTTTTATTCTTAATTGTAAAATATTACAAATTATGAGGTAAGTTGGTATTATGGCTAAGTGACTAAATACTAGTTTGTGAGTTTAGCAATGTGAATGCTTTTGTTTTGGCACAGTACATAGTTTCAGTATTGGAGTATCACAGGATTCATTATTTTAAGATTGAGGTTAATATTTCTGTTTATGGTCAAATGAGTCAGTGAGTGTAAGTGTGAATCACCAGATGGTTTCGTGTAGTTAGTTGACGGGGGGTATCAGGGAGATAAGTGTTTTCTAATGGTATTTTTTGAAGGTGATGTTTGTGTCTGCAGTTCTAGAGTTCTCAGGTGGGGTTTATTCCGGATTTTTAGGGCCTTTGACATACATTGAATTTTTGTAAAGGTTTAGTCGGACACGGGGAATGTCGTAGAGAGTTTGTGTCTGGTGTTATGCCTGTGGGTTCTGCCCACAACTATCAAGAAAGTGTTTTAGGTCAAGGTTTGATATTAGAGTTTAAGGCCCTGTAATTGTAGATTGCACAGTAGTAAGTGTGGATGTATAAAAACTGGGAGTAAGTTTAGGTCTAAGAAGAGGGGGGGGGGGGTGTTGCCAGGGATGGGATTTAGTGATTATTCTTACTGCAGCTTTTTGTTGGGTTATTATTGGTTTTGGGGGTTTGTGTTGCTGCAGTTGATCCCAAGCAAAAATTGCATAGGTGAGGTATGGAGAAATAAGTGAGTGGTATGTGTGAGAAGGGCATTTTGCAGCACGTAGTATGTATCTTGGAGAGGATCCCAACCGTTTTGGATACTTTTTTGGTTTTTATGCTGGATGGGGGTTTGCTAAATTCAGGTTGTTGTCAAGGTATAAGCCTAGGAATTTGCCCCATTATTTCTGGTAATTGAGTGTTGTCAATCTTAATGTTAATTTGTGCATCTCCTGCTCTGTACCAAACATAATATAGTAGGTTTTGTCAGTGTTAAGCATAAGTTTATTGGCTGTCATCCAAGTCGATATTTTAATCAGCTCCTCATTCACAATGGTGTTGAGGGTGGCAAGATTAGGGTGGAGAGATGACATAAGTCGTGTCATCCAAAGAGAATGGGTTTCAGGTGTTGGGATACGTTTGGAAGGTCATTGATGTATATGAGGAAGAGCAGGGGACCAAGGACACTTCCCTGCGGAACTCCAGTATCGAGTGGCCATGTTGCTGATGCTGTGTCTTTAATGGTGACGTACTGATACCTATTAGTAATGTAAGATTTGAAATAAGCAAGCGCATGGCCTCTTATACTGTAATGATCAAGTTTGTGGAGTAGGATGTCGTGGTCTACTGTGTCAAAAGCTTTTCTTAGGTCAATAAAAATAATGCTGTGTAAAGCAGATCTAGCATTTTTATGATTGCATCAAGAGTGCTTTTATTTTTCCTGAACCCAAAATTGGCAGGGGGGTTGAGTATGTTTTGAGCCGTTATAAATGAATACAGTCTCCTGTGCACAAGTTTCTCAAAGATTTTGAATAGCAATGGTAAGTTAGATATTGGCCTATAGTTGTTTAAGTCTGTAGGGTCACCACCTTTATGTATTGGTGTAACCCTTGCCATCGTGAGTAGTTTCGGGAAGGTGCTAGTCTCTAGTGACTTGTTAAAAAGTAATGAAATGCAGGGCGAAAGGACATGGGGCCCGCTCGCTTGTACTTTTAGGGGTGGGACATGAGACAGATTCCCCGAGTTATTTTTAAGTGACTTTAAAAATCTCAGTGACTTCCGTGGGCTCAGTTGGTGCAAGATAGAAGGAATTAGGGAAATTCCCATCTAGGTAGTCCCCGGGCATGGGCATTGGTATCTGGGATTTTACTGGCGAGATTAGATTCTATGGTTGAGAAGAAGTCTTTTAAAATCTTGTTAGCTGTGTCAGGGGGATGTAGTGGTGTTTCATTAGGTTTAGTTAGGACAATATTCTTGGTTTTCTCAGTTTGTGGGCCCCTAGAATCTGAGAGAGGGTTTTCCAGGTCTTTTTACATCTCCTCTAGTGTCTGTGAATCTGCTGGAGTAGTATAGTTGTTTGGCTTTCTTTATTTCTTTGGTGAAGGCAGATGAATAGTGTTTAAGAATATCTTTGTGTATTAAGCCCTGTTATATTGCTTTTCATATTGGTGTTTCTTGTCAATGGATTTCAGAATGGTGCTGGTTAGCCATGGGCAACCAAGCCGTTTGTTTGTGATCTGTTTTTTTTTTATAGGACAATGTTTGTTGTATGTCTAAATTAAATTTTTTAAGAAAAATGTCTGTCCGTCATCAATACCATTGGCCTTGGAGAATTTTGTAGGCCAATCAACAGTCTCTAGGTCAGCTGTGAACTTCCATTACTGAGGCCTCGTCATGGAGTCTAATGAGACTTTGTTGTATTCAAGTGGTGGTTTACTAATGTTTGTCAGGAAGAAGGGGGAGGGGTAGTGGTCTGTAGTGCTATCTGTGATTATCCCTGATTTAAGGGGGGCTAGTATATTGGTCCATATGTGGTCTATTATGGTTGCACTTGTCTCAGTGAGCCTGGTTGGTTTAGTTATTGTTGGGATGAGAAGTGTGTTGTTCATATTTTTTGATGAAATTTATTACAGGCTGATCATCTGTAAGCCAAGGTTGATGTTGAAGTTCCAGCTAAGAGCAGGTGGTGCTTATTCATTTGTCTGTTTGTTGTTAGTGACTTTAATTTCTCACTGAAATTTGGGATGTTTGTATGAGGTATCCGGTAAATGGCACCGATTGTTATAGGCGTCTTAAGGTTTTTTACAGTAAAAAATTTGCAAAAATGTATTCCCCATATTCATCACTAAAGCAAGTGGTGCTAAGACAAGATAATTGGTTAGAGTAATAGATTGCAATACCACCCCCAACTTGGTTTGGTCTGCAGTTGTGAATTGCTGTGTATCCTGGTAGTGGGTAGATTATCTATTATGTCCTGCTTAAGCCAGGTCTCAGGAGAAGGGTTTGTCTTTAGTGATTCAAGGAGTTTCTAGGAGGTCATCATAGTGTTTGCTTAAGGACCTGATTTTTGTAGTTAAGTACTGATAGACTTTTAGCATTGTTTAGGATGTGTGGGCTTGTGATGCTGTGTAATAAAGGCAGTTACTTTCCAATAGGTTTTGATTGGTGTCAGATTATGGAGGTTTAGATCAGGGTCAATGTGATCAATCATCTTCTAGGTTTAAAAATTTTGGTTTTTTATATCCTGAGTTGTGTGTTGAGTTCTAGTACTTATCTGTGTGGTAGGAAGTTTGGACAAGTATATAGCTAGAGTATTTTTGGTCATGTAGGGTATAGTCACTACTACACATAATGAAGTTGTGTTGTCCCATTGTTGTGCTGGAATGAACTAAAGTACAAACTAGGTATAAACTAGTAATATAAAAATACAAATTAAAAATAGAGCAAGACTCTCACTTTTAATTGCACTAAGGTCTAATAATGACTTTGTGGAGTCTATGTTTTGAGCTAGAATGAGCTATAGTACAATAGGGTTAATCTAATAATTTTAAAAAATACAGATTTAAAAATAGCACCGGTCTCTCATAGTAATTGCCTATGGTCTAATATAGTGAATTTGGTATTGATATGTATTGAGCTAGAAAGAGTTATAGTACAAAATAGGTTTAGTCTAATAATAAAAATACAAATTACAAATAGCACCAGTCTCTCACTAGTAATTGCACTAAGGTTTAGTATGTGAAATTTTGGGATTGACTATGTATTGAGCTAGAATGAGCTAGAGGGAAAACTGTGATTAAACTAATAATAAATAAAGGCACAAGACTCTCAATTGTAATTGCACTAAGGTTTATATAAGTTGTTTACAAGAATTAGAGTATAATTAGATTTAAATTGACAGGATAAAATACACAAATTAAGGTAGCAGAATAATAATAAAAAAATGATAAAATAAAAATGGCAATGACTTGGTTATAATATGCTAGTAAGATGGTAGACAGGATAATATAAAAGTTGTAGTTGAAAATACTAGTTTAAAAAGTATGGAAAAAAAATGGTCAATAAAAGAAGTTTACAATAAGTTTTTATTTAATATAGTTTAAAGTAAAATTGGGCAATTTAATAGGGATTTAGAATAAAATTGGGGCAATTGAGTATTTTTTAAAGTGAGGTAGAATTATTGAAGACAAGTTATGGTTAGTTTATAAAAAAATAAGATGGAACAGTGATGTGGTAAATTGTAAAAAAGGAGATAGATTCTGTTAGATATTAAACACAATTAAGACTATGAGGTAGAATGGTTTGTTGAATACAACAATAACAATCAAAAGTAGTTGGGGTATTAGAATTTTAGGGGGGCACAAATTTATGATAATATAACACTAAAAGGTGGATATGGGTATTATCTGCACTTTACTCTGATTCTGTTAGTCCAGCCCACTTTGGAATGTTTTAAGGTCATGTTCTGTAGAGATGAAGTATTCTTTCCCAGTGGGCTGTTTCCTAATTGCTATTTTTTCCATCCCCCACAAAGCACTGGTGGATTTTTGGGCATAGCGTAATTTTTTTTAGCGATAAAAAAGAAGGTTTGTCTTGTTTTGGTAAGGGACTCATTGACCCTAAACATCAGTTTTCATAGAAATACATGTTTTAGTAGGTTGTTTCTTTGTAGGCTGTTTGGAGTTTTAACAGCACTGTTTTTTTACCTGCTTGGTTAGCCATCAGTTGCAATCCTTTAGGTCATCACTACGTATGTTAAGGCGAAGGTGGTCCTTGATAAGCTGTAGGGTGGTCTCCATGCAGGTCCTTGGGGTGACTGTGGGTGGGAGATGTTTTCTGTTAACCCACAACAACGTCAGATAGTGCTGTTGGTCATTATGGTCTTGGAAGTTGGTTATGACATTGGCAAGTTGTTGGTCCACCTTGATCTTTAATCTGTAATGTTGGTAGTAAGTAGGGTGTTTCTTTTGGTCTTTTAGAGTGTTGATGGTGTCTAGGGACCGGGTGTGGGTGTTGCTTTTTTGTTCTAGAGTGTCTAGTTTATGTCTAGAGGGAGTGATCTTGTTGAAGTAATCGCATTGCTACCTTTGTTCCTGCATTCTTGAGTTAGTTTGGTGATCGTTTGGTTCTGAATCGTAAGGAGTTTAGCTATTTCTGGGTCGGTGATCTTCTTGACATCAAATACGGGATGGAGTTATCTTGGACTGTAACGGCGGCCATGTTGTTTGTTGTCTGTCGTGTGTTTGGTGGTGCCGGTGGGGGGATGAGGGTTGTGTCCGGTGGCAGTACACCAAGTTTTCCTCGTGTTATTACTGCTCTCACCCTTTTATGTTAGGATCCTTAGCTGGTTTTCTGGATCTTCTTTTATTGTTCTGACCCTTGTCCATTGGCTGTGGCTTCGGGTGAATAGTAGGCGATGGGTGATGGGTGAATGTAGTGGAGTATCACTTCAGTGGCAGCAATGTAGGAGGTGTAGTACGAGTCCTATTTGTTGGTAATTTGTGAACTTTTGGGTGATTTCAGCAGTTGCTTTATATCATTCTGGGTATCCACATATGTTAGTGTTATGCGGGTCTTGATTAGGTCATCACTGGGCTGCTGGGAACCTCAGGTAGAAGTAAAAGTAGAGGACAAGGTTCCTGTTGCCGCTGCCACTGCCGCTGTGTATAGACAACCTGACAACAATGTTTCTATAGGTGACACTCCACATTATGCATTGTACGGTGTAGATAAACGTTTGCCTTATGAGTTGTTATATTCTAATCCGAAACCAAATTACAACCCTGATGATTTCATAGCAACTCGTACCAGCTTAGCTCAAAGTGTTTTTAGAAGAATCCGTGAAACACTTCATAAATCAACAGCAGAATTTACAAGAGTCGCAAACACTCGAGCAAAGCCATCCAAAATCAAAGTAGGTTCGAGAGTTATGCTGACTAACAAAACGTCTACAATGCCAAAGCTTGATCAAAAGTTTGTTGGTCCTTATCGAGTAATTGAACATATCACTGGTAATAAGTATAAGGTTAGAGAGATTAGTACTGGTCAGTATAAAGAATCGCATTTAGATCATATGAAGTTAGTATGTGATGATAATGATGTTCCAACCCAGACTAATGTGACAGACTCTGACAATCCTCCTGATCCTGTACTCTCTTCCTCTGATACTCAGTCAGACGATCAACCTGAATGTCGTTATTCCCTACGTACACGACAGGTATTGAGAAATCCTCAAGTATCATTTGTCACTTCCAATTCAGATTTGCCTCAAATACAGCATGAGTTAGCCAGTGCTACAGAGTTTGATCCTGCCAGAGATGACACCCATTCTGCATATGTCAATCTCACCCTAGCAGAGTTGGGGTTAAATGTAAATAACCTGTATAGATGAATAATTCCAGTATCAACTTATCAGTATTCAAGAAATTTTTTTTTTTTTGTGTTCACATTCTCTCCGAATTCTGAGAGTTAACAGTCTAGATTTGAGTGCACCGAATCTGCCTTTCTGTTAAAAACTCTTTGTATATATTCCTTCCTCAGAATCCATAGATCACATGAATACAGATCGATCGATCAAATTTTTTTTTATCACTTCTATTGTGTAATCTCAACGTTGAGTTTCATTCAATGAGTTTCATTCGTTGAGTTTCTTCGATGCGTTGTGCTATATTATACCTTGTATTGCATTACAGTTTCAGTTACGTAAGCTTCCATTCCAATGTTCTACTTATGTATGTTATAATGTTCAATTGTTGTGTACTTTGACATTGTATAGAATCAGCCCAAGCCGTATACCTGCCATCTCTAGTTTGTATTAGTTGTATGTCAGGACGACATACGTTAGCGTCGCCGAGCTCTCAGTAGTAGTACCAGTTACCAGTAACCAGTGTACCAGTAGATGACTCACTACCAACCGTCTCTGCGTGAATCACTGCCTGTATTCATAGTGTGCTGACCACAGCAGTATTTCAAATACCCCCTTACATATGGGTACTGGGGTTAGTTAGTTATACGAGAGTGAGCAAGGAGGCAGGTCACGGCTGTTTGGCTCTTCCATACTTACCGTTATAATTATATGTACTTCCAGCCTACGTGAGTATTACTTTACCCTATCCACGTGTTCGAACCCCCACATGATAGATACACTTTTAATTTCCTCAAGTTTTTCATATCTGAGCAGTTGAAATTTCTCTTCATCGAAATTCATATTGTTTTGAGTGGCCCATTTGAAAACTTGGTTGATGTCAGCTTGGAGTCTTGCAGTGTCTTCGATGGAAGACACTGTCATGGCAGTTCGGGTGTCATCCACAAAGGAAGACGTGGAGCTATGGCTTACATCTCTGTCTATGTCAGATATAAGGATGAGGAATAGGATTGGAGCGAGTTCTGTGCCTTGTGGGACAGAGCTTTTCACCGTAGCCACCTCAGACTTTACCATGTTTACTATTAATCTTTGTGTTCTATTTATTAGGAAGTTATAAATCCATCTTCCAACTTTTCCTCTTATTCCTTTATCACGCATTTTGTGTGCTATTACACCATGGTCACACTTGTCGAAGGCTTTTACAAAAGTCTGTGTATACTACATCTGCATTTTGTTTATCCTGTACAGCATCCAGGACCTTGTCATAGTGGTCCAGTAGCCGGGACAGGCAGGAGCAACCTGCTCTGAACCTGTATTGCCCTGGGTTGTATAACTGATGGGTATGCAGGTGGTTGGCGATCTTGCTTCTTAGAGCCCTTTCAAAGATTTTTTTTGATATGGGATGTTAGTGCTATCGGTCTGTAGTTCTTTGCAATTGTTTTACTGTCACTTTTGTAGATTGAGGCTATGTCTGTTGTTTTTAGTTAGTGTAGGTTGACCCCTGTGTCCATGCTTCCTCTTGATAGAATGCTAAATACACGTGACAGGGGCCTCATGCAGTTCTTGATGAACACGGAGTTCCATGAGTCTGGGCCTGGGGCAGAGTGCATGGGCATGTTATTTATTGCCTTTTGGAAGTTAAGTGGTGTTAGGATATTATCAGAGTTTACATTTAGATTGTAGACCCTTAGTCTGGGTAACGGCTCGCTGTACACTGAGTCGTATTGGGACATTAGTATCTCCCCCATTTTTTTGCTGCCATCTGTGTATGTCCCATCTCGCCTAAGCAGGGCCCCAATACTGGATGTTGTTTTACCCTTAAATTTGGCATAAGAGAAGAAGTATTTTTTTTTCAATTTCCTTTATGGCTTTTAGTTCTTCCTGAGATTCTTGTCTCCTGTAAGATTCTTAAACTTAAGTTCGATATTTGCTATATCTCTGACCAGTGCCTCCCTTCGTATTTCAGATATATTGGACCCTCTGTGATTCTTCGCCTTCGCCTGTATAGGGAACGTTTCTCTCTTTCTAGTTTACATCTTTTCTTTCTCTTTCTTAATGGAATATTCCTTGAGCAGACCTCAAGAGCCACAGAGTTATTTTTTCTCTAGCAAAGGTTTGGCTCCGTTTTGTTTAGGATATCTTCCAAGCTTGTTTCATTTAGGACATGGTTGATAAGTTCCCAGTGTATGTTTTTGCTACTGGAGTTGAATTTTGTGAAGACAACCTCATGGCTAATCACATTTTGCTGGTCATTTACCCTGTGCATACAAGTCTGTGCCTCTATTATGTTGTAATCTAAGTGAATTGTCTTTGATACGGTTATGTTATGTATCAGATCGTCGTTGTTAATGAAGATGAGGTCCCACGTATTTTCTAGTCTTGTAGGCTCTAATATTTGCTGGTTTAAGGTGAACTTGGTGCAGAAATTTAATAGTTCTTGTGTGTGTGTGTGAATTTTCATCTGATCTGCCTCCTGGGGTGATCTCTGCTAAAACTCTGTTCGCTATACTCCTCCATTTTAGGTATCTCAAGTTGAAATCTCCAAAAGCAAGATGATTTGGGGCAGGAGTAGGGAGATTTTTCGGACAGTAGTCAAGTTTCAAAAGTTGTTCCTGGAATTGCTGGGAAACAGCATCCAAAGTCTTGTATACAACCGCAGTGAGAAGGTTTTGGTTTTCAGTCTTTACTGCCAGAATTTCAACTACATTATTTGAGGTGTTTAGTAGTTTTGAGCAAATGAGCGACTCTGTGACGTGCAAGCCAAATCTTCCCTTATTGCTTGTTCAGCTTGTCGAATCTGAATTGGTTATAACGTGGGATCCATATTTCGATGTCAAAATGATTCTTTATGCGAGTTTGTGATAGCTGCAAACATTGCATTTGACTCAGTGAGCAGTCCCTTGATGTAACGAATTTTCTTCTTTGTAGACGGCTAAAGACCTTGTATGTTTGCAAAGATAAATATTGTAATAATGATGGAATTTACGAGTGTTTTATTTTCAAGCTTTAATATTTGTTGTTGAGGAATGGAGGCCAATAACTGTGCCTCTCTTCATGAAGTGCTTTCAGTTGGTGTAGGATTTCTGTCATTTCTTGCCAATCATTTTCTCCTTCCTGCCACTAAAAAACCTCCTTCTCTGGAGAGGTTATGGCTCCCCTCTTCATTCATGGAAACTTTCTTCGAACTTAGCAATCCTTCGATCAGTGAGAGAAGCTTACCTGCATTACCGAATTCTGTCACTTTAGCCGTCTCCAGTGAGGGATTACCCAAATTTTCATTGGCAGTAAATTCGTAAGACAGTACAACCGCCAATGAATCTGTGTTGTGATACTTTAAATAATGATCATCAAGATGGCTTCTGAGAGAATCTAATATTATCGATCCTAATAATTTGCCCACTTTTGACGTCAAGTTGACTGAACGTTTATTTGTTGGTAGTGAACTATTTCTCTACTACTAAATTGCAATAATGTATAGAAAAAAACTGGTTAGCAATTCACTGGTTTCCCTTTTGCATTCTTTAAAAACCCTCACAGAAAATCAGAGTCAAGGACTTCTAGTCCTTTAATCAGATTATTTCTTCAATATCTGCATCTGTAGCAATTATAAAACAAAGTAATTACCTTCCACCTTAATTATTTTTAACCTTTCTGGCCAATGTTATCATTCACTGTTTCCATATTTTCATACATACATAATTTCATTGTCTGACTACATCATATGAGGTTTGAGGCATGAGCCATTAAACTTTTAAAGTGTAATTTAATATACCTATTTAAAAGCAAAAAGCAAATGGTGCTATACATAACATTCGGGCATCGTAAATGCTCTCTTCATACGGTCAGCTTGAAAAGGAAATTAGAACAATAATTTGGGTGGCTCTCAAGTTCTGTTGCTGCTCGTAATGCTATTAGTAATGCTGACTGAGAGCCAGCATTACTTGGGATTTCTCCACCATTTTCTTGGACCCATTCTGTTCGTTATTCGGTTATCTATGTATGAAAGTCTATCTGGGCCTTCCTATTGTGGGCTATTCCTGCATTTTCATTTAATTTTCCAGAACAAGTAAAGGCAACATTTACCTTCTTCATGGCGTAGTAGCATAAATTTTTGTTCTTCACCTGCGTTGAGCAGTAAACCCGCCCCTCCTCACTGCTGTCAAGTTAGATGGATAGGCTGTGCAGTTAACTGGCTAGTCAATATCACCTCCCCATGAAGAGTAACTAATGCACAGTAAACTTACAAGAGTCGATTGATATAACAATATTCTCATTTTAATATACCCATGTATTCAAACATGTTTTGAGTTATTATGATGTTCAGGAACATAATATACAAAGAGGTTATCAAAACATTTGTCTTTAATAATATTTATTTTGAGATGTTGTTCGTTTATGAACTTTCTCAAGTAAAATATTAAAATATGTTGTTAACACAGTGTTAATTAATGCTGCCTGATGAAAGTGATGAAAATATACAGTCTTCAGTTGATTTAAACAAGCAGTTGGAAGTTGTATGATATATAAGAGAGTAGTTAGAAGATCTGTGATGTCTACACCACTAGTTAGGTGGCTACACTGGTACTGTAGGTAGAAGCTCTGGTAATTAGACCACTGGGTATGAAGCATCAGTGGCAATACCACAGTTGTTGCTCCTATTACGAGACATCTTAATGTAACCACTCTCACCCCAGCTTGTGCCCCAGGAGTTCTTGACAAGGAAGTACTCATCTCCGCTTTCAGTACCATAACCAACTACCAGTACAGCGTGGTCAAGTTCAGTTGATGAACATTTTGACTCGTAGTACACACCTGCGGAATAAGTACACACTCAGAGAAGAATAGATCATGACCCAAAAAATATTTTTTATATTGTCTTTTTTCTTAACTGTTGTGGGCAGTATATTATATGGATCCACACACGTTTTTGACGGTATATCTTAGACTATCTTAAGATGAAGGCAGTTGGTAAAATCTAGTTCCATATGCACTATGCACTTTTGGATCTTTGTAACAGAAATTGTGAGTAGACAGGTTTGTTTGAAGGATATAGTTAACACATTAAGAAATACAATGAAAAGTAAAAACGTAAGTACTACATAGAAGGGAGGGTAGAGGGGCGTCTCGAAGCCTTCTACCACTTATATATTACCAGTCCAGGATATTTTAATTCAGAAAATAGAGATAACACAAAACAATCAAGGTATTTACATTAAATGATACATACCTTTCATTATATATGCAACGAGAGATTTACATCTCTACGCATATATAAGGTGAGATCACTATACCTATGAGCATATATGCACTGTAAATTATTTCATGAACAATGAGATACAAACACCTTTCAGCATATATTCTTCTGAGCGTATCATATAAATTAAGAAACATGCTCCTCTCAGCATATATACAATTTCAGTACATTTACTATATTAGGATATACTCACATGTAGGAGCATATACGAAGTGCAAGACACAAGTTTAATAAGTGTATACTTAGTGCTGTCAGTGGTACTTCATAAACACTATGAGTTTACAACTTCCCACTGAATGTAATAATACTGACCACTGCCGTAGAGCTGGAAGGAGAGGCGGGAGGCATCGATGGCCACAGAGATGGGTCCTTCACTAGCAGCTGCTGATTCCAGAGAAGTCTCACTTCCCTCTGGTATGGTCACATAGCTGCTCAATGTTGCTGCAACATTGTTGGAATTGAATTTGCAGGTTCCATCCTAAAGTGAATAAAAGAGGAATTAGTTTTTATTATCTCCTTCTTTAAGCACTAACTTCAGCAGAGTGCTTGGGATTCGAACACGTGTTCCAGTGTTCCAAATCTATGACGTATCATGATAACCATTAAAGCTACAGTGATACAAAAGAAGAGTGAGTTCATTCTTATAAGAGTAAGGTCACTATGTTAAAATGTTTCATTATGTCGCTACAAATTTTCAGTACACACACACACACACACACACACACACACACACAAACACACACACACACACACACACACACACACACACAAACACACACACACACACGCACACACACACACACACACACGCGCACACACACACACACGCACACACACACACACACACACACACACACACACACACACACACACACACACACACACACACACACACACACACACACACACACACACACACACAAATGCGCGAGTGCGCGTGCAAGGAACTATTCTTATTATATAATCAGGGGGAGCGATAAAACCCATAGGATTTTACAGAGCCTGTGGGGGAGGGGGAAATAAAGGCATTCAGGCTCAATTCAGGGAACTGGAACACAGAACCAATTCCCTAGATCATGAGCCCCTCACCAGCGTCATGGGACCTCCCTAGAGGTGACACTATTCTTATACAGTGCTCTAAGCACTTGGAGTTCTTGTTACAGTCCTAGGATATTCTAGGCTGTCATTGTATGTGATATCCCGAGCTGTCATTGTATGTGATAATTCAAGCTGTCACTGTATGTGATAGGGTCAGTGAACATACCTACAAGAGTATTACAAGATTTCCAGAGTCTGAATAACCTGATTAGGTTAAAAATTTTACAATTTATTATGGAATGTGAAAGTTTTTATTTTTCTGGAAGGTGAGTGAGGGGCAGCTCTGGCTGGTCAGCGCTGCTGACATTGTTGATAAAATGATCACAACAAACAGTTGCGATCAGTTTTATGATTAAGATTGTGACTTTAATCAGAAAAATGCAAATATCTGGTCTCTGTTGGCCTAAGTGCAGTGAAAAGGTCATCAATGACTGATTTGGAAAAGAAAGAAAGATAAAAGAAAGTAGAGAGTCAAAATCTCCAACAGCTGGTGTAGCAGGAAGTAAGCTGTGAATACAGTTGGTATCATAAGGTCCAGGTTATGGCCACAATACAAAGGAAAATCGTGTTAATTCCACAGTATTGATAGATTAACTGGGACAAAAAACTGGAATGTATAAGTGAAATAGACATCTTAAGACTTTACAAGAAGACCCCACGAGAAGGACTGTAACTAGTGAGACAGTAAATGGTAAACAATCATTTATATGTGGAGCAATTTGGTCTGTGTCTTTTGTTTTGTGTCGCCCAGCTTAGTGCCAGGAGATAAGTAGAGGCAGCCCTGACAATATTTAGTAAGTCAATAGAATATCTAAATAATTAGGACTAATTTTCAACTATATGGACTGTGATGAGCGTATCTATGGGTGTTTCTAAAGGATCTCATAAGCATTACTTTTAAGCAATATAACAGAAATTGTTACATATAATTATGTAGGAAAGGAGGGAAAACAGTAGCCTAGCATAACATAAAGTGACTAACTTGCAAAAACATGGGCAGTCCTAAGTGTACCTCTTATGGGTATTTTTAAAAGATTTTATGTACATCAGTAAATTATATAATAATAACTGTTGATATATAATTAATTGGGAATAGAGTGAGAGATAATTTTAAAATCATCAGAAGAGTGGAGATCCCAAACCTAACGTAAACAGTGACTAATTTTCAACTATATGAGCAATGTTGAGTGTATTATGGGAGTTTTTCAAAATATTTCAGGTGCACCAGTATTATAATAGTAAATGTTATTATGTAATTAACCAGGAATAGAGTGACAGATAATTCTTAAAATCTTCAGAAGAGTTGTGTAGCCTAACGTACATACAGTGAACCCCCCTTCTCAAAGACAGTCACAAACACACTAACACACTAATACGTGCACACACGCACGCCAACGCACACATAAACACACATTCACTCACTATTAGAGTACTAGAGTAACTTACCACTGCTGTGTAGGGGTAAGCTGTCTCTTTCTCAGATCCATGGTCCCTAATGTACTTAAAGGCTTGGTTGACCCAACCACCGTTACAACCCTGGTTGAAGTACAGTCCACCAGCACAGTCAACCAGTTGCTGCTCTGACAGGCTGATCAGTTTACCAGTGGCGAAGTAATGCTGAGCTTCCAGGGAACCAGTCTGTGACAGGAAGGGAGAAGCTGCTTAAGTTCTTCGTTACATCACTGCTAGTAAATGGCTTGTGGAAACTTAACTCCCGCGTCTGTTCCACCCAAACTAACTTTTACGTATTTTATATACTTGTTTCTTGTAGTAGTAAGGGAGTAATATATGTGCTAAATTGTTTTTATTCTCAGAAATAACTACTGGATTATAAGTTAAATAAAATAATAATTGAACAATAATTTACTAACAGATGGAACAAACAGTAGTAGCAAATTCTACAATTCTATTTTTTTAACATAATCTTACTAACAAAAAATTAACTTTACAGTAATCTGATGTATTCAGAAACTACTTAAAATAGCTATAGATAATCATATCTTCTGAATAAGCCTATGAAAAACAATTTAGTAATTTAAATAAATTGAAACATATGTAAAAGGTTGATGTTTGGCAAGAGATTCCAAAGTTCACCAGGATGGTCACCACGATGGTCACCACGATGGTCACCAGGATGGTCACCAGGATGGTTATCACGATGGTTACCACGATGGTCACCACGATGGTCACCACGATGGTCACCACGATGGTCACCATGATGGTCACCACGATGGTCACCACGATGGTCACCACGATGGTTATCACGATGGTTACCACGATGGTCACCACGATGGTTATCACGATGGTCACCACGATGGTCACCACGATGGTCACCACGATGGTTATCACGATGGTTACCACGATGGTCACCACGATGGTTACCACGATGGTCACCACGATGGTTATCACGATGGTCACCACGATGGTCACCAGGATGGTCACCAGGATGGTTATCACGATGGTTACCACGATGGTCACCACGATGGTCACCACGATGGTCACCACGATGGTCACCATGATGGTCACCACGATGGTCACCACGATGGTCACCACGATGGTTATCACGATGGTTACCACGATGGTCACCACGATGGTTATCACGATGGTCACCACGATGGTCACCACGATGGTCACCACGATGGTTATCACGATGGTTACCACGATGGTCACCACGATGGTTATCACGATGGTCACCACGATGGTTATCACGATGGTTACCACGATGGTCACCACGATGGTTATCACGATGGTCACCACGATGGTTATCACGATGGTTACCACGATGGTCACCACGATGGTTATCACGATGGTCACCACGATGGTTATCACGATGGTTACCACGATGGTCACCACGATGGTTATCACGATGGTCACCACGATGGTTATCACGATGGTTACCACGATGGTCACCACGATGGTTATCACGATGGTCACCACGATGGTTATCACGATGGTTACCACGATGGTCACCACGATGGTTATCACGATGGTCACCACGATGGTTATCACGATGGTTACCACGATGGTCACCACGATGGTTATCACGATGGTCACCACGATGGTTATCACGATGGTTACCACGATGGTCACCACGATGGTTATCACGATGGTCACCACGATGGTTATCACGATGGTTACCACGATGGTCACCACGATGGTTATCACGATGGTTACCACGATGGTCACCACGATGGTCACCACGATGGTCACCACGATGGTCACCATGATGGTCACCACGATGGTCACCACGATGGTCACCACGATGGTTATCACGATGGTCGCCACGATGGTCACCACGGTGGTCACCACGGTGGTCACCACGGTGGTCACCACGGTGGTCACCACGGTGGTTATCAAGGTGGTCACCACGGTGGTCACCACTGTGGTCACCACGGTGGTCACCACGGTGGTCACCACGGTAGTCACCACGGTGGTCACCACGGTGGTTATCACGGTGGTCACCACGGTGGTCACCACGGTGGTCACCACGGTGGTCACAACGATGGTTATCACGGTGGTTATCACGGTGGTCACCACGGTGATCGCCACGATGGTGGTGGTGGTGGATTATTAACCCGTAACTTTAGTTACTTAGGAAAAATCAATGGTGTCAGGATGTCATCAAAAACTCAGTCTTATTTCCGTTGAGTTTTTCAGTTCTCTCAACCCATTATGCTGTCTGTAATAGTTCGTTGATAACCAGGATCTATCTACTACTCCACTTATCTCCCTCCTGTCCACCGTTACTTTGCAACAGCTATACATTGTGCTTGTATCTTTGGCTAACTTCTTAAGGATCCTGGATCGATACCTGTATGAGTGATAACACTGAATATGTTTCCTGTAATCAGTTGTTCCAGCTTACGTAGCAGTAAGTAGGTACCATAGCATTAACAGGCTGTTGTGGGTGGCATCTTGGGCAAGAGAATCAAAGGACAACTACAAAAAAAAATATGAGACACTGGCTTTCTTGGTGTTTCTTGAATTATTGTCGTGCCTGTTAATGATATGAGTAAAATATTGCTCTTCTTACCTACGTTCAGAAACTAATCACAAAATGAGATAAATCACTTACAGCAGAGAAGGACCAGCATGAACCACACTGCCCCTGGTCCTTGACACCGGTGACAGCACCTTCGGTACGCCAGTCAACAGTAGCTGCCCTGGGAGCATCTTCCTTGACTTGGTAGACGGTGTGGGGCTCAGTGTGAGTTCCTCGCTTGTATCCCTTCATCACAGCGTTGAACTCTTCATTTGTCTGTCATATTCCAACAATATTAACAAATGTAGTAAACAGATGCTTGTATCCAAAGATGCAGGTTATCTCTGTTCAACAAAGATGCAGGTTGTAGAACAAACTCTTATCTCTGTTCAACAAAGATGCAGGTTGTATAACAAGCTCTAATCTCTGTTCAACAAAGCGTTACCTCAATTAAAGCTTCTTCCTTAACTTGTATTTTGGACTTTTACAACCTGTACAAATTGCATCACTGTAAACTACACGAACATTTCACCCGTCCATTGAAGTTGTATTTATTAAATATAACACACTAGCAAGCTCCTTCCAAGAAACTCATCATTAATAATTAATTTCATCTTTAAATCACTTGCAAAGGCAACTGTTCAAATAGAAATTTCTTGCTTAACTGTTAGTAATAATTTATCACGAATTATATACACACAGACGGATGTAAGCAGGAGTCTACTGGCAGGTCTGCATATACTATTGTTGCTGTGTCTCTAGACAAGAACAACAGAAACTATATTGAGTTTGGCGAGATTACCAACAGGTCGTCTGTCTACTATGAAAACCGAATTGTTTGCCATCCTATTGGTGCTAAAGTTAACCTAAGAGACTGATCTTGACACTGTGACTATTACTGATTCTCTCATTACTGAAGGCTCTTATTACGCGTAATGACTAACTACATGCTCATTGGAGAAGCCGAATACAGATACTTAAAAAAATAGAGAAAAAAAGAAGTAATGTGCAAAGGTTATGGATTTCATCATGATAAAGTAGATAAGTTTGCCCAAAAAAATTCTCCGAAGAGAAATGTAAAAAATAACTTTGGTGTGTTTATGTCTATCATCATAAATTACGTTAAAAGAGAAGTAAATGATGAAACTGAAGGTAATATGAATACATTTAGAAGCGTGAGAAATTATGCTTTGGAACAAGTACTTCTGGTATTTTGGAAGACACACTCAGATAATCAAACCAAATGCAAGTATTTGGTCATCATTATTGTCATTATCTTGAATATTATGTATTTACTTTTTCACCTTTTGAGGAATATACAGAAAGACAGTATAATAATAACCTATGTGATAAATCGGGACATTTTTTAATGAGAATACGATACCCGTAATATTAAACAGATTTCCTAATATTTCTTGCAATAGATAAGTCAACTTATCGCTGCCACTTCGGCAGCGAAATAAAATCACTTGTTTCCAATATGTCCTTTAATTTAAATAAATATATAATATCTCACTATGTATTGTATATGAAAGATAAATTATATAAATCTTTGGTCACTATCAAGTGTAGGAGCTTCACCTAACAATATTTATTTTCAGTTTTATAATACAAACAATGTATCCATTACCAAGTAATGATATTTATTACTTGTGTAAATTGTTAGTTTGGGAGATATTAGCCACATACTTTATATACTTTTATGAAAAGAAAGTTTTTTTTTTATTAACACACTGGCCAATTCCCACCAAGGCAGGGTGGCCCGAAAAAGAAAAACTTTCACCATCATTCACTCCATCACTGTCTTGCCAGAAGGGTGCTTTACACTACAGTTTTTAAACTGCAACATTAACACCCCTCCTTCAGAGTGCAGGCACTGTACTTCCCATCTCCAGGACTCAAGTCCGGCCTGCCGGTTTCCCTGAACCCCTTCATAAATGTTACTTTGCTCACACTCCAACAGCACGTCAAGTATTAAAAACCATTTGTCTCCATTCACTCTTATCAAACACGCTCACGCATGCGTGCTGGAAGTCCAAGCCCCTCGAACACAAAACCTCCTTTACCTCCTCCCTCCAACTTTTCCTAGGCCGACCCCTACCCCGCCTTCCTTCCACTACAGATACACTCTTGAAGTCATTCTGTTTCGCTCCATTCTCTCTACATGTCTGAACCACCTCAACAACCCTTCCTCAGCAGTCTGGACAACAGTTTTGGTAATCCCGCACCTCTTCCTAACTTCCAAACTACGATTTCTCTGCATTATATTCACACCACACATTGCCCTCAGACATGACATCTCCACTGTCTCCAGCCTTTTCCTCGCTGCAACATTCATCACCCATGCTTCACACCCATATAAGAGCCTTGGTAGAACTACACTCTCATACATTCCCCTCTTTGCCTCCAAGGACAAAGTTCTTTGTCTCCACAGACTCCTAAGTGCACCACTCACCCTTTTCCCCTCATCAATTCTATGATTCACCTCATCTTTCATAGACCCATCCGCTGACACGTCCACTCCCAAATATTTGAATACATTCACCTCCTCCGCACTCTCTCCCTCCAATCTGATATCCAATCTTTCATCACCTAATCTTTTTGTTATCCTCATAACCTTATTCTTTCCTGTATTCACTTTTAATTTTCTTCTTTTGCATACCCTACCAAATTCATCCACCTATCTCTGCAACTTCTCTTCAGAATCTCCCAAGAGCAGAGTGTCATCAGCAAAGAGCAACTTTGACAACTCCCACTTCATGTGTGATTCTTTATCTTTTAACTCCATGCCTCTTGCCAAGACCCTCGCATTTACTTATCTTACAACCTCATTTATAAATATATTAAACAACCACGGTGACATCACACATCCTTGTCTAAGGCCTACTTTTACTGGGAAATAATCTCCCTCTTTCCTACATACTCTAACTTGAACCTCACTATCCTCGTAAAAACTCTTCACTGCTTTCAGTAACCTACTTCGTACACCATACACCTGCAACATCTGCCACATTGCCCCGCTAACCACCCTGTCATACGCCTTTTCTAAATCCATAAATGCCACAAAGACCTCTTTAGCCTTATCTAAATACTGTTCACTTATATGTTTCACTGTAAACACCTGGTCCACACACCCCCTACCTTTCCTAAAGCCTCCTTGTTCGTCTGCTATCCTATTCTCCGTCTTACTCTACCATTCACTTCACCAGGTATACTCAACAGACTTATCCCCCTATAATTTTTGCACTCCTTTTTGTCCCCTTTGCCTTTATACAAAGGAACTATGCATGCTCTCCGCTAATTCCTAGGTACCTTACCCTCTTCCATACATTTATTAAATAATTGCACCAACCACTCCAAAACTATATCCCCACCTGCTTTTAACAATTCTATCTCTATCCCATCAATCCCAGCTGCCTTACCCCCTTTCATTTTACCTACTGCCTCACAAACTTCCCCGACACCCAAAATTGGCTCTTCCTCACTCCTAAAAGATGTTATTCCTCCTTGCCCTATACACGAAATCACAGCTTCCCTATCTTCATCAGCATTTAACAATTCTTCAAAATATTCCTTCCATCTTCCCAATACCTCTAACTCTCCATTTAATAACTCTCCTCTCCTATTTTTAACTGACAAATCCATTTGTTCTCTTGGCTTCCTCAAATTGTTAATCTCACTCCAAAACTTTTTCTTATTTTCAACAAAATTTGTTGATAACATCTCACCCACTCTCTCATTTGCTCTCTTTTTACATTGCTTCACCACTCTCTTAACCTCTCTCTTTTTCAACATACACTCTTCCCTCCTTGCATCACTTCTACTTTGTAAAAACTTCTCATATGCTAACTTTTTCTCCCTTACTAATCTCTTTACATCATCATTCCACCAATCGCTCCTCTTCCCTCCCACACCCACTTTCCTGTAACCACAAACTTCTGCTGAACACTCTAACACTACATTTTTAAACCTACCCCATACCTCTTCGACCCCATTGCCTATGCTCTCATTAGCCCATCTATCCTCCAATAGCTGTTTATATCTTACCCTAACTGCCTCCTCTTTTAGTTTATAAACATTCACCTCTCTCTTCCGTGATGCTTCTATTCTCCTTGTATCCCATCTACCTTTTACTCTCAGTGTAGCTCATGAGAGTCAAGTGAGTAATAATACAATTAGACAACAAACAACATAGAGAAGACTAATACCTAGCGAGTATATTCGTGTTAAATTACACCTATTGAAATGATTACTATGATAACGCCAGTTATAGAACCGAGTAAATGAATAGCGAAGTATATGTGAGTAAAACTGAAGAAAAATGATTTCTACAGTTACGTTTGAGCTAGGTTACCAGTGGAGGGTTTGGTTTCATTGACGCTGGGCTGACCTTTTAGTTCAGTGTTTGGATGAGAGTTAAGTGATTTTGTAATGCTTTAGACAACAAACAACAAAGCTAAGCCTAATTACCTAGCTAACCTATATATCCTAAAAATAAACCTTTAATTTTTGTTACTGGCACATAAATTACAAGTTATGACAACCAGAACTATATGAAAGCGAACTAAATGTATAAACCTGAAGAAAAAATGATAGCCCTCAGTTTTTTGCAGCTAAATTAATGGGTTGTTTACTTGAAGAGGCAACATTGATAAGTTCATTTACTTGTTCAGAGGATTTTGTTTTGGTCTTAGACTGAGGCTCAACCCAACCCAAACTAAGCTTCTTTACCTAGCTTAACTAAGTTTTCACCGAAACGAAATCTTGATATTTTTTTTTTGGGGACCATAAAATTTATATTCATGAGTACAAATGATATGGTGAAACCAAATAAACATAAAATGTATAACTTTCTAATTCAAAACTAAATTATAGAATCCCATTCTTTTCTACTTATGAAGGGAATTATAAGTTTTACTTGAGAGATAGAATGTAAGTACATACAAGTAGTCACTTGGTCACTAGAGGAGGAAGGCTGCCCGTCTGGTCACTATGACTTCATTTGGATCATCAGCAGAGTCAAGGTTTTCCTCGAAGTAGGTGACTTTGCGATATTGGGTCTCTCCTGCGCCCACTAAGGAGGTGGGTGATTTTGGCCTGGGTAGGTAAGATACTTATATGTAGGGGGTACGTATCACTAAGAGTAGCTGTGTGTAGACCTAAAAGATGATAATGAAACTAAGGAGTTTACTTTGTTTTCCCATAGCAATAGTGATTGGAATCAATAGGAGGTTGCGTGTGTCAACTAGAGGATGGTGATGTTGTAAAAGGGGAGGTATCGTTGATACAAATATGATGGGATCACTAGAGGAGGTAGGTGACGTGTGGATCACTAGAGGAGGTAGGTGGCGTGGGGATCACTAGAGGATGTAGGTGGCGTGCGGATCACTAGAGAAGGTAGGTGACGTGTGGATCACTAGAGGAGGTAGGTGACGTGTGGATCACTAGAGGAGGTAGGTGACGTGTGGATCACTAGAGGAGGTAGGTGACGTGTGGATCACTAGAGGAGGTAGGTGACGTGTGGATCACTAGAGGAGGTAGGTGACGTGCGGATCACTAGAGGAGGTAGGTGACGTGTGGATCACTAGAGGAGGTAGGTGATGTGTGGATCACTAGAGGAGGTAGGTGGTGGACATGTGAGGTAGGTGGGTTGATCACTGGAGGAGGTAGGTGACGTGTGGATCACTAGAGGTGGTAGGTGACGTATGGATCACTAGATGAGGTAGGTGACGTGTGGGTCAATAGAGGAGGTTTTGAGGTGTGGTCACTGGAGGAGGTAGGGGAGGGTGTGGATCACTAGAGGATGGTAGGGGGGACTGTGTGGTGGGTCACTAGATGAGGTATGTGAGTGTGGATCACTGGGGGAGGATGTTTTGAGGTGTGGGTCACTATAGGAGGTAGGTGAGGTGTGGATCACTGGAGGACGTAGGCCAAGTGTGGATCACTAGAGGAGGTAGGTCACGTGCGGATCACTAGATGAGGTAGGTGACGTGTGGGTCACTAGAGGAGGTATGTGAGGTGTGGATCACTGGAGGAGGTAGGTCACGTGTGGATCACTAGAGGAGGTAGGTGACGTGTGGATCACTAGAGGAGGTAGGTGACGCCACATATGTTCACGTACACTACATCTCTCCACTTGTTCAAATGCTTCTGTTATGGTGATTCAGTATTACAGTGATAAAGCTTCTGGTCTCCACAATAAAGATACCCAGGTGATGTTCACGTGTCTTATTTATCAGCTTGTCAGGATAATTTATCTTTGATATAATGATAACGACAACTTTATGTAATGGACACAAAAGAGACTTTGTTAGTAAACTTGTCGATGCTGGATCTACTCTATGTTTACTCCTGGGAGTGAAATGAAGCAATAATAAAAGTCCCATTAGACGATCTCTTGTCCCCAAACTCGGGATTTCTGTTATTTAAACTTCGGTACAATTGCAAGGAGTCCATTGGTGTTACTGCAGACTTCAAGACACTGTTGTCTTGCACTTACATTTTTGCTACTATGAGCTGTTGAGTCTTTTCAACATTCAATATTATTCAGAACATAGTGTAATTGGTTAATTTTGACATTCTTCAGTATCCTCTACCATTCATTACCCAGTAGATTTACTCTTGTGACTTTTAATTCCGTCACCAACAGCATTATTGCATAATATGAGTGGATTCCCTTACTATACAAAAATACTTTGCGATATTAAGCGAGTTTCCTGAATATGTTTAGGTAATAAATATGTGATCCTAATATGTTAAGGTAATGAAGGAGTTACCTTAATATGTTAGGGAAATGATGGTGGTAACTTAAAACATAAGGTAATGAAAGAACTTCAATAACATTACCTTAAACTCCTCCCATGAGGGGTAAGCAGCAGCCAGGGCAAAGAAGCACAGCAGCAACACAGCAACCTTCATCTGTACACAGAAAGTAAAACACTAGATAACAATAATAATAATAATAATAATAATAATAATAATAATAATAATAATAATAATATATTAATAAATAATAATAATAATAATAATAATAATAATAAAAATAATAATAATATTTGTGCTTGGTTGAAAAGCAGGGACTTTAAATTTGTTTATGCCTGTCTACATGTATGACCTGCTCATGCAAAACATTTATCAAAACCCATGGAAACAATCTGCCAAGAGCACTTCAAAAACTTTGACAATGTTTGTGACAAAATCTAGAACATTAAGTTCATTAATAAGAAACATTCAAGCAATAATTCCACTTCATTATTCACCTGGTTCCCCACCACTCAACTTCTCCTTTTTCCAAAACAGTCACAGATGATCTGGACCTCCTATTTTCAGCCAGGTACTTTGTCATCTGTTTCTCTTTTGTTGACTATGTGTAGAGGTAGTCATATGGAATAACTGTGGGTTCAACCCCTAGTGCTGTCATAGTCAACATGTATACTGAGCTCCTGCAGGAGACGATGAAATTATACACACTACGAGAAACTAAGGAATAATATGTAAAAGATATTCAAGACACTACTGGGTCTCTAAAACTATCATCAGTGTGGAACAATGTTTTCAGAATCACACGGAGAAACAACAGAATAAACTCATACCTCTTTCCTGATGTCATAATTCTATGAAATTACCTAAAATTGGATTTTAGAATATGGAAAACTCCAAACAAAGATGACTTATTTCACTATTTATCATCCCATAACACATGCACTAAGAGAAAAGCCGTCATTAAGGGCTTATTGAATCACAAACTGTGCTACTCAGTGGAGAATACAGTTATATATCAAACACTTTTTCCAACTATTTTATCAACGATTTAGAAGAAAGGCAGGCTAAAATCTTTCACATTGCAGACAGAGGAAGACTCTAGACTGATATGTTATTCTCCCAGTAGGACAGATTTCTGAGGACTATCGACAACTTTATTGCTAAATCAATACCCACTTATCTAGAATTACTTACAACAAACTCTAGAACCTAGTAACACAGAGAACACACAGCACAGTGAATCCAGCGCTGAAATGTACACTATTCCATGAAGGGGGGATCTGATAAACTATTTATGGGGTGAAACTTCTTGGATCCTTAAACAATGGATCACTGAACACATACACACTTGCTAAAAGGATGATCCAACTAACTGAAGTACCACAAACCACAACGCCTACAATCATCTCATGAAGTTACAAAGAAGTTAGACTTATCATAAAATCCGACTTTCATTGCAAACGATATATGGCATCGATTAAAATACAAATAGTTTCATTATCTTAAATATTCTTTGTGAACACATTATACTGAAACAGAACACTTCCATCACCGAATATTCTTCCCACAGCTCAGGTAGCGCCTGATCCCACACACTATATTAACTGTTTTCTGTTCTCTGTATTAGATGGACAAAGTCATGGTTGGACAAACTTCTCCAAAATAACTGTTCTAATTCCTCATATCTCATTTCCATACTTGTTGGTGTTGATCACAATTTGTCAGTCCGATGATGGTGGAGTTGTAACCTTGATTATGATGTAAATAATGATTATAACTACCATCATCATCACCTTGAAGGTGAAGATGGTGGTTGTAATTATGGTGATTGTGAGAGGTGGTAAATTAATGGATGTAGTCTTGCTAAAAGCGAATAGTGATGATGGTGAAGGTATAATAGATGGTTACCTTGTGGGAGGTGAGGTGACGAGGTGTTGTTAAAAGTGAAGAGTGAGGGAAGAGATGGTGGTATATATACCAGGCCATCCATGGGAACAACTACAGCTGTTGTTGATGTTGCTGGTACAAAGTGCCTCCGAGACATGTGCTTAAAAGCATCTGGTACGGGATTTCCTCAATCTAGACTCTATTTGCTGATTTTCTCACAGAGACTAAGTAGACTGAGGATCGAGCATTCATTACTCCTTTTGCTGACCCTCACAGGTTTACTGGACGGTGTCACCACTTCTTTTGCTGACCGAAATGACCTCTGCTATATTTCCTATATTTTTTCTGCACTGCCATTTAAGATTGGTGCCGTTATGCTAAGGAAGGTCTTTTGATCCAAGGAATTATTATTATTATTATTATCATTATTATTATTATTATTATTATTGTTATTATTTTTATTATATTATTATTATTATTATTATTATTATTATTATTATTATTATTATTATTATTATTATAATCAAACAAAGCGCTAAACTGACAAGGGTCATACAGCACTGTCGGATATAAAATAGTGCTGGGTCTATAAACAGCTAGTTGGAAATGGGATCTGAAGTGAGGGAAGAAAAGTTCTGTAAGGGACGTGAGGTTCTATACGACAAAGTTCGTGTAGTGAAGCAGTTACTTATGTTACGGAGAAATGTGGGATAGCTGGGGGCTTGAACCTTGTCTAAGGGCAAAGGTAAAATTTACACACATCTCAAGCATAAACAGGCCACCCGAGGCTATCCCAGTCAAAACAGAAAGCGCTAAACCAGTATGAGTTACTTCAATGGATTGGTTAACAGAGGGTTAGGCAAAAATCCCAGTTAGGAAAATATATCTATTTATTCAACATAACACTATATACACACTCTAGAAACACCTTAATCCTAAATGCCCAAATGAAGGTACACAAGAAACAGCTGGCTGGAGGTCCAGCCACCATAACCACTAGGCCTAGTCAGCGCCAGACCGTCACTACTCCACTACGAACCCCATTTCTTATTTCCTCACTCATCCCACAGTACCCTGACCATGTCAGAGCCTTGGTGAACATACAGGTAAGCCATAGAAGAGCCTATGGCTTGAGTTGGTTAAACTGAAGGAGTACACAACTATAAACTTAGCTTAAACACACAGCATCTCCGACGCCAGCCTACACACCATGCTGACTCCACGTGACTGCCCCAAGCCACGCTTGCCCAGCGTACCCAAACATAGTTGGAAAATAAATCCCTAGCAGGATTTCTTTATAATTATAGTTTAACCTACTATACAGTATGCCCAAAAGCACATTATGAGAGTAATTGTGGTAGGGGACCTTAATGCTAGAGTAGGAGAAACTTTTAGAGAGGGTGTGGTAGGTAAGTTTGGGATGCCAGGTGTAAATGATAATGGGAGCCCTTTGATTGAACTTTGTATAGAAAGGGGTTTAGTTATAGGTAATACATATTTTAAGAAAAAGAGGATAAATAAGTATACAAGATATGATGTAGGGCGAAATGACAGTAGTTTGTTGGATTATGTATTGGTAGATAAAAGACTGTTGAGTAGACTTCAGGATGTACATGTTTACAGAGGGGCCACAGATATATCAGATCACTTTCTAGTTGTAGCTACACTGAGAGTAAAAGGTAGATGGGATACAAGGAGAATAGAAGCATCAGGGAAGAGAGAGGTGAAGGTTTATAAACTAAAAGAGGAGGCAGTTAGGGTAAGATATCAACAGCTATTGGAGGATAGATGGGCTAATAAGAGCATAGACAATGGGGTCGAAGAGGTATGGGGTAGGTTTAAAAATATAGTGTTAGAGTGTTCAGCAGAAGTTTGTGGTTACAGGAAAGTGGGTGCAGGAGGGAAGAGGAGCGATTGGTGGAATGATGATGTGAAGAGAGTAGTAAGGGAGAAAAAGTTAGCATATGAGAAGTTTTTACAAAGTAGAAGTGATGCAAGGAGGGAAGAGTATATGGAGAAAAAGAGAGAGGTTAAGAGAGTGGTGAAGCAATGTAAAAAGAGAGCAAATGAGAGAATGGGTGAGATGCTATCAACAAATTTTGTTGAAAAAAAAGAAAAAGTTTTGGAGTGAAATTAACAAGTTAAGAAAGCCTAGAGAACAAATGGATTTATCAGTTAAAAATAGGTGAGGAGAGTTATTAAATTGAGAGTTAGAGGTATTGGGAAGATGGAGGGAATATTTTGAGGAATTGTTAAATGTTGATGAAGATAGGGAAGCTGTGATTTCGTGTATAGGGCAAGAAGGAACGACATCTTGTAGGAGTGAGGAAGAGCCAGTTGTGAGTGTGGGGGAAGTTCGTGAGGCAGAAGGTAAAATGAAAGGGGGTAAGGCAGCCGGGATTGATGGGATAAAGATAGAAATGTTAAAAGCAGGTGGGGATATAGTTTCGGAGTGGTTGGTGCAATTATTTAATAAATGTATGGAAGAGGGTAAGGTACCTAGGGATTGGCAAAGAGCATGCATAGTTCCTTTGTATAAAGGCAAAGGGGATAAAAGAGAGTGCAAAAAAATTATAGGGGAATAAGTCTGCTGAGTATACCTGGTAAAGTGTATGGTAGAGTTATTATTGAAAGAATTAAGAGTAAGACGGAGAATAGGATAGCAGATGAACAAGGAGGCTTTAGGAAAGGTAGGGAGTGTGTGGACCAGGTGTTTACAGTGAAACATATAAATGAACAGTATTTAGATAAGGCTAAAGAGGTCTTTGTGGCATTTAAGGATTTGGAAAAGGCGTATGACAGGGTGGATAGGGGGGCAATGTGGCAGATGTTGCAGGTGTATGGTGTAGGAGGTAGGTTACTGAAAGCAGTGAAGAGTTTTTACGAGGATAGTGAGGCTCAAGTTAGAGTATGTAGGAAAGAGGGAAATTATTTCCCAGTAAAAGTGGGCCTTAGACAGGGATGTGTGATGTCACCGTGGTTGTTTAATATATTTATAGATGGGGTTGTAAGAGAAGTAAATGCGAGGGTCTTGGCAAGAGGCATGGAGTTAAAAGATAAAGAATCACACATAAAGTGGGAGTTGTCACAGTTGCTCTTTGCTGATGACACTGTGCTCTTGGGAGATTCTGAAGAGAAGTTGCAGAGATTGGTGGATGAATTTGGTAGGGTGTGCAAAAGAAGAAAATTGAAAGTGAATACAGGAAAGAGTAAGGTTATGAGGATAACAAAAAGATTAGATGATGAAAGATTGGATATCAGATTGGAGGGAGAGAGTATGGAGGAGGTGAATGTATTCAGATATTTGGGAGTGGACGTGTCAGCAGATGGGTCTATGAAAGATGAGGTGAATCATAGAATTGATGAGGGGAAAAGGGTGAGTGGTGCACTTAGGAGTCTGTGGAGACAAAGAACTTTGTCCTTGGAGGCAAAGAGGGGAATGTATGAGAGTATAGTTTTACCAACGCTCTTATATGGGTGTGAAGCATGGGTGATGAATGTTGCAGCGAGGAGAAGGCTGGAGGCAGTGGAGATGTTATGTCTGAGAGCAATGTGTGGTGTGAATATAATGCAGAGAATTCGTAGTTTGGAAGTTAGGAGGAGGTGCGGGATTACCAAAACTGTTGTCCAGAGGGCTGAGGAAGGGTTGTTGAGGTGGTTCGGACATGTGGAGAGAATGGAGCAAAACAGAATAACTTCAAGAGTGTATCAGTCTGTAGTGGAAGGAAGGCGGGGTAGGGGTCGGCCTAGGAAAGGTTGGAGGGACGGGGTAAAGGAGGTTTTGTGTGCGAGGGGCTTGGACTTCCAGCAGGCATGCGTGAGCGTGTTTGATAGGAGTGAATGGAGACAAATGGTTTTTAATACTTGACGTGCTGTTGGAGTGTGAGCAAAGTAACATTTATGAAGGGGTTCAGGGAAACCAGCAGGCCGGACTTGAGTCCTGGAGATGGGAAGTACAGTGCCTGCACTCTGAAGGAGGGGTGTTAATGTTGCAGTTTAAAAACTGTAGTGTAAAGCACCCTTCTGGCAAGACAGTGATGGAGTGAATGATGGTGAAAGTTTTTCTTTTTCGGGCCACCCTGCCTTGGTGGGAATCGGCCATTGTGATAATAAAAAAAATAATAAAAAAATTATTCTTTATAATTATAACATTCATACTATTATGGCACACTTCTCCACTATATGTACATTACAATGTCATGCAGGACCCTGCATAACACTTACAAGAAGTCAAAAAGTGATCATAAGGCAAAGGCAGGGCTGTCTGCATGAAGGGACGATAGCAGCATCGGAGAAAAATCCTGCGAGCTTGCTAGTAAACTGGACAGTCCACAAAAAAGTGAAGAACTGAAATAGAGACTCAACAATCTTCACAGAGAGGAATAGGGTGTCGTTCCATGAGAGAGAGCACAGTTTCCCAGGAACGGCAACGGTGGGAAGAAGATGGCTAAAAACCTAAAAGTGGTTAAATAGAGTGTAATTTGTTATGGTGTATGTCCGACCACAGTTGTTGCCAACAGCTGCGAAGACAGGCAGAGATAACTGTAAAATAATCCCTGAACGAAATACCTCTATAGGAAACCAGAAGATCATGTACCGCTGATCTCCCAGCAGCATGCACCTGTTCGTTGCCCTGCACATCAACATGTTCAGGGAACCAACAGAAAAGGACATCTTTGTTTTTGCTAGCTATACGGCACAACCAGAGTCGAATGCGAAGGACCAATGGATGAGGGAAATGAAATTGTGAAATGGCCTGTAAAGCGCTGAGGGAATCTGAAATGATCACAAAGGATCACGAAAGAGACATATATGTAATGCGAAGTGCTATGAGGATGGCATTCAATTCGGTGATAAAAATACTAACTGAATCTAACAACCGACCTCGAAGAACATCGTCAGGGAACATCGCCGCGATCCCAACACCGTCAGAAGATTTAGAACCATCTGTATAAACAGCGATGGCATGCACAGTCGATCGGAAGTGATCAAGAAAAAAAGAGCGACAAGCAGCCGTAGGTAGGAGAGCTTTGCCGCACAGTAGTAGGGGAGAACAGACAGACACTATATGAACATACAGGGGATGCAACTGGAGAGTAGACCAAAGTGAGTGAAGATGAAGAGAAAACGGTCGGAGTAAGTAGGGGCGCCTAACAAATAAGTTGCTTCTACTAACGACTGAGACCAATCCATACGTAGAGGGAACACAAAGGTCATGAGCGCGGATAAAGTAACGAAGGCAATGAGGATCACGACGATCGGCTAATGAAGGAAGATTCTCCTCAGCATAGAGGCTTTCAGTAAGGGATGAACGAAAGGCACCAAGGCATAAATGCAGACCCTGATGAAGGAGAAGCTGCAGAATAGACTTGGTCGCCATAATCCAGCTTGGACAAGACTAAGGTGCAATGTAAACAAAGGAGAGTCTTGAGATCTGCTGCCCATGAACGATGCGCAAGAATTTTAAGGGGATTCTTCCGACCATGGCAAGCTGCCTTCAAAGAGGAAATGTGAGGTTTCATTGTCAACCGGTGATCGAAGAGAAGGCCTAGAAACTTGATCATAACTCATTCTGGGATACGTGAGCCGCGTACATACAATGAAATATCTGGGACAAGAGGACGTCTAGTGAAGGTAATGAAACAGGTTTTCGTAATAGAAAATTTTAAATCATGAGAAGTGGCCCAATGGGAAACACGGTCAATAGCAACCTGAAGGAAGGCTGCTACCAGGCGACAGTCAGCGCCTGTGTAAGCTATAGCGAAGTCGGCCACATAAAGTGACGACCAAATATGCAATGGAAGAAAGGAAGGTAGGTCATTTATAGCCAAGAGAAAAAGGGTAGTGCTAAGGGCACAACCTTGTGGGACCCCTTCAGCTTGAACAAAATCTGAGGAAAGCGAATCGCCAACATGGACACGAAAATGTCTTTCAGATAAGAAAGCAGCTAGGAAGGTCGGTAGATTGCCGCTGAGGCCTAAGAAGTGGGTCTGGGCTAAGATGTTATACCTCCAGGTGGTGTCATGTGCCGTCTCAAGATCAAAAAAGACTGCTAGGACGGAGTGTTTATTAGCAAAGGCATTGAACTGTGAACTCGTGAACTGTGATAGGAACGTTATCTATGGAAGTAAGATGGGAAAGATTACAAGCTTGTTCTCCATTCTAAACTGTAACGATGCACTTCGAAGAGCGTGAAAAGGTATATTTTGGGTAACGTGTCGTAAAAGAGCTTTACCAATACTATGGTTTGAACAATAATCAGTTAGCGATTCTGGTTGTAGGGAAAAGAATTTAGTCCACATGGGTACTTGTAAACATGGTGCATAAAGGAAGTGGTTGTCGTGTAAGTCGTTTTTGGATGGAATGAGCAGACATCGAAGAACCGTCATCAGCAAATGGTTTGGAATGTTTAGGCGTAGTTCCATGGATGGCCAGACCTGAAGTAAGTGGGCGATCCGAACATCGTCGCACTATATTTGGGAAAGCTGCACGCATAGTTAAAGGCGTGCAAGAGGCAGAGGCACTAGAAGAAATAGGAGGAGCCTCAGCACCTGGAGCTGGTGATGAAGTGTCACCAGCAGAAGGTACAGGGGTATGGGAAAAGTCTGGAGAATGTCCAGTAACGAAGCCAGGTCAGAAAAGGATGTGGTAACAAAATGGGACCTGGGATTAGGAAGGTTATCGCGAAACGAAGACTCCATTATGGTGGTACTTCTTTCTTCTTATTATTAAAAATAAAGAGAGGGACTGAGGAGGGACAGTCACTAGAAGATATGAAATGGCTGTAAGCTGCCCCTTTCATCCGAGAGGACTTCATAACCATCAGCCTAATCGACGGACAAAAGACATGACGGTCGAACGAAAGACAAGACCTAACGAGCCTAATCGACGGACCAAAGACAAGACGGTCGAAAACCCACCACAAAGCATACTTCCTTCGGCTGCCACCTCCCAGAGCCGACAGGCAGCCCCTGGAGGACACCCCCTCCCCACTTCTCGGAAATCCGTGAAGGGAGCAGGGCGCTTCCAGATAAATCAGGTTCCATGGCAAACTACACCACGAAGTCCCAAAAGCTTAAAATTCGACTTGTTTTTTTTAAATACTGTTCTGAATGAATAAGTTTTGCCCAAATCTATTTTACCAAATATCATCCTTGACATAAGAGATCATCCCTCTGATGATTTTATGAGAATTATTCTTCAGAAACTTATTGAAATTTCTAAAATACAGGAGAAGGAAGCATTCAAAATATTGAGAAACAAAAAATACTCCTTTAATCAGGTCATTCCATCAGAATACAAACATAATATGTTAGATCATTGCTATAATAAACTCAGAAGAATTTGTAATAAACTAAAAAACAAACTACAAAGAATATTAGACATTTTAATTGAAAACAGTGATTAGACAAAACTGGTAATAGCAATTTTGTAAGTAACTTATGAGATGAAATATTAGATAAAAATACAACTACTACTGTGGGTTTCGGTCTAAGTTTTGCAACTTCAAAAAACCTTAATAATGTTGAAATTGCAAAAGCCCTTTGTAACATAGAAAAATCCTCTGATTTATCCACTAATGAAATTAACATTAATAAGGGCACGGTTTATAGCTCTATGTTAAAACAAAAATATTCCCAATTGATACACTTATTAATAATATAAAACCGCATCTTACTAAAGCAGATAAAATAAAAGCAATAATAATTTTGAAATAAATTGAAACTTATTCTAAACTTAGACAGAATCCCTTAGAAACTGATAACACTAATTTCAATAAAACAATAAAACATCTCCTGAAACTCAAAGAAGAAATAATTAAAAAATTTACATCCACTAATCCATCTTTATCCTATGTATATGGTTAATAAAAATGAACAAACCAGGTATTCCAGTTTGACCAATTATTTGCTCCATAGGATCAGTTTCCTATGAATTATCTAAATGGCTTTTTGATATTTTGAGACCAGTTGTTGGAAAAATTTCTAACTTTAATTAATGTTAAAAAGAACATAGATTAATTGGATAAATTAAGCACCTTTACTGACTTAATTGATTTCAACATGGTTAGTTTTGATGTTACTTTCTTGTTTACAAAAGTTCCACTTGATGATTTATTAAGTTTCTTAACTGAAGAACTTGTTAATTATGATTTACCATTGCATGGAATTTTTTGAAACAAAACTGCTTAATAAAATCCTTCCTTATTGATGCAAGTGGCATAAATATGTTGATATTTTTTGTCTCAAGCCTAAGAATGTAGATATAAATAATTTCCTTGTTAAATTATATAGTTTTGCTCATTTTATAAATTTTACTGTTGAGTTCGAAGAAAATAACTTATTGCCTTTTGTAGATGTGTTAATTATTAGGAATAACAACAATTTTAAATTTTAAATTTACGGAAAACCATCAAATAACTGTTCTTATGTCCACTATTATTTTTCGACAAATACAAAGGAGTAGCCGTCCAGCCGCCGTGGAGAGAAGACGTCGCAGCTCCTGCTCTTCGGTTATCCTGAGTAATTCGAGATCAGAGCAACTCTGAACACTGTTACTCGAGACTTTTCTTGGGTTATCCTGAGTTGTCTCGACCAGAGCTGAGAGGAAACTTGCTTGCAGTCACTTCGAGCCCCATCCCATCAAGAGGGTGAGGCGGTGACCAGCCTGCTTGTTCCCTCTCTCCCCCACCACCCCTATCCTCATCCTTACCCGCTCCAACCCCTCCCATTACCCAACCCAATACACTGGCCTATCCACAGGACACTCTACTCACACTGCTATCCTTCTAACTTTCCTGTCTTCTTATTTTTCGGCAACTTCGCCCTTGGCGACTTAAAACAAGGCATTTTGACCATCCAGTAGCCCGTGTGGTTTTTTGAAATCCGGCCGATCTTTGCCTTGGGCCCCGTCTCCCCTCACTCCCTCGAGGGCTAGGCTATCTTAGGGGCTGTCCTTCATAAGTCAGCCGAAATAGGAATTAGGATGCAGCACACACAGACAACTGATTTCTTCTCAGCATATTATCTGAGTCAGCTTTAAATTAGCTGGGCAAGATGCCCAATATAAGAGTGAGACTTCTCCGAAATCCAAAAGGGACATTTTAGACTGCATTCGTAGCAAGGCTACCATTGCACCTGTGGACATATTCACCACCCACACTGGTGCAGTACTACTGCTCTCCTCGGAAGAGGAGCTACTCCACCTTCTAAAAAGAGACGTTCTAGACAAACTCGCTGATAAGGGCATTTCCCCCATCCCACCTGAAACTTCCAGGCTCAGCACTCAGTGTTTGTTGCAAGCATCAACAGCATCATGCGTGAACACACTGACGTTGAGCTCGTGGACGGAATCAACCAAGACAACTCCGAATTCACGGTTCTCAAGGCTTACAAGTTTGCCAAGAACCCTGTCAACCAGTAATCGCTGAAACTTATCCTTGATACACCTGAGGAAGCCAAATACGTATATGGCAATGGCCTGAAATGCTTCGGCACCAAATGAACGCCAGACCAAGTCAGCATGGAGAGATTCGTCTCCATCACCCAATGCTTCAAATGGTCACAACACAAACAAATGCACCAAAGTGAATCCTGTATGCAGCATCTGTGCGGATGCCCACGTATACAAGGACTGCCCTAACAGAAATAAACTCAAGTGTATCCTCTGTGGCGGGTCCCGCCATGCTGTCTCACCTACTTGCCCTACCAGGAAAACCGAAGTCCGCAAAGCCCTTGAAAACAGAAAACTGACCAATGCCAAACAAAAGGCAGTTCAATCTCCTCCCCCTATGTCCCACGAATCTTACCCCAACCTGCCGAACTCCAGCAATGCTCTTACTGCCACTACATCGCAACACAATGCTTGGATCCCCAGCCCCCCCAGGCCCCAACCCCCTCCATACTCCAGACCCCCACCAGCCCCAAGGGCCTCCCTCCTACCCCATCCCCTCCGGCCTCATCCAAGAAGGGATAATAAAGAGCACGGCATACTTCATGCTGGTCAAAGAATGGTCCAAGGGCAACGACCACCTCTGCTGCACCATCCTCAATGAGTTGTTCTTTGCAAATGGCACTTCAGCCATAATCATCCCCGACTCAGTGCGCCCATACATGAGCCCCTCAACCCATATCCCCGCACACGACCAACCATCCACCAGCATGGAACCAACAACCCCTGCATCTGCACCACTAGCCATGCACAACCAACCGTCACTGAGGCTGACCTAATGGACCAACCTGGTCCCACCGCCACCCCATGTCAGATACCCTCTGAGCAACAAGACTTATACCAAGACTTAACCAACCTTACTCAACCTCCAATGTCCCCAATGTCGACATCGTCGACAACCGATGAGACTGACGTCTCAACCATCCAAGACAACTCTGACCCTGATTCGCCCCTCAGGCCTAACGACGATTCAGACGATTCAGACTCGTCATCAGATATCACCGTCACCAACAGCACAGACGACGACCAATACTCCACTCAGAAGTCCACCCAAGACTACAATCCCCCTCCCTCCTGCATTCCCAAGAGAAAGAGCACACAACCGCCATGTGACTGCGCCACCAAACACCCATCCGCTGTGCACAGCAACTCTGCCAAACATGTACAATAATGGGGATCACAATTCTGCAAATCAACATCCATCACTTCTTCAACAACCGTTACCTCCTTGAACTTGAACTCTGCAACCACAACCCAGACATTATCCTCTTAAATGAAACATCAGCCAGACCTGACCAGCATAAAGATACGTGGGTACTCAACTCTTGAGAAATCCAGGGGACCCAACAGCGGGGTGGCCATCTTAGTGAAGCAGAGGAATGAATTCCACAACATACATGTCGACGAGGACAACGTCCTAGCGGTTAAAGTGCCAACATCACACGGGAGATTCCTAGCAATCAAAGGGTACTTCCCTCCCAGACAACCGTATATCGAATCCATTCCCTTACACCGACTTCTCAATAGAAATATCCCCACCGTCCTAGCTGGGGACTTCAATGCCCACCACCCTGCTTTCTTCAATTGTGGAGCCACCCTGCCCCAAGGTGACCAAAAGGGGAAACAACTATACCACATAATGGCCGCGAAAGACCTCAAATTCCAAGGCCCATTCTTCAAGTCGTTTGTGGGCCACCACCCAGGCACCCCAGACGTAGTCCTCACCAACAGAGACTCTGACTTGTTTCAATGTAGAGTCTCCTCAGGTGGCAACGTCGGATCAGATCACATCCCTGTGGTAATCAAGCTACAGTCCACTCCGTTCCATACACCCCCCCCCAAACCCAACCTGAAGACGCTAGGTTTCGACCCCTTTAGAGCCTTCTTAAGTAATGATCAAACCATCTCTCTCGAAGACCAGCCTTGCAATGCAATAGATGGGGCAATTAACTCCCTTCACGCCAGAATCAAAGAGGCCACACAAGCTTGCTGCACACTAACATCGTCCAAGATATACCAACAATACAAACCAACTAGGGAAATCAAGGACAGAATGCACAGTACCAATTAGAATGCAGTAGACACTTCCTAACAGGGCAACCCTCCCGGGAAGCCCTACTAAGATCGAAAAGAGAGCTAATCGCCCTAATAACTCAACATAAAAGAAATCTTTGGGATTATCTGGTGCGCCAAGCTAACCAGTACAAACGCCACCCCCACCAATTCTGGAGCACGATCCGCAGACTCAACACCTCTCTCACTCCTTCACTGACGAAAATGGTGAGGTAGTGACTACCCTACTTGACGACCCACTGGACCAAGACAAGCTGATGGGTGAAGTATGGGAGAACATTCTCTCACATAACGACAGCAGAAGATTTAACAACACCCACTACCAGTGGGTCAACCAATGGCGGGACGAGAACCTAGAAGACTTTCATCCTATACCATCAATTGACACAGCTACCCTTGAAGACGAACATCCCCTCACCAGACCAATCACGCTCAGAGAAGTATCCCAAGTCATAGGGCGAATGAGAAACAGCTCCTGGCCCATCAGGCATAAGAGCTAAACAACTAAAGTACCTCCCTCGTAACTGCAAGATGTCTCTGGTGAATATCTACAATGCCATCTTGGCATCTGGTCCCTTCCCAGAGGCTTTCAAGACAGCTAAGATGATCTTCATCGCCAAACCAAATAAAGACAACCGCAATCCCGAGAACTACAGACCCATCTTCCTACTCGAAGTCACGGGCAAAGTCTTTGAAAGAATAATCTCCAGCAGACTCAACTATTACATGGAGTTCAACCACCTATTCTCTGAAAGGCAGTTCGGCTTCAGGTCCCGCCTCAGCACTCAGCATGCCATAAACATCATCTGTGATGCCGTGGCCAGCCTGAAGAAGCAAGGGAACCTGGCCCTTATCGCCACCAGGGACGTACACAAAGCCTTCGACAGCCTTTGGCACGACGGTCTCATTTACAAACTCGTAGACCTCCTTGATCACAACTGGACCTTTCTCAGGCTCATCTACAACTTCTTAGCAGGAAGAAAAATCATCCCCACCTTCCAGGGAGCGGAATCAACCCCCTTCATACCAACAGCAGGAGTACCCCAAGGCTCCTGCCTCAGCCCCGTCCTCTTCAACATATACGTCAACGACCTCCCCCAACCTGAACATACCGACACCAACATCACCCAATTCGCAGAGGATGTCATCCATGTTGTCTCCTCCACCCCTACAGCTGGTGCAAACAAGCATAGGAGAGCAATCGAGAAAATGAATGAAGAACTAAATAGAACTGCCAGGTGGGAGAAGAAATGGAGAATCATAACCAAAACTGACAAAGTCCTCATCAGCACCGTTGGGTGCTTACCATCAACCATAGAAGAAAATGGGGGCATTTCCATCAGAGGTACCCGTATTGCTATAAGGAATCCAAACAAGATCCTAGGATACGAAATCGGCAGATTACTCAACTCTACAACCCACATAACCAAAAAAGTAAACCTAGCGAAAGCCCGCCTTGGCCAACTTTATCGATTCAAAGCAGCCCCTCCCCACATTAAACTACACCTGTACATGATGATGATCAGACCTCTGCTGGAATACCCCTGCATACCCATGTCGCTCACAACCAAAACCAACATGCTAAAACTCCAAAGAGTCCAAAACAAAGCCCTCTGCTTCATCACGAACACCAGACTCAGAGACAGAATCAGATCAGAGGACCTACACATACAACAGAGAATCCCCGCAATCAATGTCCGATTAGACAAACTTTCTAAGAGACAACTATATGACATGCAGGAACTCTACGTGCCTGACAGAGAGAATCCCCCACAACCAGTGAACGCAACCGACTATACCATCACCATCCCTCCCCACAGATCCCAAAGAATGACCCTCCAACAAAGAGTTCGACGCTTTATCCACAAGGAGAACTTCCCTCATCACAAAATCTTAAGCGACCTCTCCGCAGACGAAGAATGGATACCAGTAACATGGACTAGCGCTCCCCATCTCCGGGTGACCCACTTCTATCAGCCAACACCTCACAACTGACCTCGTTGCACCTACTACTACAATACAGCAGGACACCACCTCAGTCACTGCCTTGCTGGCCAACTCCAGGTGAGCAACCAACCTCCACCGAATGCCCGGCAACCTTCGCCTGCAGCTGCGCCTCCTGACCAACCTCTTGCGAAAAAAAAAAATTCAATGACGCAGTGGTATAACACAATGTAGCATTGCGAAATTGATGGGCAGAGGTATATCCTACTCATAAAACCAACCTCTTTGTAAATTACTCAATATGCACACACGTATATTCAAATTACACCAAAGTGGATAGGCCACTACCCTTTTATAACCCCACCTACCCCTCCTCCCTCCCCAACCTTTCCCAACTTCCATCCTTACCCATTCTTCTTCCCCCCCCCCTCCCCTCTTACCAAAGCTCTTGTCAGAACCTCGAACCTCGATTATTCTTCACATCAAGATAGAGTTAAACTGTTGGTTTTCTCATCAATGTTTAAGAGAGGCTTACGTATTTGTAGTCCAGAGTTCATAGATTAAGAAATATCCAAAATTCATGAAATAGCTAACGGTCTAAAATACCCAAGAAACGTAATTGATAAATCGTTTAAAAAAGCTGGAAATTCATTTTACAATTCAAAAAGGGACAACCAACCTTATTCAACTAAAAACATGTTGGTTCTCACGTATCATGAAAACTTAGATGGCATGACTTCTTTGCTTAAGAATTTTAATATCGAAATTGTATATAAAAACCTTGATACAGTTAAAAAAATTTTGATAAAAAAATCACCCCAAAATGTTGACGGTTGTCTCTAAGATTCCTTGTCATATATTTGTTAAAGTTTATTACAGTCAAACTGGTAAAAGTTTTCGATTAAAGCAACATAAATATAGCATTGGAAGTGAACAAGATTTTAATGCTGTGTTTATTCATGTGAGAGATTTTAACAATTCAATTGATTTTCACAAGGTTGAGAAATTTGCATCAAGCAAGTTCATGGTCGACAGGAATATGATTAAATTTTATTTCATAAAAGTAGTTTTGAAAATATTATTAATATTTCTTTGAGTTTATATAAACTGGACTCATTTATAATTAATAAAATTTGGGAGGAATTTAAGGTGTGTTAGACAAATTCATGGGTAGAATATAAACTATGTTTCACAGATCAATGACTACCTACCTACATCATTATAAAAAGTCAGGTGTTGTTGTGGGTGGCAGCAAGGTGTAGTTCCGTCCTTATATGCCTTCCTGTTAGCCTTCTTTTTATAGTTCCTTGATTATGTGAGAAGCCACGAAATCGCTTGGAATTTCGCTAGTGTTTTCATAGTGGTTGTTCTGCATATTGTGATATAACCTGTGTAATGCGATCTTATTGCATATATATAATATATATATATATATATATATAATATATATATATATATATATTATATATATATATATATATATATATATATATATATATATATATATATATATATATATATATACATATATATATATGTCGTGCCAAATAGGCAGAATTTGCTATCTTGGCTTAAATAGCAACGTTCATCTTGCCCTATAGGACAAGTGAAAATTTGTGTATGCAATAATTTCGCCAAAATCATCTGAACCTAACGAAAAAAATATGTTTGATTGCATATATATATAATAATATATATATATAATATTATATTATATATATATATATATATAATTATATATATATATATTATATAATATAATATATGTATATATCAATAAGATCACAGTAAAAGGTGATTTCAAAATATGCAAAACAACCACTGTGAAAGAATAGAGAAATTCCAAGCGCTTTCGTGACTACTTACATTATCAAGGAACTATGAAAGTAAAGCATCCAAGGAAGGTATATAAGGGGTCTGGCCACACCTCACTATCAGATCCCACAACGGTTAAACACCTGATGCGCGCCGGCCCAACTGGACAGGTCCTTGCACAACCCACCAACAAACTATTCTACCCAAGAAAATTTTAAAAATTATTATTTGTCCAGTGTATTATTAAATTCTTCCCAAATTCTATTAATATAAATTGGATCTAATTTATATAAACCAAAGGAAATATTCATATTATTGTCAAAACTGCTTTTTATGAAACAAGATTCAATTATATTCCTGTCGACCTTTGGTTTATATAAATTAGATCCATTTATAATTAATAGAATTTGGGAAGAATTTAATAATACACTGGACAAATAATTTTTAAATTTTCTTGGGTAGAATAGCTTGGGGGTGAGTTGTGCAAAGGACCTATCCAAGTTGGCTCGCCGCGCGTCACGTGTTTAACCGTTGTGGGATCTGATATGTGAGGTGCTGGCCGGACCCCTTATATAGCTTCCTTGGAGCTTCACTTTCATAGTTCCTTGATAATGTGAGTAGTCACGAAAGCCTTGGAATTTCTTCTATTTTTCAGAGTGGTTGTTTTGCATATTTTAAATCACCTGTTTACTGTGATCTTATTGTATATATATATATATATATATATTATATAATCATTCTACTAAATATCAATATATAATATATTTATATTATTAATATATATAATATATACTATAATATAATATATATATATATATATATAATATAATATCATTATAGATTATATAATTAGATATAATATATATATATATATATGTCCTGCCGAATAGGTAAAACTTGCGATCTTTGCTTAAATGACAACGCTCATCTTGCCATATAAGAACAAGTGAAAATTGTGTTTATGCAATAATTTTCGCCAAAATCATTCTGAACCTAACAGAAAAAAATATATTTCACTGTGTTTGTTAGTATTAAATTATTGTAAGCAAATCTAAATATATATACATAGTTGGGTTAGGCTAAAATAAATTGTTCTTGTTATAATAAGGTAGGTAAGTTTTCTAAGATTCTTTTGGTGAAAATTAATTTTTTTTACATTAACATTAATGAAAAAAATATAACTTTAAACGTATAAGATAAAATTTTAGAAAGGACTTAATTTTAAATGAGTTATTGCTAACTGACCAGTTTTCAACATATTCGCACGACATATATACATAATATAACATATATATTATATAATATATATATAGATATATATATTGATATATATAATATATATATTTATAATATATAATATATAAGATAGTATATATTATATATAATATTATAAATTCTATATAATATATAATTATATATATAAATATCATATATAATATATATCATATATATATTATATATATATATATATGGCAAAACGACCAGTGTGAAGAAATAATGAAAATTCCAAGCGCTTTCGTGACTACTCACATTATCAATTGGTCCTTGATATATGTGAGTGCATGAAAGCACATGGAATTTCATTATTCTTTCACAGTGGTTGCTTTGCTTATTCTGGAATCACCTATTTACTGTGATCTTATTGCATACATGTATGTATATGTATATATATATATATTATTATTATTATTATCACACGCCGATTCCCACCAAGGCAGGGTGGCCCGAAAAAAGAAAAGCTTTCACCATCATTCACTCCATCACTGTCTTGCCAGAAGGGTGCTTTACACTACAGTTTTTAAACTGCAACATTAACACCCCTCCTTCAGAGTGCAGGCACTGTACTTCCCATCTCCAGGACTCAAGTCCGGCCTGCCGGTTTCCCTGAACCCCTTCATAAATGTTACTTTGCTCACATCCAACAGCACGTCAAGTATTAAAAACCATTTGTCTCCTTTCACTCCTATCAAACACGCTCATGCATACCTGCTGGAAGTCCAAGCCCCTCGCACACAAAACCTCCTTTACCCCCTCTCTCCAACCTTTCCTAGGCCGACCTCTACCCCGCCTTCCTTCCACTACAGACTGATACACTCTTGAAGTCATTCTGTTTCGCTCCATTCTCTCTACATGTCCGAACAACCTCAACAACCCTTCCTCAGCCCTCTGGACAACAGTTTTGGTAATCCCGCACCTCCTCCTAACTTCAAACTACGAATTCTCTGCATTATATTCACACCACACATTGCCCTCAGACATGACATCTCCACTGCCTCCAGCCTTCTCCTCGCTGCAACATTCATCAACCATGCTTCACACCCATATAAGAGCTTGGTAAAACTATACTCTCATACATTCCCATCTTTGCCTCCAAGGACAAAGTTCTTTGTCTCCACAGACTCCTAAGTGCACCACTCACCTCTTTTTCCCTCATCAATTCTATGATTCACCTCATTTTCATAGACCCATCCGCTGACACGTCCACTCCCAAATATCTGAATACATTCACCTCCTACCAACTCTCTCTCCCTCCAATCTGATATTCAATCTTTCATCACCTAATCTTTTTGTTATCCTCATAACCTTACTCTTTCCTGTATTCACCTTTAATTTTCTTCTTTTGCAGACCCTACCAAATTCATCCACCAATCTCTGCAACTTCTCTTCAGAATCTCCCAAGAGCACAGTGTCATCAGCAAGGAGCAGCTGTGACAACTCCCACTTTGTGTAGATTCTTTATCTTTTAACTGCACGCCTCTTGTCAAGACCCTACGCATTTACTTCTCTTACAACCCATCTATAAATATATTTAAACAACCACGTTGACATCACACATTCCTTGTCTAAGGCCATACGTTTACTGGGAAATAATTTCCCTCTTTCTACATACTCTAACTTGAGCCTCACTATCTTCATAAAAACTCTTCACTGCTTTCAGTAACCTACCTCTTGCACCATACACTTGCAACATCTGCCACATTGCCCCCCTATCCACCCTGTCATAACGCCTTTTCCAAATCCATAAATGCCACAAAGACCTCTTTAGCCTTATCTAAAATACGTTCACGTTATATGTTTCACTGTAACACCTGGTCCACACCCCCCTACCTTTCCTAAAGCCTCCTTGTTCATCTGCTATCCTATTCTCCGTCTTACTCTTAATTCTTTCAATAATAACTCTACCATACACTTTACAAGGTATACTCAGCAGACTTTATCCCCCTATAATTTTTGCACTCTCTTTTATCCCCTTTGTCTTTATACAAAGGACTATGCATGCTCTCTGCCAAACCCTAGGTACCTTACCCTCTTCCATAACATTTATTAAATAATTGCAACCAACCACTCCAAAACTATATCCCCACCTGCTTTTAACATTTCTATCTTTATCCCATCAATCCCGGCTGCCTTACACCCCTTTCATTTTACCTACTGCCTCACGAACTTCCCCCACACTCACAACTGCTCTCCTCACTCCTACAAGATGTTATTCCTCCTTGCCCTATACACGAAATCACAGCTTCCCTATCTTCATCAACATTTAACAATTCCTCAAAATATTCCCTCCATCTTCCCAATACCTCTAAACTCTCCATTTAATAACTCTCCTCTCCTATTTTTAACTGACAAATCCATTTTATTCTCTAGGCTTTCTTAACTTGTTAATCTCACTCCAAAACTTTTTCTTATTTTCAACAAAATTTGTTGATAACATCTCACCCACCTCTCATTTGCTCTCTTTTTACATTGCTTCACCACTCTCTTAACCTCTCTCTTTTTCTCCATATACTCTTCCGTCCTTGCATCACTTCTACTTTGTAAAAACATCTCATATGCTAACTTTTTTCTCCCTTACTACTCTCTTTACATCATCATTCCACCAATCGCTCCTCTTCCCTCCCGCACCCACTTTCCTGTAACCACAAACTTCTGCTGAACACTCTAACACTACATTTTTAAACCTACCCCATACCTCTTCGACCCCATTGCCTATGCTCTCATATATATATATATATATATATATATTATATATATATAATATATATATATATATATATATATATATATATATATATCATTTACCAAACTGCGGCAGGCCAAGGTTCGACCCCAAGACACATTGTCCCACCTCAAGAGAAAGCAGAACGTACATGTCACCTTATTCACTCAGTCATCGATCCTACAAAGATCATGCACCCAGCAGAACTAGGTGTTTTTCGTGATCCGATAACACTCGTAGCAGTGGTATGCTCAAGGATTATTTTCAGTCTCTTCCTCGTTGAAAATCTGCCTTCACTAGCAGTCTATATAACAATGGAACCACGAAACAAGTGGTTTTGAATCATTTACCAAGCTTCGACAGGCCAGGGTTCGACCCCACGACACATTGTCCCGCCTCAAGAGACAACACAACGTGCATGTCGCCTTATCCACTCAGCCATTGATCGTACACACCCAGCTGAGCTAGGCGTTTCTCGTGATCCGAGGACACTGGTGGCAGTGCTTGTCCTGCCGCAGTTTGGTAAATGATTCAAAACCACTTTATTTCGCCTTTTCATTGCTATGCAATGTTGGAAGGACAGAAACAGGAGAAAAAGGGAAAGTTTTTTCAGAGTATGGTAGCGCGGTGGCACCAGCCAATATATGACTGAGGGAAAGAGGCCACGGGAATACCAACATTAGGGTTATAACTTTTACAGTTTTTTTTTCCAAATAAAACATGTGTGTCATGCATCGATGAACGTTTGTTTAAAAACAATGAAAAAGTCCCTAATTCCTCTCAGTTTTCAAAAAGTCTTCCCTAAATAAAAACTATGAATCATCATATATCTGCGTTACTACTCATTAGTAGCAACTCAAGGAAGTACTTATTGGCAACTCAGATTAATGAAAAATATTAATAAGAATAATAATCAGATAAGGGGATTGGCAGACTACAATTTATCAGTGATCAGCATCACGTCCTGGACAGGATTCTCCGTTTAAGAATGGATGAAATTCTTGTTGCTAAAACCAGTTCTCCAGACATCGAGTATCCATTTGTATCTCAACTGATGAAGAATTATGAGGAACTAAAGGCACAGTTTGTTAATGGAGCAGAAGAGATCCTCCATAAATCAGGATGGAGAGATGATATGAAGTTTTTGTACCATCTAACACAAGTGTTTAGATTCTTTGAAGATAAAGGGCACTTTCCTTTGATTAACTTTCAGAAAATTCCAAACACCAGCAATGCGAAGTGGAATTCAAGAGTCATTCTAGCTATTCTTGTATTGATTCTTATACCTATAAGATGGAAGACTTTGCAGAAGATAAGCAGATTCATTTCATACATCTGAACAGATTATTGGTTAACTGATCAGATTTATCATTTTGCTAACACATCAGCCGAGTCCCACCAAGGCAGGGTGGCCCGAAAAAGAAAAACTTTCATCCTCATTCACTCTATCACTGTCTTGACAGAGGGGTGATTTACACTACAGTTATAAAACTGCAACATTAACACCCCTCCTTCAGAGCGCAGACACTGCACTTCCCATATCCAGGACTCAAGTCCGGTCTGCCGGTTTCCCTGAATCGCTTCATAAATGTTACTTTTCTTACACTCCAACAGCACGTCAAGTATTAAAAACCATTTGTCTCCATTTCTATCAAATATGCTCATGCATGCTTGCTAGAAGTCCAAGCCCCTCGCACACAAATCCTTCTTTACCCCCTCCCTCCAGCCTTTCCTAGGCCGACCCCTACCCCGCCTTCCTTCCACTACAGACTGATACACTCTCGAAGTCATTCTGTTTCGTTCCATTCTCTCTACATGTCCGAACCACCTCACCAGCCCTTCCTCAGCCCTCTGGACAACAGTTTTGGCAATCATGCACCTCCTCCTCACTTCCAGACTACGAATTCTCTGCATTATATTCACACCACACATTGCCCTCAGACATGACATCTCCACTGCCTACAGCCTTCTCCTCGCTGCAACATTCATCAACCATGCTTCACACCCATATAAGAGCATTGGTAAAACTATACTCTCATACTTTCCCCTCTTAGCTTCCAAGGGCAAAGTTCTCTGTCTCCACAGACTCCTAAGTGCACCGCTCACCCTTTTCCCCTGATCAGTTCTATGATTCACCTCTTTTTTCATAGACACATCTGCTGACACGTCCACTCCCAAATATCTGTATACATTCACTTCCACCACACTCTCTCCCTCCAATCTGATATCAAATCTTTCAATACATAAACTTTTTGTTATCCTCATAACCTTACTCTTTCCTATATTCACTTCTAATTTTTTTTTACATACCCTACCAAATTCATCCACCAACCTCTGCAACTTCTCTTCAGAATCTCCTAAGAGCACAGTGTCATCTGCAAAAAACATATGTGATAACTCCCACTTTATCAATTCAAATCAAATCAAGTTTATTCTCTACAAGGGTTACAATGGTTAATAATGGAGTAGTATATTCAAACTTATGACTAGTTAGGATTCATTATTTTAAGATTAAGATTAGTATTTCTGTGTTCATAGTCAGTGGGTGAGTGAGTGTAATTGTGAACCACCAGGTTGTTATCATGCAGTTAGTTGTCGGGGTGTATCAGGGTGATAAGATGTTTTCTAACTGTAGTTTTGAAAGTGATGAGTGTGTCTGCAGTTCTAGAGTTTTCAGGTAGGGTGTTCCAGATTTTAGGTCCTTTGAAATACATTGATTTTTTTTAAAGGTTTAGTCAGACACGGAGAATGTCATAGAGATGCTTGTGTCTGGTGTTATGCCTGTGGATCCTGTCACAACTATCAAGAAAGCGTTTTAGGCCAAGGTTAATATTGGATTTTAAGGTCCTGTAGTAAGTGTGGATGTTCTGAACGGGAGGTAAGTTTAGATCTATGAAGAGTGGGGGGGGGGGTGTTGCCAGGGATGGGATTTAGTGATTATTCTTACTGCAGCTTTTTGTTGGGTTATTATTGGCTTTAGGTGTGTTGCTGCAGTTGAACCCCAAGCACAGATAGCATAGGTGAGGTATGGCTATGTAAGTGAATGGTATAGTGTAAGAAGGGCAGTTTGCGGCACGTAGTATCGTATCTTGGAGAGGATCCCCACCGTTTTGGATACTTTTTTTGTTATGTGTTGGATATGGGTACTGAAGTTCAGGTTGTTGTCGAGGTATAGGCCAAGGAATTTGCCCTCATTATGTCTGGCAATTAGAGTGTTGTCGATTTTAATGTTAAGTTGCGCAACATCTGCTCTGCTACCAAACATAATATAGTAAGTTTTGTTTGATTCTTTATCTTTTAACTCCATACCTCTTGCCAGGACCCTCGCATATACTTTTCTTACAACCCTATCTATAAATATATTGAACAACCACAGTGACATCACACATCCTTGTCTAAGGCCTACTTTCACTGAGAAATAATCTCCCTCCTTCCTACATACTCTAACCTGAGCCTCACTATCCTCGTAAAAACTCTTCACTGTTTTCAGTAACCTACCTCCTATACCATACACCTGCAACATATGCCACATTGCTTCCCTATCCACCCTGTCATACGCCTTTTCCAAATCCATAAATGCCACAAAGACCTCTTTAGCCTTATCTAAATACTGTTCACCAATATGTTTCACTGAAAACACTTGGTCTACACACCCACCTACCTTTCCTAAAGCCTCCTTGCTCATCTGCTATCCTACTGACTCACGAAATCGTAATGAAGCGATTGCAAACAAACCAGACCACGGGCGGGAATAGAACCCGCGATCAGAGAGTCTCAAAACTCCAGACCGTCGCATTAGCCACTGGACCAGCTAGCCACAATAATTTTCGTCCAACTAGGTATATTTCTGCACCATAGGAAGGTTAGCATAGGCACCACAGTGGTCAAGAGGCGTTGGGTAGAGGTATTGCTCAGACGTTTGGATGTCGATGTTTTTTTTATTCAAGAACACAAGAAACAGCTGGCTGGAGGTCCAGCCACCATAACCACTAGGCCTAGTCAGCGTCAGGCCGTCACCACTCCACTACAAACCCAATTTCTTATTTCCTCACTCATCCCACAGCACCCTGACCATGTCAGAGCCTAGGTGAACATACAGGTAAGCCATAGAAGAGCCTATGGCTTGAGTTGGTTAAACAAAAGGAGTACACAACTACAAACTTAGCTTAAACACACAGCATCTCCGACGCCAGCCTCCACACCATGCTGACCCCACATGACTGCTCCAAGCCATGCTTACCCCACATACCCAAACACAGTTGGAAAATAACTACCTAGCAGGATTTCTTTATAATTACATTTACAGTACTTTACAGTGCCCCCAAATGCACATTATGAATTATAAAATTATTATTTACAATTATAACATTCATACTATTATGGCACACTTCTCCACTATATGTACATTACAATGTCATGCAGGACCCTGCATAACAGCAAACCGGATGAAATGGGTTTTGGACAAGTTAATATGGGAAGGGCAGTACGGGATTCCTGGACGATCTATGAGAGATGGTCATCGACACCTCAAAAGTTTCGTGAAGGATTGTAGTGGAGGAGAAGTCGTAGGATTAGATTGGAAAAGGTTTATGACAATGTGGATAGGGAAACATTATTAGCAATATTATTGAAGCAGGGTTTCGGGGAAGAAATAGTAGCGTGGGTGCGTATGTTATATACGGAGGCACAGGTTCGGGTCCAGGTCAGTGGGAGGTTGGGGTCCGCGATAGGCATGGGGAGGGGGCTGCGTCAGGGGTGTCCCCTCTCGCAGCTTTTGTTTGCCTGTTTGCAGGACCCATTTTATAGATTGGTAATGGGTGGGGTAGGGGGGAGGATTGTGTGCAGGGCGAAGCAGTAGGGATTTTAGGTTATGTGGACGACACCACCATTAATAGAGAAAAATCCAAACTTTTGGAGGTGGGGTCCTGGGTGGGGGGGACATTAGGTATGGAGTATGAGTGGAGAACCGTTGAGTGGATAAAGATCTGCGGTGTGTATTTTTGCAATGGCGAACAAGTGGCACGTGCATTTAATTCGTCCATTGTAGTAGCAGCCGCAATTCGTAGGATGGCGGGATGGCGGCCGGGTGATGTAACATTACACTAAAGAGTAATAGTTGTCAATGTACTGGCGTATAGTAAATTATGGTTTGTTTCAGCAGTCTATCCACTGATGACGGACGATGTGTTGTGGTTACAGAGGAAGGCATTGGGTGGGGAGGGACATAGTTATGACGCACGTAGCTAAGGGAGGTTTGGGGTTAATACCACTATACAGTCGCCTAATGAGCATATACGTAGGACAGGAATTCTTGACAAGGGGTTGGGTCAGGGGAGCGAGGGTTGATGCGGTGATGAGGGAGATTCGACGATGGTGGGTGGGGAAAGACTTCACAAGGTGCGAAGCGATGTTACGACACTTATTGGTGGTGCAAAACCCCATGAGAGTTAGGGCAGGTAAATTAGGCAATATAGGTATAACATCGGGAGAGGTCATCGGTGATGAGGTTTTCCCAGGATATCATTGGAAGACTATATGGCAGGGGTTCAAGAAATTGCACTTACAACCATGGGTTAGGGAAACTGGTTACCGCTTCCTCCATGGGATTTTGGCATCCAAGGCACAATTGTACATTATGGGAATGACCCAGGATCAGACCTGTGCATGGTGCAGGTGGCTGGAAACGGCGTTTCATGTCGTATACTTTTGTGACGGTTTACATAAGGTTAGGAATTGGTTCAAGGGTGTCCTCAGATGAGTGGGAGGGGGGGGTTTGTCGATGCTTAGAGTTTTGAGTCTTGAGATGGGAGATTGCTCGGATGTGGTACGTTCTGTGTCATATTTGGTACTTGACTATTTATACGTGTCATGGGGTATGCGGGAACATATGGGTGCAATGTGCATCAGGGCACTTATGTGCCATGTTTATGGGACGAAATGTAGGAATAGAGAGGTGTATGGGCAATGCTGGGAGGGAGCTTTTTCGTTGGGGTATAGGAATCTAATGATGGAAACATAACAAAAGTAATGAGGTGTAGGTAGGTATAATCCCTCGGTGGAGCCAAGGGGTTGGTCTCCCAGGAGGGAGAGGGGGGAAGTGTTAGGTTTTTTATCGACTGGACTGTACGTTTTTTTTTTTTTTTGGTGTGTATGGTGATCGAGGTGTAATGTAGGGCGAGGGAAAGGGACCTTTTTGTGGTCTGGAGTATAGTGTCTTGGTTAAGGGGGGATTAGTGATACTGCTTTAATTCTTACTGAAGGTAATTTTTCAGTGTATATATTGTAATTAGCAGATGGGAAGGGGTAAGAGGATTGTTTTTACTTTGTATTACTTACACAGTTTTATATTGTTTTAATGGAATTATGTTTAATGGCATTATGCATCTATCAGTTGTGGGAAGGATATATAAGTGACATATTACTGCATATTGCAATGTTTTTGATTACTGTCAAGTCTAACATAGTACAATCCTGTATGTAGCATTGTACAATCTTGTATGTAGCATTAGTGCTAAGGGATGAACTATACAGGTGATGTGGGATGTTTTGTGTTAGGGGAAAGTAAAACATGTAGTGTGCTTAGACAATGGAGAATTTATATTGTCTGGATGATCTGATACTGAACACTTTTATTTTTAATGTATTGTATGTTCTAAATAAAAAAAATGTCTGTGTGAATTCTCCTATTCAGACTTTTCTTTCTTATAATAACTAGGCAATTCCTGAATGTTTTCTTTTTAACACCATTACTCTCATTATTATCCACTATCATTATCATTATAATACTATTAACAACGTAATTTAATAAACCAGTAAACTAGTTGCAATCATCATGTTGCAGTCAACTATGTGTACCTTGTACTGCTGTAACTAGACGGGTTAGGCCCTCAGTAGGTCACTGCCTCATTTGGTCTATCCTAGGATGATCGCGCATGTTCACCCGTACCTACATGAACCCTCATGCCCACTTCCTTACTACTGATGTTCCATCACTCAGGTTGCAGTCTGTGACTGCAGCACACCACCTAGAGCACCTGTAGCATTACGATACCTGTATGCAGTAGTAACTGGGTTATATCGACGGTCTGTCGTGACCTATTTGTAGTTGCAGGGGCCGAGTCATAGCTCCTGGCCCTGCTTCTTTAGTGATCTATACTAGGTCCTCTCTCTCACAGCTCCATGAGCTTCTTGAAACCTCGTCTTAAAACATTCTATGGTTACTGCCTCAACTACCTAACAACTCTATGACTGAAGAAATACTTCCTAACATTCCTTTGACTCATCTGAGTCTTCAACTTCCAATTGTGACTCCTTGTTTCTGTATCCCATCTCTGGAACATCCTGTCTCTCTCCAACTTGTCAATTACTCTCAGTATTTTATGTCTTTATCATGTCTACTCTAACCCTCCTGTCCTCCAGTGTCGTGAGCCCGATTTCTCGTAACATTTCTTCGTAGGACATTCCCCTAGGCTCTAGAACTAGTCTTGTTGCAAACCTTTGCACTTTCTCTAATTTCTTGACGTACTTAACCATGTGTAGGTTCGAAACTTGTGCTGCATACTCCAGTATGGGCCTGACGTACACGATGTACAGAGTTTTGAACGATTCCTTACTGATGTATCGGAACGCTATTCTTAGGTTTGCCAGCCACTTATATGCCGCAGCAGCTTTCCGGTTGATGCGCACCTCAAGTGATTATACTTACCCCAAGATGCTTTTTCTTGAGTAAGGTTTGTAGTCTTTCACCACCTAGCCTATACTCTGTCTGCGGTCTTCTTTGCCCTTCCCCGATCTTCATGACTTTGCATTTGGCAGGGTTAAATTCGAGGAGCCAGTTGCTGGACCAGGTTTGCAGCCCCGTCCAGGTGACTTTGTAGTCCTGCATGATCCTCAACCTATTTAATTCTCTTCATTAACTTCGAATCATCTGCAAACAGGGACACTTCTGATTCTATCCCTTCCATCATGTCATTCACATATACCAAAAACGGCACTGGTCCAAGGACTGACTCCTGTGGAACCCCCGTTTGCCACAAGCGCTTACTCTGACACCTCGTCATGTACTATAACTCTTTGTTGCCTCTCTGTCAGGTATTCTCTGATCCATTGCATTGCCTTTCTTTTTATGCATGCCTGATCCTCTAGCTTTTGCACTAATCTCTTGTGAGGAATTGTGTCGAAGGCCTTCTTACAGTCCAAGTAAATGCAGTCAACCCACCCCTCTCTCTCGTGTTTTACTTCCATTACCTTGTCACAAAACTCCAGTAGGTTTGTGATACAGGATTTCCCTTCCCTCAAACCGTGCTGGTTGTCGTTTATAAGCATGTTCCTTTCTCAGTGCTCCACCACTCTCCTCCTGATAATCTTCTCCATGACTTTGTATACTATACATGTCAGTGATACTGGTCTATAATTTTAATGCCTCGTGTGTGTCTCCTTTCTTAAAAATTGGGACCACATTGCCGTCTTCCATACCTCAGATAGTTGCCCAGTTTTACTGGACGTGTTGAAGATTGTTGTTAGTGACACACACAGCATCTCTACTCCATCTCTAAGGACCCAAGGAGAGATGTTGTCTGGTCCCACCGCCTTCGAGGTATCTAGTTCACTTAGCAGCGTTTTCACCTCTTTCTGGGTTGTGTGTATTTCGTGCAACACATGGTACTATATCCCTTGTCGGTGTACTCCCTTATTCTGACTTACCGGAGTCCTTTCTGTCTCCACTGTAAATACTTCTTTAAATCTCATGTTGATCTCCTCACATACTTCTTGGTAGTTTCTTGTGAGCTCCACATCTTCCTTCTTCTACCTGATTATCTGGTCCTTGACTGTTGTTTTCCTCCTGATGTGGCTGTACAACAACTTCAAGTTAGACATGATTTTCGAAGCTATGTCACTTTCATACTGTCGCTGGGCCTCCCTCCTTATTTGTGCATAAACTTTTCTGGCTCATCGACTAATCTCTTTATTTTCCTGGGTCCTTTGTCTTCTGTACATTTTCCATTCTCTAGTGCACTTAGATTTTGCCTCCCTACACGGTGAACCATGGGCTCGTACTGGTCTTTCTCTATATGTGGCTGCAGGGGTCGAATCACCTAGCTCTTCACTGGTCGCTACCAGTAGGTCCACTCTCACATGACCCCAATAACCTTATCGTACCTCATCTTAAATCTATTTATAGACCAGACTTCGTCGCCAGTACGAAAAATGACTTAAAATAATAATGGCTCTGGAAAGATTTCACCTTAGATATGGTGGTATGTCAAAATAGTGAAAAATGAAGTGGTTTGTTTAGGTCAGATTCTTAGATTATTTTGGCCGCACTCTCGCCTGATTTTGTGCTAGACAGAAATCCTGGAAATCTTGAAAAATTAAAATAACATGAGGAAACAACATGATATCCCTAGTATTAGAGACAAAGTCACCGAAATGAATCCCCTACTGGTGTTAATATGTTCAGATAAATCCATTCAGACCCTGACATATCAGAGGTCCTTCAAACTTTCTTCAGCACCGGCGAGCACTTCTCCAAATATGGAAAAAGACACTTTATACAGTTCTGGACATTTATTAAAGGAAATGTTTCGCCTCGAGTGGTTTCTTCAGTCCTAATACAGAGAAAACTAAGAAAACGAGTAACTAATGTGGCAGGAGTCAGGTGGAGTGATGCGTGGGTAGAGGTAGTATAGTTGTAGCAGTAGTAGTGGTACTAATGTGGTGAGACGGGTTGGGTTGGAGAAGGACATCATGTTATAACGGTGTCAAGAATGGGTAATATCTTGTTGATTAGCAATTCTGAGATACTGTAACTACCGGACTTTTGATAGATAGTGTTACTGACAACAATTAAAGCAGAGTCTATGCACATTCATGAGGTGTCCAACATCGTCCCGGTGTGGAACACACGCGTTTTTAGGGTCATCTTTGCTGCAGGCATTTTCGTGTTCTAATGTCCAGAGATCTGGCTGTTTCCCCCTCATACTTTGTCACATCCCTCACATGGTATAGTGTATATTCTTGCACTAGTGCCAGAATCATGCCTGGGTTTTTGTACCAGGTTCCTAATAGTAGTTAATGAGCTAGTAGATATTTTACCTAGTTTTCTGCCTAACATTTCTGAAACGTTAGTTGCGACGTTGCTGACCCATAAAACGCTGTAGCTTGAAAGTTTTTCTTCAACTTGATTGGTGTTGGTTTTGTTGAGAATACGTGTCGCACGCTTCCTTCGTTGATTATTATCAACAATGACGGGCCGAGGCTGCGATGGCCTCTGAGGAGAATCGAGGCCACACACTCGGACAAGAAAGGTACCATTAGACAGGTTGATGTCTTGAGCAAGGGAACAACTCAGACTCGAACAATCTACCGACTAGTACAAGTGGAATTACACTGATCAGAATAGATGCTGGCCCTGCCAAACCTCCGGTAACTACATTACGTTCACTGCGCTGGGCCGCCAAGGTGAATCAACAGTTCTCCAAGGTCGCGATAGCCCATGACCTTGTTTGACTATATCAACCTCCCTCCCCCCCTCCTCCCTGAGTGTGGGAAATATCAATATTTTCCAGAACGATTATGCCCATCCCCAGGTGGGGAAATATAGGGAAAGGGGGGAGGCGACACCTAGAGCTATGTCAATTCTGTAATTACTATGAAGTAACCTCGTACTCTTCGGCTAATCATACACTACAATTACTACATTACTACTACACATATTTAGCAAAGTCAGAGATAGTCGTTAGCTTAATGTAGTGAGTATACGTTCCCTAATTAATTACACTTAGTCAACCCCGGCCTGGCAGTTCTGTGTTACGGCTGGCTGAGCCGACAGCAAGTTGTCCTGAGAAGGCCAGTGACCGAGACACAA
>NC_069432.1:4086415-4103915 GCF_026875155.1 Cherax quadricarinatus
GAGATATGGTTCTAAAATGTAGTGAGAGATATGGTTCTAAAATGAAGTGAGAGATATGGTTCTACAATGTAGTGAGAGATATGGTTCTAAAATGGAGTGAGAGACACGGTTCTAAAATGTAGTGAGAGACATGGTTCTAAAATGTAGTGAGAGATATGGTTCTAAAATGAAGTGAGAGATATGGTTCTAAAATGTAGTGAGAGATATGGTTCTAAAATGAAGTGAGAGATATGGTTCTACAATGTAGTGAGAGATATGGTTCTAAAATGTAGTGAGAGACATGGTTCTACAATGAAGTGAGAGATGCGGGTCTAAATTGGAGTGAGAGATACGGTTCTAAAATGGAGTGAGAGATATGGATCTACAATGGAGTGAAAGATAAGGTTCTACAATGGAGTGAGAGATAAGGTTCTACAATGGAGTGAGACATATGGTTCAAAAATGGAGTGAGAGACACGGTTCTAAAATGGAGTGAGAGATACGGCTCTAAAATGGAGTGAGACATATGGTTCTAAAATGGAGTGAGAGATACGGCTCTAAAATGGAGTGAGAGATATGGTTCTACAATGGAGTGAAAGATAGGTCTAAATGGAGTGAGAATAGGTTCTACAATGGAGTGAGAGATAAGGTTCTACAATGGAGTGAGAATAAGGTCTAAATGATGAGAATGTTCTAAAATGGAGTGAGAGATATGGTTCTAAAATGGAGTGAGAGATATGGTTCTACAATGGAGTGAGAAATAAGGTTCTACAATGGAGTGAGAGATATGGTTCTACAATGGAGTGAGAGATAAGATTCTACAATAGATGTGAGAGATAAGGTTCTACAATGGAGTGAGAGATATGTTCTAACAATGGAGTGAGAGATAAGGTTCTACAATAGAGTGAGAGATAAGGTTCTACAATGGAGAGAGAGATAAGGTTCTACAATGGAGTGAGAGATAAGGTTCTACAATGGAGTGAGAGATAAGGTTCTACAATGGAGTGAGAGATAAGGTTCTACAATAGAGTGAGAGATAAGGTTCTACAATGGAGAGAGAGATAAGGTTCTACAATGGAGTGAGAGATAAGGTTCTACAATGGAGTGAGAGATAAGGTTCTACAATGGAGTGAGAGATAAGGTTCTACAATGGAGTGAGAGATAAGGTTCTACAATGGAGTGAGAGATAAGGTTCTACAATGGAGTGAGAGATAAGGTTCTACAATGGAGTGAGAGATAAGGTTCTACAATAGAGTGAGAGATAAGGTTCTACATTGAAGTGAGAAATATGGTTCTACAATGGAGTGAGAGATATGGTTCAATAATGGGGTGAGAGATATGGTTCAACAATGGAGTGAGAGATATGGTTCTACAATGGAGTGAGAGATATGGTTCTACAATGGAGTGAGAAATATGGTTCTACAGTGGAGTGAGAAATATGGTTCTACAGTGGAGTGAGAGAACTGGTTCAAGAATGAAGTGAGAGAAATGGTTCTTCAAAGGAGTGAGAGATATGTTTGAAATTTTATTGGATCGATATTTTTATTTGAAGAGTCACTAAACCCGAAACAAAAATTATGAAAATGGATGAAGACACGAATGATCCTAGATTATGTGAGTGTAACTTTTATTTGTACTCAACTTTTCATTCGTATGTAACTTTACTTATGTAGTACTTCGTAACTTTGTTTCGTATTTAAGTTTATTTGACTAGCAGTTGTTAACACTGTGAAGGGAGAGTTGTGTATGATAAGAGATTAATTAGTCTGGATTAAGAGAGGTGCAAGTGAGATATATGGGGAGTTTTTTGCTGATTTCAGTGTTTTATGTGATGTAGTGAAATATCTCATTTGGCGGTGAAAGCATTATGTGAGTCCGAGAAATATCTCCTGAGAAATAATGGGGAAACATTGAATGAGTAGAATTATATTATCAGCGGGAGAAAAGTTGGATGAAAAATGAAAATATATTTGTAGTTACTGAAGAAGTGGCTGTGGAATGGTGTGATAGACTAGTGTACTATGTATTGAAATATAAAATATAAGAGAACTTTGTTAGTTAACTATTTAATAATCAATATCACCTTAGTATTTTCCACAGGTGGTAGAATTCAACAATGGAAATAAATCTGGAGTACACTTTTTTAAGACTTTACTCAATTCATTAAAGATTTAGAACCTAATGTATAAATAATTAATTTGTGCTTACCACAAATATATAAATGCAAAGCAGTGTTCTTATAGAATGTTTTACTATGTGATGCTGATTTTACCATTTATAAAAATATGGCCCAATTTGAATGATTTGTCATTATATTAATACCATTTAAGGTTATGAATAAGAAGGAAGGGGTAGCAGTAATGTTGACGGATCAGTTATGGAAGGAGAAAAGAGAATATGAATGTGTAAATTCAAGAATTATGTGGATTAAAGTAAAGGTTGGATGCGAAAAGTGGGTCATAATAAGCGTGTATGCACCTGGAGAAAAGAGGAATGTAGAGGAGAGAGAGAGATTTCGGGAGATGTTAAGTGAATGTATAGGAACCTTCGAACCAAGTGAGAGAGTAATTGTGGTAGGGGACCTGAATGCTAAAGTAGGAGAAACTTTTAGAGAGGGTGTGGTAGGTAAGTTTGGGGTGCCAGGTGTAAATGATAATGGGAGCCCTTTGATTGAACTTTGTATAGAAAGGAGTTTAGTTATAGGTAATACATATTTTAAGAAAAAGAGGATAAATAAGTATACAAGATATGATGTAGGGCGAAATGACAGTAGTTTGTTGGATTATGTATTGGTAGATAAAAGATTGTTGAGTAGACTTCAGGATGTACATGTTTATAGAGGGGCCACAGATATATCAGATCACTTTTTTAGTTGTAGCTACACTGAGAGTAAGAGGTAGATGGGATACAAGGAGAATAGAAGCATCAGGGAAGAGAGAGGTGAAGGTTTATAAACTAAAAGAGGAGGCAGTTAGGGTAAGATATAAACAGCTATTGGAGGATAGATGGGCTAATGAGAGCATAGGCAATGGGGTCGAAGAGGTTTGGGGTAGGTTTAAAAATGTAGTGTTAGAGTGTTCAGCAGAAGTTTGTGGTTACAGGAAAGTGGGTGTGAGAGAGAAGAGGAGCGATTGGTGGAAAAAGTTAGCATATGAGAAGTTTTTACAAAGTAGAAGTGATGGAAGGAGGGAAGAGTATATGGAGAAAAAGAGAGAGGTTAAGAGAGTGGTGAAGCAATGTAAAAAGAGAGCAAATGAGAGAGTGGGTGAGATGTTATCAACAAATTTTGTTGAAAATAAGAAAAAGTTTTGGAGTGAGAATAACAAGTTAAGGAAGCCTAGAGAACTAATGGATTTGTCAGTTAAAAATAGGAGAGGAGAGTTATTAAATGGAGAGTTAGAGGTATTGGGAAGATGGAGGGAATATTTTGAGGAATTGTTAAATGTTGTTAAATTAGACACATGTGCAACTCTTGGGTATCTTTATTGAGGAAACGTTTCGCCACACAGTGGCGAAACGTTTCCTCAATAAAGATACCCAAGAGTTGCACATGTGTCTAATTTAACAACATGTCGGTTCTTTGAACCATTCATCTACAATCCTGTCAGACACTGCAACTTCTTGGGATCTTAATACTTGGAAATTCTTCGCTTGCCTAACCCTTGGGCACGACCTACTTCCACATTAGACAAATGTGACACCACCTACGACTACTGCACCTCACCTGTCATACGGTTTATAAGCTGCTTCTCCGCTCCTATGCCGTTATTCTATTCAAGATTGATGGACTGACCACATGGACTCAAGACTGAGGGACTGATTACCTCATTCTCCTTCTGTTCTTCAAGTTTATCCTTTGTATGGACTGATGAAGCCACTGTGTGGCGAAACGTTTCCTCAATAAAGATACCCAAGAGTTGCACATGTGTCTAATTTAACAACATGTCGGTTCTTTGAACCATTCATCTGCAATCTTGTTAAATGTTGATGAAGATAGGGAAACTGTGATTTCGTGTATAGGGCAAGGAGGAACGACATCTTGTAGGAGTGAGGAAGAGCCAGTTGTGAGTGTGGGGGAAGTTCGTGAGGCAGTAGGTAAAATGAAAGGGGGTAAGGCAGCCGGGATTGATGGGATGAAGATAGAAATGTTAAAAGCATGTGGGGATATAGTTTTGGAGTGGTTGGTGCAATTATTTAATAAATATATGGAAGAGGGTAAGGTACCTAGGGACTGGCAGAGAGCATGCATAGTTCCTTTGTATAAAGGCAAAGGGGACAAAAGACAGTGCAAAAATTGTAGGGGGATAAGTCTGTTGAGTATACCTGGTAAAGTGTATGGTAGAGTTATTATTGAAAGAATTAAGAGTAAGACGGAGAATAGGATAGCAGATGAACAAGGAGGCTTTAGGGATGTGTGGACCAGGTGTTTACAGTGAAACATATAAGTGAACAGTATTTAGATAAGGCTAAAGAGGCTTTTGTGGCATTTATGAATTTGGAAAAGGCATATGACAGGGTGGATAGGGGGGCAATGTGGCAGATGTTGCAGGTGTATGGTGTAGGAGGTAGGCTACTGAAAGCAGTGAAGAGCTTTTACGAGGATAGTGAGGCTCAAGTTAGAGTATGTAGAAAAGAGGGAGATTATTTCCCAGTAAAAGTAGGCCTTAGACAAGGATGTGTGATGTCACCGTGGTTGTTTAATATATTTATAGATGGGGTTGTAAGAGAAGTAAATGCGAGGGTCTTGGCAAGAGGCGTGGAGTTAAAAGATAAAGAATCACACATAAAGTGGGAGTTGTCACAGCTGCACTTTGCTGATGACACTGTGCTCTTGGGAGATTCTGAAGAGAAGTTGCAGAGGTTGGTGGATGAATTTGGCAGGGTGGTATGCAAAATAAGAAAATTAAAAGTGAATACGGGAAAGAGTAAGGTTATGAGGATAACAAAAAGATTAGATGATGAAAGATTGGATATCAGATTGGAGGGAGAGAGTATGGAGGAGGTGAATGTATTCAGATATTTGGGAGTGGACGTGTCAGCGGATGGGTCTATGAAAGATGAAGTGAATCATAGAATTGATGAGAGGAAAAGAGTGAGCGGTGCACTTAGGAGTCTGTAGAGACAAAGAACTTTATCCTTGGAGGCAAAGAGGGGAATGTATGAGAGGATAGTTTTACCAACGCTCTTATATGGGTGTGAAGCATGGGTGATGAATGTTGCAGCGAGGAGAAGGCTGGAGACAGTGGAGATGTCATGTCTGAGGGCAATGTGTGATGTGAATATAATGCAGAGAATTCGTTTTTTGGAAGTTAGGAGGAGGTGCGGGATTACCAAAACTGTTGTCCAGAGGGCTGAGGAAGGGTTGTTGAGGTGGTTCGGACATGTGGAGAGAATGGAGCGAAACAGAATGACTTCAAGAGTGTATCAGTCTGTAGTGGAAGGAAGGCGGGGTAGGGGTCTGCCTAGGAAAGGTTGGAGGGAGGGGGTAAAGGAGGTTTTGTGTGCGAGGGGCTTGGACTTCCAGCAGGCACGCGTGAGCGTGTTTGATAGGAGTGAATGGAGACAAATGGTTTTTAATAGTTGACGTGCTGTTGGAGTGTGAGCAAAGTAACATATATGAAGGGATTCAGGGAAACCGGCAGGCCGGACTTGAGTCCTGGAGATGGGAAGTACAGTGCCTGCACTCTGAAGGAGGGGTGTTAATGTTGCAGTTTAAAAACTGTAGTGTAAAGCACCCTTCTGGCAAGACAGTGATGGAGTGAATGATGGTGAAAGTTTTTCTTTTTCGGGCCACCCTGCCTTGGTGGGAATCGGCCGGTGTGTTAATAAAATAAAAAATAATAAGAATCTTTCTTTTTTGTTGACAGGTAAAGATGTGAGCGATGTACGCAGACTGTCCCATGTGCATCTATGTGAGCGATGTACGCAGACTGTCCCATGTGCATCTATGTGAGCGATGTACGCAGACTGTCCCATGTGCATCAATGTGAGCGATGTACGCAGACTGTCCCATGTGCATCAATGTGAGCGATGTACGCAGACTGTCCCATGTGCATCAATGTGAGCGATGTACGCAGACTGTCCCATGTGCATCTATGTGAACGATGTACGCAGACTGTCCCATGTGCATCTATGTGAGCGATGTACGCAGACTGTCCCATGTGCATCAATGTGAGCGATGTACGCAGACTGTCCCATGTGCATCAATGTGAGTGATGTACGCAGACTGTCCCATGTGCATCAATGTGAGTGATGTACGCAGACTGTCCCATGTGCATCAATGTGAGTGATGTACGCAGACTGTCCCATGTGCATCAATGTGAGTGATGTACGCAGACTGTCCCATGTGCATCTATGTGAGTGATGTACGCAGACTGTCCCATGTGCATCTATGTGAATATCCCAGAAATAGACTGAAAGGCTTTAAAAGAAGGTTCGGTAAAGAAGATGAGAAACATAATAACAATAATAATAATGTATACTATATGGATCTTCTATGAAGATGCGATCATTGTATTTTATTACTTAATAAACCAAAATATTTACGATATTCAATTCATTGCATCTTTGTAGAACATATTCCTTAGAACACATTCAGTGTTACATGTTGCTCCTTGATTCACCACTTAATCAGTGGCTAGTAAGTGTTGCTTCATATGAGAGGGACTGAACACCCTTAACTCAGCCTGGGACATGGCCTGGTGGAGCCGGCGAGTGCCGGCGAGGGCAGTCGAGGCAGAGGTACTCGAGTGTAGCATAGCTTAATGGTGCCAGAAAGTGGGTGAACCATGAGCATAACTCAGGCGTAGGTGCCAGAGAATGACTCTGTGAGACTTCAGCGAGAGATGGTGGGCATAATTCCTCTTGTTAACCCTGCAACGACTTGCTTCACTGTTCCAGTCGAGGCCGTACCCTGTTACGTACCTCAGCCACAGCGATGTCTCCCACCGTGCTGCACGGTCTGTGAGGCAGTCCCAGAATGGTGTATTTCCTTCCGTAAAAGTTCATGTATGAAGTGACCTGGAGTTTACCTGGAAAGGGTTCCGGGGGTCAACGCCCCCGCAGCCCGGTCTGAGACCAGGCCTAGGGGTGGATCAGGGTCTGATCAACCAGGCTGTTACTGCTAGCCGCACGTAAACCAACGTATGAATCACAGACCGGCTGCTCAGGTACTGGCTTTAGGAGTCAGTCAAGCGCCTTCTTGAAGACAGACACGGGTCTCTTGGTAATCGCACTTGCAGTGGCTCACTGTTTTGTCAGCTCAATTTTTAGCACCTCCACCTTTTTATTTTCTTCCCTCCTGTTAGGAAGTTTTTCATTGTACGTTACGTTCTGCATATAATGATATCGTCCACGTCATTACCCTGCTCCTACGAGACAGAGAGTTTTGTACAATCACTTGTCACGGTCGGGAGGACCATTGGTAGCATCCGCCAGCGATATAATAACTGCTGTTCTATATTTATACTTTGTGACAGGCCACTAGATTGGTGCTGCCTAGGCCTACCTAAAATTCCCTCTACGAGCTACTTCTCTCTAACAATAGCGCTAGTCAGCCTAGAAACCAGACATACCTCTCTCCAAAATGTCTCTCACCAGGCTGGGGTCCAGGTTTGGCCGAGAATACACACACTGCCTGTACCATAACCCAGTAAACACAAGGCTAGCCTCCCACGCTGATATATTTGGCGACAGTGATTATCTAGAAATAACATTATACCAATAATAATAATAATAATAACAATAATAATAATAATAACAATAATGATATTAGTAATTATTATTATTATCATTATTTGTCTTAAATTATTAGTTTCTTACTATATTATTTATCATATTTATTGTCTTCCACCAAGGTTGGTCAACCCAAAAAAAAATAAATATTATCAACTATTTTTTCATTGGATGTCTTATTCTTATTATTTTCATAAATTCTTGTGTTCATTATATTTACGAGAGACATTTAGAGTATCTGGAAAATGAAAGACAGCGAGGCTTGATCTGGGGTAAGAAGAGTGCAGCGTCAATACCTCGGTTCCAAAGACCTTCCTTAGCACGACGGTACCAATCTTAAATGGCAGTGTAGAATTAGAGTTTGGGAAATGTAGCAGAGGACATTTTGCGTCAGCACAAGAAGTGGTGACCCCGTCCAGTAAACCCGTAAGGGTCAGTACAAGAAGTGATGAATGCTCGATCATCCTTATACTTAGTCCTTGAGGGAAAATCAACAAATGGAGTCTAGATTGAGGAAATCCCGTACCAGATGTTTTTAAGCACATGTCTCGGAGACACTTTGTACCAGCAATATAAACAACAGCTGTAGTTGTTCCCATGGATGGCCTGGTATATATACCACCATCTCTTCCCTCACTCTTCACTTTTAACAACACCTCGTCACTTCACCTCCCACAAGGTAACCATCTATTATACCTTCACCATCATCACTATTCGCTTTTAGCAAGACTACCTCCGTTAATTTACCACCTCTCACAATCACCATAATTACAACCACCATCTTCACCTTCATGGTGATGATGATGGCAGTCATAATCCTTATTTACCTCATAATCAAGTTTACAACTCCACCATCATCGGGCTGACAACTGGTGATCAACACCAACAAGTATGGAAATGAGACATATGAGGAATTAGAACTGTTATTTCGGAGAAGTTTGTCCAACCATGACTTTGTCCGTCTAATACAGAGAACAGAAAGCAGAATAATATAATATGAGGGATCAGGCGCTACCTGAGCTGTGGGAAGAATATTCGGTGATGGCAGTGTTCTGCTTCAGTATAATGTGTTCACAAAGATTTTTCTAGATAATGAAAGTATTTGTGTTTTGAACGATTCCATACATCGTTTACAATGAAAATCTGATTTCATTATGACAAGTCTAACTTTTTTGGAACTTCATGAGATGATTGTAGGCGTTGTGGTTTGTGGTACTTCCGTTAGTTGGATCATCCCTTTGGCAAGTGTGTATGTGTTCAGTGATCCATTGTTTAAGGATCCAAGAAGTTTCACCCCATAAATAGTTTATCAGATCCCCCATTCATGGAATAGTGCACATTTCAGCGCTGGATTCACTGTGCTGTGTGTTCTCTGTGTTATTAGGTTCTTCGGTTTGTTGTAAGCAATTCTAGATAAGTGGGTTTTGATTTAGCAATAAAGCTGTCGATAGTCCTCAGAAATGTGTCCTACTGGGAGAATAACATATCAGTCTGGAGTCTTCCTCTGTCTGCTAATGTGAAAGATTTTAGCCGCCTTCTACATCGTTGATAAACTCGTTGGAAAAAGTGTTTGATATATAACTGTATTCTCCACTGAGTAGCACAGTTTGTGATTCAATAAGCCCTTAATGACGGCTTCTCTCTTAGTGCATGTGTTATGGGCTGATAAATAGTGAAATAAGTCATATTTGTTTGTGGGTTTTCCATACTCTAAAATCCAATTTTAGGTAATTTCTTAGAATTATAACATCAGGAAAGAGGTATGAGTTTATTCTGTTGTTTCTCCGTGTAAGCCTGAAAACATTGTTCCACACTGATGATAGTTTTAGAGGCCCAGTAGTGTCTTGAATATCTTTTACATATTATTCCTTAGTTTCTCGTAGTGAGTAAAGTTTCATGGTCTCCTGCAGGAGCTCAATATACATGTTGACTATGACAGCACTAGGGGTTGAACCCACAGTTATTCCATATGACTAACTGTACCCATAGTCAACAAAAGAGAAACAGATGACAAAGTACCTGGTTGAAAATAGGAGGTCCAAATCATCTGTGACTGTTTTGGAAAAAGGAGAAGTTGAGTGGTGGGGAACCAGGTGAATAATGAAGTGGAATTATTTCTTGAATGTTTATTATTAATGAACTTAATGTTCTAGATTTTGTCACAAACATTGTCAAAGTTTTTGAAGTGCTCTTGGCAGATTGTTTCCATGGGTTTTGATAAATGTTTTGCAAGAGCAGGTCATACATGTAGACAGGCATAAACAAATTTAAAGTCCCTGCTTTTCAACCAAGCACAAATATTATTATTATTATTGTTATTATTATTATTATTATTATTATTATTATTATTATTATTATTATTATTATTATTATTATTATTATTATTATTATTGTTATCTAGTGTTTACTTTCTGTGTACAGATGAAGGTTGCTGTGTTGCTGCTGTGCTTCTTTGCCCTGGCTGCTGCTTACCCCTCATGGGAGGAGTTTAAGGTAATGTTGTTATTGTAGGTCTTTCATTACCTTAATGTTTTAAGTTATCAACTTCATTTCCCTAACATATTAAGGTAACTCCTTCATTACCTTAACAAATTAGGATTACTTTCTTATTACCTTAACCACGTATTCCGGTAACTTGCTTAATATCGTAAAATGTTTTTGTATCGTAAGGTTTTCTACTCATAATATACAATAATGTCGTTGGAGACGGAGTTAAAAGTCTCAAGTAAATCTACTGTGTAATGACTATGGTAGAGGATACAGAAAAATGTTAGAATTAATTTATTACACTATGTTCTAACAAAATGGCAATGCGGTTCAATATTGAAAAATTTTGAAGTTTGAATCTTTGAGAATATACATAATTCACTGACCATTAACCTGAAAAACGTAGACTTTGATGATACTGAATGTGGAAAAGACTCAAGAAATCTTGGTAACAAAAAATATAAGTGCAAGACAAAAGTATCTTGAAGTCCGCAGTAACACCAATGGACTAATTGCAATTGTACAGAAGTTTAAATAACAGAAATCCCGAGTTTAGAGACAAGAGAACATCTAATGGGACTTTTATTATTGCTTCATTTCACTCCCAGGAGTAAACATAGAGTAGATCCAGCATCGACAAGTTTCCTAACAAAGTGTCTTATTTGTCCATTACATAAAGTTGTCGTTATCATTATATCAAAGATAAATTATCCTGACAAGCTGATAAATAAGACACGTGAACATCACCTGGGTATCTTTATTGTGGAGACCAGGAGCTTTATCACTGTAATACTGAATCTCCATAACAGAAGCATTTGAGCAAGTGGAGAGATGTAGTGTACGTGAACATATGTGGCATCACCTACCTCCTCTAGTGATCCACACATGACCTACCTCCTCCAGTGATCCACACCTCACCTACCTCCTCTAGTGACCCACACGTCACCTACCTCCTCTAGTGATCCACACATGACCTACCTCCTCCAGTGATCCACACCTCACCTACCTCCTCTAGTGACCCACACGTCACCTACCTCCTCTAGTGATCGCCACATGAAACACCTCCTCTAGTGATCCACACGTCACCTACCTCCTCTAGTGATCCACACGTCACCTACCTCCTCTAGTGATCAACACATGACCTACCTCTTCCAGTGATCCACACCTCACCTACCTCCTCTAGTGACCCACACGTCACCTACCTCCTCTAGTGACCCACACGTCACCTACCTCCTCTAGTGACCCACACGTCACCTACCTCATCTAGTGATCCACACGTAACCTACCTCTTCTAGTGATCCACACGTGACCTACCTCGTCTAGTGGTCCACACGTCACCTACCTCCTCTAGTGATCCACACGTGACCTACCTCTTCCAGCGATCCACATGAAACCTACCTCCTCTAGTGATCCACACATGACCTACCTCCTCCAGTGATCCACACGTGACCTACCTCCTCTAGTGATCCACACGCCACCTACGTCCTCTAGTGACTCATACCTCACCTACCTCCTCTAGCGATCCACACGCCACCTACATCCTCTATTGATCCACAAGTCACCTACCTCATCCAGTGATCCACACGTGACCTACCTCCTCTAGTGATCCACACCTCACCTACCTCCACTAGTGATCCACACGTGACCTACCTCCTCTAGTGATCCACACCTCACCTACCTTCTCTAGTGATCCACAAGTGACCTACCTCCTCTAGTGATCCACACGTGACCTACCTCCTCCAGCGATCCACACGTCACCTACCTCCTCTAGTGATCCACACGTGTCCTACCTCCTTCAGTGATCCACACGTGACCTACCTCCTCTAGTGATCCACACGTCACCTACCTCCTCTAGTGATTCATACCTCACCTACCTCCTCTAGCGATCCACACGCCACCTACCTCCTCTATTGATCCACAAGTCACCTACCTCCTCCAGTGATCCACACGTGACCTACCTCCTCTAGTGATCCACACCTCACCTACCTCCACTAGTGATCCACACGTGAACTACCTCCTCTAGTGATCCACACGTGACCTACCTCCTCTAGTGATCCACACGTGACCTACCTCCTCAAGTGATTCACACGTCACCTACTTCCACTAGTGATCCACACGTCACCTACCTCCTCTAGCGATCCACACGTCACCTACCCCCTCTAGTGATCCATACGTTACATACCTTCTCTAGTGGTCCACACGTCACCTACCTCTTCTAGTAATCTACACATCACCTACTTCCTGTAGTGATCCACACATCACCTACGTCCTCTAGTGATCCACACCTCACCTACCTCCTCTAGTGATCTACACGTCACCTACCTTCTCTAGTGATCCACACGTCACCTACCTCCTCTTGTGATCTACACGTCACCTGCCTTCTCTAGTGATCCACACGTAACCTACCTCCTTTAGTGATCCACACCTCACCTACCTCCTAAAGTGATCTACACATCACCTACCTTCTCTAGTGATTCACACGTCACCTATCTCCTCTAGTGATCCACACGTCACCTACATTCTCTAGTGATCTACATGTCACCTACCTCCTCTAGTGATCCACGCGTCACCTATCCCCTCTAGGGATCCACCCGTCACCTACCTCCTCTAGTGATCCACGTCACCTACCTCCTCCAGTGATCCACACACCTACCTCCTCTATTGATCCACACGTCACGTACCTCCTCTAGTGATGCACACGTCACCTTCCTCCTGTAGTGATCCACACGTCACCTACCTCCTCTAGTGTTCTACACGTCACCTACCTCCACTAGTGATCCACACGTCACCTTCCTCCTGTAGTGATCCACACGTCACCTACCTCCATTAGTGATCCACACGTCACCTTCGTCCTCAAGTGATCCACAGGTCACCTTCATCCTCTAGTGATCTCTACGTCACCTTCCTCATCTAGTGATCCTCACGTCACCTTCCTCCTTTAGTGATCCACACGTCACCTACCTCCTGTAGTGATCCACACGTCACCTACCTCCTCTAGTGGCCCACACCTCACCAACCTCCTTTAGTGACCCACACGTCACCTACCTCCTCTAGTGATCCACACGTCACCTACCTCCTCTAGTGATCCACACGTCACCTACCTCCTCTAGTGATCCACACGTCACCTACCTCCTCTAGTGATCCACACGTCACTTACCTCCTTTAGTGATCCACACCTCACCTGCCTCCTAAAGTGATCTACACATCACCTACCTTCTCTAGTGATTCACACGTCACCTATCTCCTCTAGTGATCCACACGTCACCTACATTCTCTAGTGATCCACATGTCACCTACCTCCTCTAGTGATCCACGCGTCACCTATCCCCTCTAGTGATCCACCCGTCACCTACCTCCTCTAGTGATCCACACGTCACCTACCTCCTCCAGTGATCCACACACCTACCTCCTCTATTGATCCACACGTCATGTACCTCCTCTAGTGATGCACACGTCACCTTCCTCCTGTAGTGTTCCACACGTCACCTACCTCCTCTAGTTTTCTACACGTCACCTACCTCCACTAGTGATCCACACGTCAACTTCCTCCTGTAGTGATCCACACGTCACCTACCTCCTCTAGTGTTCTACATGTCACCTACCTCCACTAGTGATCCACACGTCACCTTCCTCCTGTAGTGATCCACACGTCACCTACCTCCATTAGTGATCCACACGTCACCTTCCTCCTCAAGTGATCCACACGTCACCTTCCTCCTCTAGTGATCTCCACGTCACCTTCCTCATCTAGTGATCCACACGTCACCTTCCTCCTTTAGTGATCCACACGTCACCTACCTCCTGTAGTGATCCACACGTCACCTACCTCCTCTAGTGGCCCACACCTCACCTATCTCCTCTAGTGGCCCAAACGTCACCTACCTCCTCTAGTGATCCACACGTCACCTACGTCCTCTAGTGATCCACACGTCACCTACCTCCTCTAGTGATCCACACGTCACCTACCTCCTCTAGTGATCTACACGTCACCTACCTCCTCTAGTGATTCACACGTCACCTACCTCCTTTAGTGATCCACACGTCACCTACCTCAAGTGACCCACACCTCACCTACCTCCTCTAGTGATCCACACATGACCTACCTCCTCTAGTGATCCACACGTCACCTACCTCCTCTAGTGATCCACACATGACCTACCTCCTCTAGTGATCCACACGTCACCTACCTCCTCTAGTGATCCACACATCACCTACCTTCTCTAGTGATCCACACGTCACCTACATCCTCTAGTGATCCGCACGCCACCTACCTCCTCTAGTGATCCACACGTCACCTACCTCCTCTGTGATCACACGTACCTACTCCTCTAGTGATCCACACGTCACCTACCTCCTCTAGTGATCCACACGTCACCTACCTCCTCTAGTGATCCACACGTCACCTACCTCCTCTAGTGATCCACACGTCACCTACCTCCTCTAGTGATCCATCATTTATGCAAGAAGACTTAACATACATCACATTCATAAGATTAGTAAAGAAGCTGGAATTATTATCCAATCAGTTATTGCAATGGAAAACGAAAGTAAACTATTATTTCTTATGATTTATTCAGGTTACACACAGCTACTATTATGTACTCTGACATATAAGTATTTTACTTACCAGGCCACTCACAGCCGCAAGTATGTGGACGCTGAGGAGGAGAAATATCGCAGAAGCGTCTTCGAGGAAAACCTTGAGTATGTGAAAGAGTTCAATGAGAAGTATGAGAGAGGAGAGGTGAGCTTCACTCTGGCCATGAACAAGTTTGCTGACATGGTAAGTTACTTTACAATGTCTTCCTCTTCAAGTAAACTTGTTAGAAAGTGAGGTGATATATTTTTGTTTATGGTATACCATATCCTGTTGCTGGCTCTCATGAAAGACAATTTTATGCTAGTCAAAAAAAAAAAATTGTTGTGTGTTAGGTTAAGTTAGTTATGGGAAAGCTAGGTTTAGTTTGGTTGGATTTTAATCCAGTCTAAAGTAACCCAAAACAAAACAAACCTATTCGCACAACAACAACAGAACCTCACCAAGTTCATCACATGCTGCTATCTTAAACCAAACCCTCGATCATTTAACCTAACTCAAACATAAACTAAGAAAATAATTTTTCTTCAGTTTTACTCTCATTCACTGCATTTTCATTTACTCTGTTCTTAACTTGTAGTTATTACTGATAATCATTTCATTAACCGTAATTTAACACGAATATGCTCGTTAGGTATTAGTCTTTTCTATGTTGTTTGCTGTCTAACTGTTCTTGTCTAGAGACACAGCAACAATAGTATATGCAGCCCTGCCAGTAGACTCCTGCTTACATCCGTCTGTGTGTATATAATTCGTGATAAATTATTACTAACAGTTAAGCGAGAAATTTCTATTTGTGCAGTTACTTGTCTTGCAAGTGATTTAAGGATGAGATTAATTATTAATGATGAGTTTCTTGGAAGGAGCTTAGTAGTGTGTTATATTTAATAAATACAACTTCAATGGACGGGTGAAATGTTCGTGTAGTTTACAGTGATGCAATTTGTGCAGGTTGTAAAAGTCCAAAATACAAGTTAAGGAAGAAGCTTTAATTGAGGTAACGCTTTGTTGAACAGAGATTAGAGCTTGTTCTACAACCTGCATCTTTGTTGAACAGAGATAAGAGTTTGTTCTACAACCTGCATCTTTGTTGAACAGAGATAAGAGTTTGTTCTACAACCTGCATCTTTGCTGAACAGAGATAAGAGTTTGTTCTACAACCTGCATCTTTGTTGAACAGAGATAACCTGCATCTTGGATACAAGCATCTGTGTACTACATTTGTTAATATTGTTGGAATATGACAGACAAATGAAGAGTTCAACGCTGTGATGAAGGGATACAAGCGAGGAACTCACACTGAGCCCCACACCGTCTACCAAGTCAAGGAAGATGCTCCCAGGGCAGCTACTGTTGACTGGCGTACCGAAGGTGCTGTCACCGGTGTCAAGGACCAGGGGCAGTGTGGTTCATGCTGGTCCTTCTCTGCCGTAAGTGATTTATCTCATTTTGTGATTAGTTTATGAAAGTAGGTAAGAAGAGCAATATTTTACTCATATCATTAACAGGCACGACAATAATTGAAGAAACACCAAGAAAGCCAGTGTCACATTTTTTTGTTGTCCTTAGATTCTCTTGCCCAAGATGCCACCCACAACAGCCTGTTAATGCTCTGGTACCTACTTCCTGCTACGAAAGCTGGAACAACTGATTATAGGAAACTTATTCAGTGTTATCACTCATACAGGGATCGAACCAGGATCCTTAAGAAGTTAGCCAAAGATGCAAGCACAATGTATAGCTATTGCAAAGTAACATTGGACGGAAGGGAGATAAGTGGAGTAGTCGATAGATCCTGGTTATCAACCAACTATTATAGATAGCATAATGGAGGGAGTGGATGAAACCCCAAAAGAAATAAGACAAAGTTCTCGATGACAACCTGACAACACTGATTTATGCTGAGGTACTAACATTCCGGGTTAATAATATCAAGGAACTCTTCCACCGTGGTGACCATCATGGTGACAACCGTGGTGACCATCATGGTTGTTATTGCTGTTCTTTCTGTTGAACAGCGGTTTAGTGCCGATGAATGTAGCATAGGTAGCAATGATACGGCCGTGGACAAGGTTGGCTTTAATTGGATAGGAGTGAGTACACAATGGGCAATGTGAGGGAATGGCCGCAAGCCAGTCCGTGGAGGGGAAAGCACTTGTGCCTATCAGGTCGGTCGGCCTAGGAGTGAGAGCGAATGGGCTCAGCCTCCCACTGACCTGGGTGAGCCTACAGAGGGCAGCACCTAAATGCCGCGAAATATGATCTAGTCAGAACAGACGGCTAGGCTGTGTGTTCTGACAGTACAGGCTGTCTACATGGTGACAACCGTGGTGACCACCGTGGCGACCACCGTGGCGACCATCGTGGTGACCATCGTGGTGACCACCGTGGCGACCACCGTGGCGACCATCGTGGTGACCACCGTAGTGACCATCATGGTGACCACCGTAGTGACCATCGTGGTGACCACGGTGGTGACTATTGTGGCGACCATCGTGGTGACCACCGTGGTGACCACCGTGGTGACCACGGTGGTGACCACGGTGGTGACCACCGTGGTGACCACCGTGGTGACCACCGTGGTGACCACCGTGGTGACCACCGTTGTGACCATCATGGTGACCATCCTGGTGACCATGCTGGTGATCACCGTGGTGACCATCGTGGTGACCACTGTGGTGACCATCATGGTGACCACTGTGG
>NC_069432.1:4108915-4251415 GCF_026875155.1 Cherax quadricarinatus
GTTTGTGCAAGTACCAGAACAATCTTTGTACTTATTGGAAGTTTACATTCTTCCTGTGGCAGCTGTATGGGATGTGTGTCAAAAGTTGTTGTGCCTTGATACATGAGTATATCATGTATGAGTCCATCTTGACTTGCACGACAAAAAAGTTTGAAACCCCACTTATCTGGTTTTGTTTTGATGTACTGCCTTAGGTTTCCAGCAGTTTTACCCTTGAAACCAACCATGACTTCATCAATAGATTGCTTGGGTGTAGCTGGAATTTTCAAGCAAGCATTAGTTAGTTCAGTGTAAAGAGGCCTTACTTTGTAGAATCTGTCATTATCCTTTTTTGTGTTGTCATTGAAATGAATATGACTTCTAAGGTACCTAAACCTCTTAGACGCCATGCTCTCTGCAACCTGTTGGCTCCTAAAACCAGCTTTCCAATAGTCTTCGAGGGATGGTAGTGAATTAATACCCATGAACAACAAAATACCTATGAACCTCATGATCTCTTCAGAATCTGTTGAAAAAGTACTATTTACGTCTTGTTGCCTTGTATACAAATTTGTTTGATATGCTATGTTATCTATCATGGCTGGAGTAACGAACATACGAAAATACTCATATGGAGACCTAATTGCAAGAGGCTTTTCATGTTCATATGCCGGCAAAGGATCATTTTGAATGTCATCTACGGTCCACTCAGATGAAACTTGAAGAGCAATATTCTCATGGATCTCTTCCTCATCCGGGTATTCCTCAATCCTAAAAGTTTTCTTTTTCCTCATTACTTTCTGCTTTTTGGCTGGCCTTTCTTCCCTTTCTTCCTCATCATCAGTTGACATCTCTGCATCCTGTGCATCCGTTGGCAAGTATTCATCACCACTATCCAGCAATTCTGGTTCGTCTACCTCTGGTTCCGAGTCACTGTCTTCAGAAACGCAGAATACCTCGACCTGCTGGTCGACTGCTCCCCATAAAACAGCCTCTCATGGAACTGGAAGGACAATAGAAACCTCCTGTATAAATCCAGACCACTACAGAGTTCATATATGCAATTGAAAATTTTTTATAAATATTTATTTGACTAAAATTGGACATTCCCGGAAACTCGCGCAATACCGAAATAATTCGGACTAAAATGCATGCACTTTTTTCAACTGCATGCTACACTCATATTATGCTTCACACGGACTTTAGGTATATATCAAAATATGCCTAAACTATTCATGTAAGCACTAAACACAACAATCAGTACTTACCGACATTGTAGAATATATAATCCAAGAGTAGATTAGCAAGGGTGGAGGGAAAAATGTGCGTGTGTTCGAAGCAAAGCCGCTAGTGTTTATATTTTGATCTCTCAACCAATGGGAAGGCGGCAGAAGCGAACTGTACTTAGCTGAAGAGACTCAGGGAAGGCTTGTGATTGGTTGGAACTAAAGAACGGGAAGCTGGCTGCGCGGGGCGCGAAGTATGACACGCGCCAAAAACACGTAATTAATACCGAATTATTTCGGCCCACCCCGATAAAGGGTTAAGATAATCTAAGATATACCGTCAAAAACGTGTGTGGATCCATATAATATACTGCCCACAACAGTTAAGAAATAAGACATCACAAAAAAATATTTTTTGGTCATGATCTATTCTTCTCTGAGTGTGTACTTATTCCACAGGTGTGTACTACGAGTCAAAATGCTCATCAACTGAACTTGACCACGCTGTACTGGTAGTTGGTTATGGTACTGAAAGCGGAGATGAGTACTTCCTTGTCAAGAACTCCTGGGGCACAAGCTGGGGTGAGAGTGGTTACATTAAGATGTCTCGTAATAGGAGCAACAACTGTGGTATTGCCACTGATGCTTCATACCCAGTGGTCTAATTACCAGAGCTTCTACCTACAGTACCAGTGTAGCCACCTAACTAGTGGTGTAGATATCACAGATCTTCTAACTACTCTCTTATATGTCATACAACTTCCAACTGCTTGTTTAAATCAACTAAAGACTGTCTATTTTCATCACTTTCATCAGGCAGCATTAATTAACACTGTATTAACAACATATTTTAATATTTTACTTGAGAAAGTTCATAAAGGAACAACATCTCAAAATAAATATTATTAAAGACAAATGTTTTGATAACCTCTTTGTATATTAATGTTCCTGAACATCATAATAACTCAAAACATGTTTGAATACATGAGTATATTAAAATGAGAATATTGGTATATCAGTCGACTCTTGTAAGTTTACTGTGCATTAGTTACTCTTCATGGGGAGGTGATATTGACTAGCCAGTTAACTGCACAGCCTCTCCATCTAACTTGACAGCAGTGAGGAGGGGCGGGTTTACCGCTCACCGCAGGTGAAGAACAAAAATTTATGCTACTAACCCATGAAGAAGGTAAATGCTGCCTTTACTTGTTCTGGAAAATTAAAGGAAAATGCAGGAATAGCCCACAATGGGAAGGCCCAGATAGACTTTCATACATAGATAACCGAATGACGAACAGAATGGGGCCAAGAAAATGGCCAATAATATAGGTGGCTCTTGAGAGCCACCCATATTATTATTCTAATTTCCTTTTCAAGCTGACGGAATGAGGAGAGCATTTACGATGCCCGAATGTTATGTATAGTACCATTTGCATTTTGCTTTTAAATAGGTATATTAAATTACACTATAAAAATTAAATGGTTCATGCCCCAAACCGCATGATATGATGTAGTCAGACAATGAAATTATGTATATATGAAAATATGGAAACAGTGAATGATAACATTGGCCAGAAAAGTTAAAAATAATTACCTTGGAAGGTAATTACTTTGTTTCATAATTTCTACAGATGCAGATATTGAAGAAATAATCAGATTAAAGGACAAGAAGTCCTTCACTATGATTTTATATTGGATTTTTTAAAGAATGCAAAAAGGGAAACCAGTGAATTGCTAACCAGTTTTTTCTATACATTTTTTTCAATTCAGTAGTAAAGACATAGATCCCTACCAACAAATTATCGTTCCGTCAACTTGACGTCAAAAGTGGGCAAATTATTAGGATCTTCTGTACACATTTACTAAAAAAGAGTAGAAGAAAAACTATATAACACTGGGATGCTTGAATGTGTGTGAATGTAGTGCAGATGATAAGAAAGAGATGATTGCTGATGTTATGAATGAAAAGAAGTTAGATGTCCTGGCTCTAAGCAAAACAAAACTGAAGGAGGATAGGCGAGTTTCAGTGGGGAGAAATAAATGGGATTAAGTCAGGAGTATCTGAAAGAGTTAGAGATAAGGAAGGGGTAGCAATAATGTTGAAGGATCAGTTATGGAAGGAGAAGAGGGAATATAAATTTGTAAATTCAAGGATTATGTGGATTAAAGTAAGGGTCAGATGCGAAAAGTGGGTCACAGTAAGTGTGTATGCACCTGAAGAAGGGAGGAGCTTAGAGGAGAGAGAGAGATTTTGGGAGATGTTAAGCGAATGTATAGGAACCTTTGAACCAAGTGAGAGAGTAACTGTGGTAGGGGACCTAAATGCTAAAGTAGGAGAAACATTTAGAGAGGGTGTGGTATGTAAGTTTGGGGTGCCATGTGTAAATGATAATGGGAACTTTTTGATTGAACTTTGTATAGAAAGGGGTTTAGTTACAGTTAATACATATTTTAAGAAAAAGAGGATAAATAAGTATACAAGATATGATGTAGGGAGTAATGATAATTTATTGGACTACGCATTGGTAGATAAAGACTGTTGAGTAGACTTCAGGATGTACATGTTATAGACGTGCCAAAGATATATCAGATCACTTTTTAGTTGTACCTACAGTGAGAGTAAATGGAAGATGGGATACAAGGAAAATAGAAGCAGTGAGTAAGAGAGAGGTAAAGGTTTATAAAGAAAAGGCAGAGAAAGTTAGGGTAAGATATAAACACCTATTCGAGGATAGATGGGCTAGTGAGAGTATAGGCAATGGGTTCAAAGATGTCTGGGTTGGTTTAAGAAGAATGTTTAGCAGAAGTTTGTGGTTACAGGAAAGTTGGTGAGGGAGGGAAGAAGAGTGATTGGTTTAATGATGTAAAGAGAGTTATAAGGGAGAAAAAAGATAGCATACGAGAGGTTTTTACAAGAGAAGTGATGCAAGGAGGGAAGAGTATATGAGAGAAAAAGAGAGGTTAAGAGAGTGGTGAAGCAATGTAAGAAGATAGCAAATGAGAGAGTGGGTGAGAAGTTACCAACCAAATTTGTTAAAAACAAGAAAAAGTTTTGGAGTTAGATTAATAAGATTAAAAAGCTTTTCTGAACAAATGGATTTGACAGTTAAAATTAGGAGAAGAGAGTTAATAAATGGAGAGTTAGAGGTATCGGGAAGATAGAGAGAATATTTTGGTGAATTGTTAAATGTTGATGAAGATAGGGAAGCTGTGATTTCGTGTATAGGGCAAGGAGGAATAACATCTTGCAGGAGTGAGGAAGAGCCAGTTGTGAGTGTGGGGGAAATTCGTGAGGCAGTAGGAAGAATGAAAGGGGGTAAGGCAGCTGGAATTGATGGGATAAAGACAGAAATGTTAAAAGCAGGTGGAGATATAATTTTGGAATGGCTGGTATTATTATTTAAACATATGCAAGAGGATAAGGTACCAAGGAATTAGCAGAGAGCGTGCATGGTTCCTTTGTATCAAGGCAAAGGGGACAAAAGAGAGTATACCTGCTAAAATTTATGGTAGAGCTATTAATGAAAGAATTTAGAGTAAGACGGAGAACAGGATAGCAGATGAACAAGGAGGCTTTAGGAAAGGTAGGGGGTGTGTAGACCAAGTGCTTACAGTGAAACATGTAGGTGAACAGTGTTCAGATAAGAACATAAGAACATAAGAAAGAAGGAACACTGCAGGAGGAATACTGACCCATGCAAAGCAGGTCCATGCCGCCCTCAGGCTTAGCCCAATGACCCACCTAGTCAGGTCACTTCCACTTAAGGAAGGAGCACGGCATCAGACCTATTAGCACAAGTTAGTCATGTCCAACTCACACCCACCCACACCCACTCATGTATTTATCTAACCTATTTTTAAAACTACACAATGTTTTAGCCTCTATAACTGTACTCTGGAGTTTGTTCCACTGATCTACAACTCTATTATCAAACCACTGCTTTCCTATATCCTTCCTGAATCTGAATTTTTCCAATTTGAAACTATTGCTGCATGTTCCGCCATGGCTGAAAATTTTCAGCATGCTATTTTCATCCCCTTTATTTATTTATTTATTTTCTGGCATTTATGGATTTGAAAAAGGCATATGACAGGGTGTATAAGAAGGGGGACAATGTGGCAGATGTTGGAGGTGTATTGTATAGGAGGTAGGTTACAGAAAGCAGTGAAGAGTTTTTACGAGGATAGTGAGGCTCAGGTTAGAGTATATAGGAGAGAGGGAGATTATTTCCCCGCAAAAGTAGGCCTTATACAAGGAGGTGTGATGTCACCGTGGTTGTTCAATACATTTATAGATGGGGTTGTAAGAGAAGTGAATGCAAGGGTTAAAAGATGAAGGATCAAACACAAAGTGGGAGTTGTCACAGTTGCTCTTTGCTGATGATACTCTGCTCTTGGGGGATTCTGAAGAAAAGTTGTAGAGGTTTGTGGATGAATTTGGTAGGGTATGTAAAAGAAGAAAATTAAAAGTGAATGTGGGAAAGGGCAAGGTGATGAGGATAACAAAAAGATTAGATGAAAGATTGGATATTGGACTGGAGGGAGAGAGTATGGAGGAGGTGAATGTATTCAAATATTTATGAGTGGAAATGTTATCAGATGGGTTCATGAAAGATGACGTGAATCATAGAAGTGATGAGGGAAAAAAGATGAGTGGTGCACTTAGGAGTCTGTGGAGACAAAGAACTTTGTCCGTGGAAGCAAAGAAGGAAATGCATGAGTGTGTAATGAATATAGTGCAGAGAATGTATGTGTGGTGTGGATATAATGCAGAGAATTCTTAGTTTGGAAACTAGGAGGAGGTGTGAGATTACCAAAACTATTATCCAGAGGTTGGAGGGAGGAGTTGTTGAGGTGGTTCGGACATGTAGAGAGAATGGAACAAAATAGAATGACTTCGAGAGTGAATAAATCTGTAGTGGATGGAAGGAGGGGTAGGGTCGGTCTAGGAAATGTTGGAGGGAGGGGGTAAAGAAGGTTTCGTGTGTGAGGGGCTTGAACTTCCAGCAGTCATGCGTGAGCGTATTTGATAGGAACAAATGGAGACAAATGGTTTTCAAGACTTGACGTGCTGTTGGAGTGTGAGCAAAGTAACATTCATGAAGGAATTCAGGAAAACCGACGGACTGGACTTTAGTCCTGGAGATGGGAAGTACAGTGTCTGCACTCTGAAGAAGATGTGTTAATGTTGCAGTTTTATAACTGTAGTGTAAAGCACCCCTCTGGCAAGACAGTGATGGAGGGAATGGTGATGAAAGTTTTTCTTTTTCGGGCCACCCTGCCTTGGTGGGAATCGGCCGATATGTTAACAAAAAAAATTAATAAAAATATTATATTCTCTCAGAAGTCATTTTGATGACCATTATTTAAAGTGTCACAACACGTATTCATTGGTGGTTGCTCTGTCTCACAAATTTACTGACTTTCTTTAAAATGGCATTTGAAAATTTTGGAAGTCCCTCACTAGAGACGGACAGAACTCGGTATTGCAGGTAAACTTGTGTCATTGGTCGAGGGACAGCTAAGTTAGTAGAAAGTTTATACGATCGAAGTTAAAACAGGGATTAGTCTCATGTGCCATTATTCAAGGATCAGTTTTATGTCCAGTGTTGCACAATATTTATTGAAGAGTTTAATGTTGAAATTATAAGCTACATAACTTAATTCTTTGATGCACGGCGAGGGTCTGGGTTCGAGTCCCAGCCAGGGTAGAAACATTATGCGTGTTTCTTTACACCTGTTGTCTATGTTCACCCATCAGTAAATGGGCACCTGGGAATTGGTAGACTAGTGTGGGTCGCATCCTGGGACAAAACTAGCCTAATTTCCCCAAAATGTTCTGCATAACAAGGAGCTTTCTATATAGTAGTATGTTATTGATGTCTGCTAGGCCTGTATACCTTGTACATGTACTTGTAGTGAATAAAGATACTGTTACTACTACTACTACTACTAAACTATTACTAAAGTTCTAGTTCGTGGGAATAAATACAACTTTGTACTTATAAAGTGAATAATGAAGAATTTGACCACATGTGAAAATAACGTAGCACTTATTGGTACAAAAAAAATCTTAAGGCAAGAGAGCAGTGCCTGAATATTTCCCGTAATTATGTCAACAAGTATTAAAAAAACTGCTTGATATACATAATTTGAAAAATTCATTTCGATAGTATACGATACCTACATGTTGATGAATACGAGGCAGTTGTAATTCCTCGCTCTATTCTGTGTATCGCGCTGATAAAACAACTGTTTGGTGAAACATCTCCCTCACTGAAGGTGCTCATGGACTACTTATGTAATATACTTATCAACTTGGTGTTATTGCGTGCTATTAATTTATTCTTCTCTGGCGCAATATTGGCAGGGGGGTCTTGATACACAGCATATCTTGCCACTCCTGAGTTTGTTTGATCCAATTCCCACTACGACCAGGTCTCACATGCCATTTATTACCTGTGTCTGTAATCTGTCCATCACCCTTCATAGAAGGTGTTCAGTACCTCTGAATTGATGAATCTAGTCGACAAACACGAAAATCGAGACACTATGTGCTTGATCCCGCTAAGAGGTGTAACACTCAAAGACATCATGATCCCACTCTTGGACATGACCTTCTGCTTATAGGTCCCTGCCACCCATTATGATGTCTTGGAGTATTACACCTATCAGCGGGATCAAGCATAAAGTGACTCGATTTTCGTGTTTGTCGACCAGATTCATCAAGTCTGAGGTACTGAACACCTATCAAGGGCGATGGACAGATCACCTATTATGAACACAGGTAATAAATGGCCTGTGAGACCTGGTCATAATGGGAATTGGAGCAAATAAACTCAGCAGTAGCCTATAATGTATATTTGCCTCCACCCACTATATATAGGTTTGTACACTATGTATATTATGTACAGACAGAATAATAAGTGTACACCATGATGACAGATGGTAAAGCAGAAGCCAGAGAGAGTGCACCGTACTCAACAAGCAGCTAGGCAAGTCTGCAAATGCTTACCGCAAGTGAACCACGCTGCTTCAGCTTTGGCATGCTTGCCTGTGATTAGTCAATGAACCAAGGTACTGATTTATCGACAGGTACCCTATTGATCGTTAAACCCTTAGGATCTGGTTCGCTGGTTGGGAGGCAGTCTATATGGGAGTGTGACATGAGCCCAAAAATTGTACCATACTCTTTGCATGCTACATCACCTCAGTATTGTCTCTCCACTTGTTCAGCTCTCTCCAATACTTATTCTATGTAATGGACTGAAAAAATAAACACTGGCTAAAGAAGTCTCTATCAATAAAGATACTGAGGTGTTACACAGGTTAATTTTTCAATAATATTATAAATGTTTCGTGTTGAGTATTCACTGAAGGTTCAGCCTTCATACTAAATAATGAAAATAAATGTTCTAGAGAATGTGCAGAGAAGTGTGTCGAATTTTCCACTCTAGAGTATAAGAAGTCTACAGATTTTTACAGATTTTTTTACGATTTCCTAAGTCATAATGACGGTTTTGAGGGGACTTGAGCTAGAGTTCATCACGGTCACGCTGATGGGAAAATCATCTGTAAAAACTTGCATTTGAGGTCACAATGATGCCTATGCTAACCTTCCTATAGTGTATAAATATACCTAGTATGTTTATAGTGTATAAATATACTTGCTTGATGCAACTTTCTAAACCTTTTGAAAATCAATTGAATTGTTATAATCTCTCACATGAATAAGCACAGCATTAGAATCTTGTGCAAGAAAGGTATAAAATACCGACAATATGGAAGTTAAGACACATATGCAACATCTGGATATCTTTATTGTAGACGTTTCGCCATCCAGTGGCTTTATAAAGCCACTGGATGGCGAAACGTCTACAATAAAGATATCCAGATGTTGCACATGTGTCTTAACTTCCATTAGAATCTTGTTCACTTCCAATGCTATATTTATGTTGCTTTAATCGAAGACTTTACCAGTTTGACTGTAATAAACTTTAACAAATATATGACAAGGAATCTTAGAGACAACCGTCAACATTTTGGGGTGAATTTTTCATCAAATTTTTTTTAACTGTAACAAGGTTTTTATATGCAGTTTCGATATTAAAATTCCTAAGCAGAGAAGTTATACCATCTAAGTTTTCATGATATGTGAGAACCAACATATTTTTAGTTGAATAAGGTCGGTTGTCCTTTTTTGAATTGTAAAAAGAATTTCCAGCTATTTTAAACGATTTATTAATTACGTTTCTTGGGTATTTTAGATCATTAGCTATTTCATAAATTTTGGATATTTCTTGATCTATGTGCTCTGGACTACAAATACGTAAGCCTCTCTTAAACATTGATGAGAAAACCAACAGTTTAACTCTATCTTGATGTGAAGAATAATAGTGGACATAAGAAAAGTTATTTGATGGTTTTCCTTAAATTTAAAATTTAAAATTGTTGTTATTCCTAATAATTAACACATCTACAAAAGGCAATAAGTTATTTTCTTCGAACTCAACAGTAAAATTTATAAAATGAGCAAAGCTCTATAATTTAACAAGGAAATGATTTATATCTACATTCTTAGGCTTGAGACACAAAATATCAATGTATATACGCCACTTGCATCAATAAGGAAGGATTTTATTCAGCAGTCTTGTTTCAAAAAATTCCATGCATAAATTACAAATTTTGCATCAACAATACAACGTTTACTTAGTTTAATGATATCAGGAATTGGCAATGGTAAATCGTAATTAACAAGTTCTTCAGATAAGAAACTTAATAAATCATCAAGTGGAACTTTTGTAAACAAGAAAGTAACATCAAAACTAACCATGTTGAAATCAATTAAGTCAGTAAAGGTGCTTAAGTTATCCAATTAATCTATGTTCTTTTTAACATTAATTAAAGTTAGAAATTTTTTCAACAACTGGTCTCAAAATATCAAAAAGCCATTTAGATAATTTTTAGGAAACTGAACCTATGGAGCAAATAATTGGTCAAACTGGATTACCTGGTTTGTGCATTTTTATTAATCCATACACATAGGGTAAAGATGGATTAGTGGATGTAAATTTTTAAATTATTTCTTCTTTGCCTTTCACGAGATGTTTTACTGTTTTATTGAAATTAGTGTTATCAGTTTCTAAGGGATTCTGTCTAAGTTTAGAATAAGTTTCAATTTATTTCAAAATTATTATTGCTTTTATTATAACTGCTTTAGTAAGATGCAATGTGAAGGCTTACTCAGCCCTGTAACAACTTCAGTCAATATTACCAAGGCTGGCTCCTCCTCAGGAAAATTAATGTATAGATGGGGTTGTAAGAGAAGTAAATGTGAGGCTCTTGGCAAGAGAAGTGGAGTTAAAAGATAAAGAATCACACATAAAGTGGGAGCTGTCACAGTTGCTCTTTGCTGATGACACTGTGCTCTTGGGAGATTCAGAAAAGAAGCTGCAGAGATTGGTGGATGAATTTGGTAGGGTGTTCAAAAGAAGAAAATTAAAAGTGAAAACAGGAAAGAGTAAGATAATGAGGATAACAAAAAGATTAGGTGATGAAAGATTGGATATCAGATTAGAGGGAGAGAGTATAGAAGAGGTGAATGTATTCAGATATTTGGGAGTGAACGTGACAGCGGATGGGTCTATGAAAGATGAGGTGAATCATAGAATTGATGAGGGGAAAAGGGTGAGTGGTGCACTTAGGAGTCTGTGCAGACAAAGAACTTTGTCCTTGGAGGCAAAGAGGGGAATGTATGAGTATAGTTTTACCAACGCTCTTATATGAGTGTGAAACATGGGTGATGAATGTTGCAGCGAGGAGAAGGCAGGAGGCAGTGGAGATGTCATGTCTGAGGCAATGTGTGGTGTGAATATAATGCAGAGAATTCGTAGTTTGGAAGTTAGGAGGAGGTGCAGGATTACCAAAACTGTTGTCCAGAGGGCTGAGGAAGGGTTGTTGAGGTGGTTCGGACATGTAGAAAGAATGGAGCGAAACAGGGTGACTTCAAGAGTGAATCAGTCTGTAGTGGAAGGAAGGCGGGGTAGGGGTCGGCCTAGGAAAGGTTGGAGGGAGGGGGTAAAGGAGGTTTTGTGTGCGAGGGGCTTGGACTTCCAGCAGGCATGTGTGAGCATGTTTGATAGGAGTGAATGGAGACAAATGGTTTTTAATACTTGACGTGCTGTTGGAGTGTGAGCAAAGTAACATTTATGAAGGGGTTCAGGGAAACCGGCAGGCCGGACTTGAGTCCTGGAGATGGGAAGTACATTGCCTGCACTCTGAAGGAGGGGTGTTAATGTTGCAGTTTAAAAACTGTAGTGTAAAGCACCCTTCTGGCAAGGCAGTGATGGAGTGAATGATGGTGAAAGTGTTTCTTTTTCGGGCCACCCTGCCTTGGTGGGAATCGGCCAGTGAGATAATAATAAAAAAGAAATAATAACAGACAATGATAAACACTTTATTATTTAGAAACGGAAAATGTAAAACAATAAAACATGAATGGGTATCCTAATTGAAAGAAAATTGAAAAATGAAATGAAAAAAAGTTACATTTGAACTCAACGCTAATATAGGTATATCGTGGTAATGGGGTGTCAGGTGTGGGTGACACTGCATGTTGTTGAAATCGTAGCCGCTGCTGATGTGGGGGGTAGCAGGTGTTGGTGAGCACAACCGGCTCGTTCTGCACAGAGTGTAGCCGTGAATAATTACTTCAGATGACAGGAAAACAGGTTCGTTACCACTGCTATGATGAGGGGTTAGGCCCTGTGTTGGCTTACATAACAGGTAAGTAGATTAAACATGGGACGTCTCATGACGCTAGTCTGTCTCTTTCAATTCTTCTCGTTGGTTGGCAGGTGACCCTCTCTGTCATTCCAAGAGTAGTGTTGGGAGCTGTGAGTCGAGTGATTTACTGTTTGACCGGAGCCCCACACGTCACCTTTCGGGGGGGGGGAAGAGGGAGGGGAAGGGACAGCGAGAGCTAGACTGACCCTACCTTAGCAAGCAGCCCTCAATCAATCTATCACCTTCGGGGAGGGGTAAAAAACGGGGGAGGGAATAGTGGGAGCTGGACTTACCCTAACTTAACAAGTAGCCGGCAATGAAACTATTGTTACTATACACTCCCTCTCTACTCCTATCTATTGAACTTTTCCCTCACACTCCCCCATACCAAGACTTATAATCAATGAACATAAGAAGAATAGGCGAGGAAAAAGTTCTAACATGTGGAAGCCCCATAAGGCAACAAATCTTCTACTGACTGTCACGACTTAACCAGTCAGAGAAATAATTGGATGAACCATTGATATACACAATATGGAACTTGAAAGCCTGGAGCGCCAATGTTCACCTCAAAAAAGACCTGGAAAACACTCTCTCAGATTCTAGGGACCCACAAACTGAAAAAAACAAGAATATTGTCCTAACTAAACCTAATGAAACACAACTACATCCAACTGACACAGCTAACAAGATAAACGACTTCTTCTCAACCATAGGATCTAATCTCGCCAATAAAATCCCACATACCAATGCCCATGCCGGGGACTACCTAGATGGGAATTTCCCAAATTCCTTCTATCTTGCATCAACTGAGCCCTTGGAAGTCACCAAGATTATAAAGTCACTTAAAAACAATTCAGGGAATCTGTCTAATGTCCCACCATTACTGTACAAGCGAGCAGCCCATATCCTTTCGCATGCTATTTCATTACTTTTTAACGAGTCACTAGAAACTAGCACCTTCCCGAAACTACTCAAGATGGCAAGGGTTACACCAATACATAAAGGTGGTGACCCTATAGACTTAAACAACTATAGGCCAATATCAAACTTACCATTGCTATCCAAAATCTTTGAGAAACTCGTGCACAGGAGACTATATTCATTTATAACAATGTAAAACATACTAAACCCCTGCCAATTTGGATTCAGGAAAAATAAAAGCACTAATGATGCAATCATAAAAATGCTAGATCTCCTTTACACAGCATTATAAAATAAGGAATATCCACTAGGAATTTTTATTGACCTAAGAAAAGCTTTTGACACAGTAGACCACGACATCCTACTCCACAAAGTTGACCATTACGGTATAAGAGGCCATGCGCTTGCTTATTTCAAATCTTACCTCACTAATAGGTATCAGTATGTCACCATTAAAGACACAGCATCAACAACACGGCCACTTGATACTGGAGTTCCGCAGGGAAGAGTCCTTGGTCCCCTGCTCTTCCTCATATACATCAATGATCTTCCAAACGTATCCCAACACCTGAAACCCATTCTGTATGCTGACGACACGACTTATGTCATCTCTCACCCTAATCTTGCCACCCTCAACACCATTGTTAACGAGGAGCTGATCAAAATATCGACTTGGATGACAGCCAATAAACTTACGCTTAACACTGACAAAACCTACTATATTATGTTTGGTAGCAGAGCAGGAGATGCACAAATTAACATTAAGATCGACAACACTCTAATTACCAGACATAATGAGGGCAAATTCCTAGGCCTATACCTTGACAACAACCTGAATTTCAGCACCCATATCCAACACATAACCAAAAAAGTATCCAAAACGGTTGGGATCCTCTCCAAGATACGATACTACGTGCGGCAAACTGCCCTTATCACACTATACCATTCACTTATATATCCATACCTCACCTATGCTATTTCTGCTTGGGGATCAACTGCAGCAACACACCTAAAGCCAATAATAACCCAACAAAAAGCTGCAGTAAGAATAATCACTAAATCCCATCCCTGGCAACACACCCCCCCACTCTTCATAGATCTAAACTTACTCCCTGTTCAGTACATCCACACTTACTACTGTGCAATCTACATCTACAGGACCTTAAACTCCAATATCAACCTTGACCTAAAACGCTTTCTTGATAGTTGTGACAGAACCCACAGACATAACACCAGACACAAACATCTCTACGACATTCCCCGTGTCCGACTAAACCTTTACAAAAATTCAATGTATGTCAAAGGCCCTAAAATCTGGAACACCCTACCTGAGAACTCTAGAACTGCAGACACATTCACCACCTTCAAAACTACCATTAGAAAACATCTTATCTCCCTGATACACCCTATCAACTAACTACACGAATACCACCTGGTGGTTCAGACTTACACTCACTCACCCATTTGACCATAAACAGAAATATTAATCTCAATCTTAAAATAATGAATCCTATGATACTCCAATACTGAAACTATGTACTGTGCCAAAACAAAAGCATTCACATTGCTAAACTCACAAACTAGTATTTAGTCACTTAGCCATAATACCAACTTACCTCATAATTTGTAATATTTTAAAATAAAGAATTAAACTAAGTCTGCCCGAAATGCCTAGCTATGCTAGGCGTTCTAGTGGTACACTCTGTAATCATTATTTAACTACATGTAAACCACACAACAACCAAATTCTGTAAATTCAACATTGTAATCTTTATAGAGAATAAACTTTGAATATGAATTTGAATTGAAGAGGCGACTGTTGGTTCCCTTAAAAGTTTCTAGGTATATCCAAGGTTTGTGGTCCATTTCTAAAATGAATTCTTTTCCTAGAAAATAAAATTTAACCTTGGAGATACCCCACACAAGGGCCAAACATTACTTTTCTAAGGTGGAGTACCTCGTTTCTGCGGGAAGGAGTTTCCGATTTAGGAAGCATACAGGGAAGGGAGTACCATTATGATATTGTAGTAGCACCGCACCTAAGCCAGTATTGGAGGCATCAATTCTTAAACAAAATATTTTATTAATATCTGGAATCTTAAGTATAGGGTCTTTCGAAAAGATACTTTTAATCTCATTAAACTTTTTCCGAGCTACGTCGGAAAGTTCAAGAGGTTCCTTCACAGGCTTTTTAAGGAAGTCGGATAAGATGCCTGTAAGATCAGTAAGGTTCGGGATAAACCGTGCATAAAAATTTACACAACCAAGAAAGCTACGCAGGAGCTTCTTGGTTTTGGGGAATTTAAATTCTAATAAAGCTTTGATCTTACTGGGGAGAGGCTGTAAAGAGTTATTAGAAAGTATCACTCCAAGATATCTAATCTTGTTATACCCAAGGAAGCATTTCTTTGGCTTGGCAGTGAGGCCATGTGATGTTAATGTTTGGATATGTTCGCCCCACGTGGATGTCATTACATAAATGTTATCAAAATAAACTGAAACATTTGGCATATTACCCAAGACCTTTCTCATCAGTCTCATGTAGGTAGCACAGGCAGTTACCAAACCGAAGGGCATAGTTCTATACTGCATCAGTCCACGGTGGGTAGGAAAAGCGGTGTACTGATTAGAAGAAGGATCTAACATTACTTGACAATATGATTGCGCAATATCAATCTCTGAAAAGAAGGAAGCGTCATAAAATTTGTGTAAATCGCTATCTATTAAGGGCATAGGCTCAGCATCCCACCGAGTTATAGCATTAAGGCCTCTGAAGTCAATAGCAAGCCTATATGAATTATCCTCCTTCTTAACCATGACTACTGGCGAGCAATATGCAGATATTGAAGGTTCAGTGATCTTTAGTTTTAATAATTTGTCTACCTCTCGGTCAAATGCATCCCTAAGGTGAAATGAAACTGGGTATAATTTCCGTTTGATCGGATTGTCCGTCATTAAGTCAATCTTACGGACTACCGTGGAGGTAACACCTGGAATATCAATAAAGACGTCTGAAAAGTTACTCACATATTGAAGTAGTTCGTGAATCACATGGTCATCCAAAGATTCTTTAATATTAATGTTGGTTGTGCCCGAGTGGTCAAGAGTCACCAAGTCAATGTAATTCTTTATCATAGTCTAAGTTAGAGGTGTCAATTATGCACACCTTACATTCTTCAGTTGTCTTATCAAGTTCGTGTGGAAAAACTAAGTCAAAGTTATTAATTAAGGCAGTTAACCGAATTTCTTCGGTAATATTTCTTAAGGATGTTGATATGATAAAGCTTAGGTTTCCCCTTGACTTCTATGAGGTAGTCAACTTTCAAACAAATTTTTAATACTTTATATGGACCTTTCCATGCTACTAATAATTTATTTGACTTGATAGGCAAAAGTACCAGAACTTCATCCCCTACTTTAAAACTTCTCCTCTGACTTTTGGAATCAAAATAGGTTTTGTACTGGTCCATTGACAAGCTTAGGTTTTTCGAAACTATGTCAGAGGTCTCCTCAAGTTTGGATCTAAGGTCAAGGAGAAACTGGTAAGAAGACTGAACCTCAGCACTCACCTCCTCATTAGTCCATAAGTCATGAAGGATGGACAATGGGCCTCTGGCCTGTCTACCATAGAGAAGTTCAAAAGGTGAAAACCCCAGAGTCACTGGGAACTTCCCTCAAGTAGCCGGCAATGAAGCTATTGTTACTATACAATCCCTCGCTACTCCTGTCTATTAAACTTTTCCCTCAAAATATTATTAATAAGTGTATCGATTGGGAATATTTTTGTTTTAACATAGAGCTATAAACCATCCCCTTACTAATGTTAATTTCATCAGTGGATAAATCAGAGGATTTTTCTAAGTTACAAAAGGCTTTTGCAATGTCAACATTATTAAGGTTTTTTGAAGTTGCAAAACTTAGACCGAAACCCACAGTAGTAGTTGTATTTTTATCTAATATTTCATCTCGTAAGTTACTTACAAAATTGCTATTAGCAGTTTTGTCTAATCACTGTTTTCAATTAAAATGTCTAATATTCTTTGTATTTTGTTTTTTAGTTCATTACAAATTCTTCTGAGTTTATTATAGCAATGATCTAACATATTATGTTTCTATTCTGATGGAATGACCTGATTAAAGGAGTATTTTTTGTTTCTCAATATTTTGAATGCTTCCTTCACCTGTATTTTAGAAATTTCAATAAGTTTCTGAAGAATAATTCTCATAAAATCCTCAGAGGGATGATCTCTTATGTCAAGGATGATATTTGGTAAAATAGATTTGGGCAAAACTTATTCATTCAAAACAGTATTTAAAAAAAAAATAAGTCGAATTTTAAGCTTTTGGGACTTGATCAGTGCAGTGGAAAACTGGGAAACAAAAGAAATGTGATTAGGAAAGCTTACCGAGAACACTCTGATGAGTCGTGTGCAATAAATCACAGTAAACAGGTGATATCACAATATACTGAACAACCACTCAGAAAAAAATAGCGAAATTCCAAGTGCTTTTGCGACTTCTCACATTATCAGGGAACTACAAAAATAAAATGTTAACATGAAGGGCGAGACTGCACCTTGCTGCCACTCCACAACAACACCTGACATTTTATGATGATGTAGGTAGGCAGTCAGTGATCCGTGAAACAGCTTATATTCTTCCCAAAAAAATTGCCTAATGTATCTTAAATTCTTCTCAAATTTTATTAATTATTAATAAATCCAGCTTATATAAACCAAAAGAAATAATCATAATTTTTTCAAAATTAGTATTTATGAAACATGATTCTATTATATTCCTGTCGACTATGGACTGATTAATATAACTTTTTCAGCCTTTTGAAAATCGATTGAATGGTTAAAATCTCTCAAATGAATAAACAGAGCATTAGAATCTTGTCCAGTTCTAATGCTATATTTATGTTGTTTTAACATAAGATCAAGACTTTAACCAGTTTGACCGTAATGAACTTTATCACATATTTGACAAGGAATCTTATAGACACACCCCTCAACATTTTGAGGGGAATTTTTTTATCAACAGTTTTCAAACTGTGTCAAGATTTTTAAATACATCTTCGTGGTGTAGTTTGCCATGGAGCCTGATTTACCTGGAGGCCCCCTGCTCCCTTCACAGATTTCCGAGAGGTGGGGTGGGGTGTCCTCAAGGGGTTGCCTGTCGGCTCTGCATGCCTTTAACTATGCGTGCAACTTTCCCAAATAAAGTGCGACGATGTTCAGATCGCCCACTTACTTCAGGTCTGGCCATCCATGGAACTACGCTTAAACATTCCAAACCATTTGCTGATGACGGTTCTTCGATGTCTGCTCATTCCATCCAAAAACGACCTACACGACAACCACTTCCTTTATGCACCATGTTTACAAGCAAGCAGTGGACTAAACTCTTTTCCCTACAACTAGCATCGCTAACTGATTATTATTCACGTTGGCCAAAATATATCTTTTCATGCTCTTCGAAGTGCATCGTTACAGTTTAGAGTGGAGAACAAGCTTGTAATCTTTCCCATCTTACTTCCATAGATAACGTTCCTATCAGAGTTCACGAGTTCACAGTTCAATGCCTTTGCTAATAAACACTCCGTCCTAGCAGTCTTTTTTGATCTCGAGACGGCACATGACACCACCTGGAGTTATAACATCTTAGCCCAGACCCACTCCTTAGGACTCCGCGGAAATCTACCGACCTTCCTAGCTGCTTTCTTATCTGAAACATATTTTCGTGTCCATGTTTGCGATTCGCTTTCCTCAGATTTTGTTCGAGCTGAAAGGGTCCCACAAGGTTGCGCCCTTAGCACTACCCTTTTTCTCTTGGCTATAAATGACCTACCTTCCGTTCATCCATTGCATATTTGGTCGTCACTTTATGTGGCTGACTTCACTATAGCTTACACAGCTGCTGACTGCCGCCTTGTAGCAGCCTTCCTTCAGGTTGCTATTGACTGTGTTTCCCATTGAGCCACTTCTCATGATTTTAAATTTTCTATTACGAAAACCTGTTTCATTACCTTCACTAGACGTCCTCTTGTCCCAGATATTTCATTGTATGTACACGGCTCACGTATCCCAGAATGAGTTATGGTCAAGTTTCTAGGCCTTCTCTTCGATCACCGGTTGACATTGAAACCTCACATTTCCTCTTTGAAGGCAGCTTGCCATGGTGGGAAGAATCTCCTTAAAATTCTTGTGCATCGTTCATGGGCAGCAGATCGCAAGACTCTTCTCAGTTTGCATTGCACCCTAGTCTTGTCCAAGCTGGATTATGGCGACCAAGTCTATTCTGCAGCTTCTCCTTCATCAGGGTCTACGTTTATGCCTTGGTGCCTTTCGTTCATCCCTTACTGAAAGCCTCTATGCTGAGGCGAATGTTCCTTCCTTAGCCGATCGTCGTGATCCTCATTGCCTTCGTTACTTCATCCGCGCTCATGATCTTTGTGTTCCCTTTAAGTATGGGTTGGTCTCAGTCGTTAGTAGAAGCCACTTATTTGTTCGGCGCCCCTACTTACTCCGACCGTTTTCTCTTCATCTTCACTCACTTTGGTCTACTCTCCAATTGCCTCCCCTGTATGTTCATATAGTGTCTGCCTTTTCTCTTCCCCCTTGGGAGGTTCCGACGGTTCGTGTCTGTTCTCCCCTACTACTATGCGGCAAAGCTCTCCTACCTACGGCTGCTTGTCGCTCTTTTTTTCTTGATCACTTCTGATCGACTGCGCATGACATCGCTGTTAATACAGATGTTCTAAATCTTCTGACGGTGTTGGGTTCGCGGCGATGTTCCCTGACGATGTTGTCCGAGGTCGGTTGTTAGATTCAGTTAGTATTTTTATCACCGAATTGTATGCCATCCTCATAGCGCTTCGTATTACATATATGTCTCTTTCGTGATCCTTTGTGATCATTTCAGATTCCCTCAGCGCTTTACAGGCCATTTCACAATTTCATTTCCCTCATCCACTGGTCCTTCGCATTCGAGTCTGGTTGTGCCGTATAGCTAGCAAAAACAAAGTTGTCCTTTTCTGTTGGTTCCCTGAACATGTTGATGTGCAGGGCAACGAACAGGTGCATGCTGCTTGGCGGTCAGCGGTACATGATTTACGGTTTCCTATAGAGGTATTTCGTTAAGGGATTATTTTACAGTGATCTCTGCCTGTCTTCGCAGCTGTTGGCAACAACGGTGGTCGGACATACACCATAACAAATTACACTCTATTAAACCACTTCTAGGTTTTTAGCCATCTTCTTACCACCGTTGCCGTTCCCGGGAAACTGTGCTCTCTCTCATGGAACGACACTCTATTCCTCTCTGTGAAGATTGTCGAGTCTCTATTTCAGTTCTTCACTTTCTTGTGGATTGTCGCTTAGCGCTTCTTTTAGATGATAATAATAATAATAATAATAATAATAACTGTGAATTGCCCAGTTTACTAGCAAGCTCGCAGGATTCACCTCCGATGTTGCTATCCTACCGCTCTTATCATATCTTCCCTTCATGCAGACAGCCCTGCCTTTGCCTTATGATCACCTTTTGACTTCTTGTTAGTAACTGCTTCACTTCACGAACTTTGACGTATAGAACCTCACGTCCCTTACAGACCTTTTCTTCCCTCACTTCTGATCCCATTTCCAACTAGCTGTTTATAGACCCAGCACTATTTTATGTCCGAGAGTGCTGTATGACCCCTGTCAGTTTAGCGCTTTGTTTGATTATAAAACTAATAATAATAATAATAATAATAATAATAATAATAATAATAATAATAATAATAATAATAATAATAATATTAATAATAATTCCTTGGATCTAAAGACCTTCCTTAGCATAACGGCACCAATCTTAAATGGCACTGAAGAAAAAATATAGGAAATATTGCAGAGGTCATTTTGGGTCAGCAAAAGAAGTTGTGACTCCGTCCAGTAAACCCGTGAGGGTCAGCAAAAGGAGTAATGAATGCTCGATTCTTCGCCTACTTAGTCTCTGTGGGAAAATCAGCAAATAGATTCTAGATTGAGGAAATCCCGTACCAGATGTTTTTAAGCACATGTCTCGGAGGCACTTTGTACCAGCAACATCAACAACAGCTGTAGTTGTTCCCATGGATGGCCTGGTATATATACCACCATCTCTTCCCTCACTCTTCACTTTTAACAACACCTCGTCACCTCACCTCCCGCAAGGTAACCATCTATTATACCTTCTCCATCATCACTATTCGCTTTTAGCAAGACTACATCCATTAATTTACCACCTCTCACAATCACCATAATCACGACCACCATCTTCACCTTCAAGGTGATGATGATGGTAGTCATAATCATTATATACCTCATAATCAAGGTTACAACTCTACCTTCATCGGACTGACAACTGGTGATCAACACCAACAAGTATCGAAATGAGACATATGAGGAATTAGAACAGTTATTTTGGAGAGGTTTGTCCATCTAATACAGAGAACAGAAAGCAGAGTTAATATAGTGTGGGATCAGGCGCTACCTGAGCTGTGGGAAGAATATTCGGTGAAGACAATGTTCTGCTTCAGTATAATGTGTTCACAAAGAATTTTTAAGATAATGAAAGTATTTTGTTTTGATCGATTCCATACATCATTTGCAATGAAAGTCTGATTTTAAGATGACAAGTCTAACGTTTTTGGAACTTCATGAGATGATTGTAGGCGTTGTGGTTTGTGGTACTTCCGTTAGTTGGGTCATCCCTTTGGCAAGTGTGTATGTGTTTAGTGATCCATTGTTTAAGGATCCAAGAAGTTTCACCCCATAAATAGTTTATTAGATCCCCCATTCATGGAAAAGTGTACAGTTTAGCGATGGATTCACTGTGCTGTGTGTTCTCTGTGTTATTAGGTTCTTCAGTTTGTTGTAAGTAATTCTAGATAAGTGGGTATTGATTTAGCAATAAAGTTGCCGATAGTCCTCAGAAATCTGTCCTACTTGGAGAATAACATATCAGTCTGGAGTCTTCCTCTGTCTGCCAATGTGAAAGATTTTTGCTGCCTTTCTTCTACATTGTTGATAAAATAGTTGGAAAAAGTGTTTGATATATAACTGTATTCTCCACTGAGTAGCACAGTTTGTGATTCAATAAGCCCTTAATGACGGCTTCTCTCCTAATGCATGTGTTATGGGCTGATAAATAGAGAAATAAGTCATCTTTGTTTGTGGGTTTTCCATACTCTAAAATCCAATTTTTAGTAATTTCGTAGAATTATGACATCAGGAAAGAGGTATGAGTTTATTGTGTTGTTTCTCCGTGTGATTCTGAAAACATTGTTCCACACTGATGATAGTTTTATAGACCCAGTAGTGTCTTGAATATCTTTTACATATTATTCCTCAGTTTCTCGTAGTGTGTATAGTTTCATCGACTCCTGCAGGAGCTCAGTATACATGTTGACTATGACAGCACTAGGGGGTGAACCCACGGTTATTCCAAATGACTTCCTATACACATAGTCAACTAAAAAGAAACAGATGACAAAGTACCTTGCTGAAAATAGGAGGTCAAGATCATCTGTGACTGTTTTTGGAAAAGGAGAATTAGAGTGGTGGGGAACCAGGTGAATTAATGAAAGTGGAATTATTGCATCTGAATGTTTCTTAATAATGAACTTAATATTCTAGATTTTGTCACAAACATTGAGTTAAAAGTTTTGAAGTGCTCTTGGCTGATTGTTTTCCATGGGTATTTTGATAAATGTTTTGCATGAGCAGGTCATTAGGAAATTAGACAGGCAATAAACAAATTTAAAGTCTCAGCTTTTCACCAAGCACAAATAATTAATTATTATTATCATAAATAATAATAAAATAATAACTAATAATAATAATAAATATAATAATAATAATAATGAATAATAATTATTATTATTATTATTATTTTATTATTATTATTATAATTATTATTATTATTATTATTATTGTTGGTTGTTGTTGTTGTTTGTTGTTGTTGTTTTTGTTGTAGTTAATCTATGTGGTTACTTTCTGTGTACCGATGAAGGTTGCTGGTTTGCTGCTGTGCTTTCCTTTGCCTGGCTGCTGCTTTACCCTCATGGAGAGAGTTTAAAGGTAATGCTGTTTTATTGTAGTTCATTCATTCCTTAATATTGTAAGTTACCACCATCAGTTCCCTAGACAATTAAGGTTACTCCTTCATTACCTTAACATATTAGGATCAAATATTTATTACTTGAAACATATACAGGAAACTCAGCTTAATACGCAAAGTATTTTTTGTATCGTAAGGGAATCCACTCATAGTTAAAGCACATAATGCTGTTGGTGACGGAATAATAAGTCATAAGAGTAAATCCTACTGGGTAATGAAAGGTAGAGGATACTGAAAATGTCAAAATAAACTAATACACTATGAAGCTGAAAAACTATTCAATGTGGAAGACTCAACATCATCATGTTAAGCAATAATATAAGTGGCAAGACAACAGTGTCTTGAATGTCTGCGATACAACACCAATGTAATCCTTGTAATTGTACAGAAGTATAAATAACAAAATTCCGAACTTCAGCGACAGATAAACACAAATGGGACTTTTATTATTGCTTCATTTCACTCCCAGGAGTAAAACAAGAGTAGAATCCATCATCGACACAAGTTTCCTAACACAGTGTCCTTATGTGTCCATTACATAAATTGTCCGTATCAATATATCAAAAGATAAAATATCCCTGACAAGCGATAAATAAGACACAGAACATCACCTGGGTATCTTTATTGTGGAAGACCATAAGCTTTATATCACTGATAATACTGAATCACCATAACAGAAGCATTTGAACAAAGTGAGAGAATGTAGTTGCACGAGACCATATGTGGCAGTCACCTACCTCCTCTATTGATCCACACAGTCACCTACCTCATCTAGTGGATTCCACACATGAAACCTACCTACCTCCATAGATCCACACCTCACATACCTCCTCTATGTGACCCAACAAGACACCTACCTCAACTAGTGTATCCGCACGTGACCTACCACCTCTCTTCATCCAAACTATGGCCTACGTCCCTCCAGTGATCCACCCCTCATGTAGCTACCTCCTATAGGACCCACACCACAAAAACCTCCTCCTATTGACCCACACGTCACCTTAACCTCCTCCTAGTGATACCACACGTCCTCCAACATCCTCTAGTGAGTCCACACATCACCTTACCCCTCCTCTGTGATCCACACTCACCTACTCCTCTAGTGATCCGCACGCCACCATATCCCTCCTCTTAGTGTAACCACACGTCACCTACCTCCTCAAGTGATCCACACGACACCTACCTCCTCTAGTGATCCACACGCACCTACCCTCCTCTAGTCTCCACACCTCCACATACCTCTCTAGTGAATCCACACGTCCACCTACCTCCTATAGGATCCACACGTCACCTACCTCGTCTAGTGAACACACATACCAACCTCACTCTAGTGGCCACACCTCACCTACCTCCTCATGTGATCCACACGTTCACCTACCGTCATCTAGTGATTCACACGTCACCAACTCCTGTAGGTGATCCCACACAGTCACCTACCTTCCTCTAGTGATCTACAACGTCACCTAAAAACCTCCTCCTATGATCACCCTCACCTACCTCCAACTAGTAATTCGAGGCGACTTCACCTACCCCACTAGTGGACCACACGTCACCTTCCTCCTCTAGTGATACCACACGTCACCTACCTCCTCTAGTTTTGGGGGGGGGGGGGGGGGGAAATTTTTTTCCACACTCCACCTACCTCCTCTAGTTATCCACACGGTCACGTACCCCTCTAGTGATCACGCATCACCTACCTCCTCAGTGATCCACAACGTCACCTACCTCCACTAGTGATCCACACTCCACTCTACCTCCCACTAGGATCCACATGTCACCTACCTCCTCTAGTGATCCACACATCACCTACCTTCCGCTAGTGATCACACCTCACCTACCTCCTCTAGTGATCACACTCTCACTTACCTTCTCTAGTGATCCACACGTCAACCTACCTCCACTAGTGATCTACACGCACCTATATCCTCCTCTAGTGATCCAACTCACCTACCTCCTCAGTGAACCACACCGACTCCTACCTCCTCTAAGTGATCCCACGACACCTACTCCTCTAGTGATCCGCCCACCACGTCACCTACCCCTCATAGTGATCAACAACGTCACCTACCTCCTCTAGTGATCACACACATCACCTACCGTCCTCTATTGATCCACACTCACCTACCTCTCTAGATCACATTTATGTGCAAAAGACTTAACATACAACACATTCATAAGATTAGTAAAGAAGCTGGAATTATTATCCAATTAGTTATTGCAATAAAAAACGAAAGTAAACTATTATTTCTTATGATTTATTCAGGTTACACCACATCTACTATTATGTTACATCAGACATATAAGTATTTATACCTTACCAGGCCACTTCACTAGCCGCAAGTATGTGGAAGCAGATGGGAGAAAATATCGCAGAAGCGTCATTCGAGAAAACCTTGAGTATGTGAAAGAGCATCATGGAAGTATGAGAGAGGAAGGTGACTTCACGTCTGGCCATGAAACAAGTTTGCAGACATGAAGTCTTTACTTTACTTGGGCGTCACTCTTCAAGGAAAAAAGTGAAACTGTTAAATTTGTTCATAAGGAAAAAGAATTGGGTCTAAATTTATTAAGACTTTAAAAGTGTGGTGATACATTTACTTATTGTATACATATCCAGTTGCTGGTTTGCATGAAAGATAATTTTATGTTGGCCAAAAAAAAAATAGAGATGTTTTTTTTTTGGTGAATCTTAGGTTAAAGATAGGTAAAGCTCTAGGTTTCGGTTGTAGTGTTTTAATCCACTCTAAAAGCCAACCCAAAAACAAAACATCCAACTCTAACCCAAACAACAGATACCTCATCAAAATCTCAGCCCAAGCTTTCTAATTTAAACCAATCCTCCATCATGTAAACCTAGCCACAAACATTAACTAAGCTAATATATTGCTCCTCTTCAGTTTACTCACATTTACTCACTTTCATTTACTCTGTTCTTAACTTGTCGTTATCACTAGTAATCATTTCAATAACCGTAATTTAACACGAATATTCTCGCTAGGTATTAGTCTTCTCTATGTTTTTTGCTGTCTAATTGTATTACTGGAACACTGAGTCATAATGCTAAGAACTCACTGGTCTCTCAAACCAAAAAAAAAATAAGCTAACACTGAGAGTAAAAGTAGATGGGATAGCAAGGAGAATAGAAGCATCAGGAAAGAGAGAGGTGAAGGTTTATAAACTAAAAGAGGAGGCAGTTAGGGTAAGATATAAACAGCTATTGGAGGATAGATGGGCTAATGAGAGCATAGGCAAGGGGTCGAAGAGGTATGGGGTAGGTTAAAAAATGTAGTGATAGAGTGTGTCAGCAGAAGTTTGTGATTACAGGAAAGTGGATTACGGGAGGGAAAGAGCGATTGTGGAATGATGATGTAAAGAGAGTAGTAAGGGAGAAAAAGTTAGCATAAGAGAGGGTTTACAGAGTAAAGTTGCAAGGAGGAAGAGAATATGGAGAGAAATTTATTTGAAGAGAGTGGTGAAGCAATGTAAAAAGAGAGCAAATGAGGAGTGGTGAGAATGTTATCAACAAATTTTGTTTTGAAAATATGAAAAATGTTTAGGAGTGAGATTAACAATGGTGAGGAATGCCTAGAGAACTAATGGATTTTGTCCAGTTAAAAATAGGTGAGAGAGTTTATTAAATGGAGAGTTAGAGGTAGTGAGAAGATGGAGGGAATATTTTGAGGAATTGTTAAATGTTGATGAAGATAGGGAACTGTGATTTCGTGTAATAGGCAAGGAGGAACAGGCATCTTGTAGGAGTGTTGAGAGAGCCATTTGTGAGTGTGGGGGAAGATTCGGAGGTAGTATGTAAAATGAAAGAGTATAAGGAAGGCGGAATTGATGAGATAAAGATAGGAACGTTTAAAAAGCCAGGTGGGAATATTTGTAATGGTTGGTGCAAATATTTAATAAATGAAAGGAAGAGGGTAAGGTACCTAGGGATTGGCAGAGACATGCATTGTGACCTTTGTATAAAAGGCAAAAAGGACAAAAGAGAGCAAAAATTATCGGGAATAAGTCTGATGAGTATACTGGTAAAGTGATGGTTAGGAGTTAGATTGAAGAATTAGGAGTAAGACGGAAAATTAGATAAGCAGATGAAACAAGGGAGCTTTAGGAAAGTAGGGGGTAGTGTGGTACCAAGGTGTTTACAAAGAAACATATAAGTGAACATATTAGATAAGCCAAAGAGTTTTGTGCATTAAGAAAAAGAAAAAAAATCAAATTAATTAAAAAAAGGCGTATGACAAGGGTGGAAAAGGGGGCAATTGGCGTGGAGTTAAAGATAAAAAATCACACAAATAAGTGGGAGTTGTCACAGTTGCTCTTTGCTGATGACAACTGTGCTCTTGGAGGATTCTGAAGAAGAAGTAGCAGAGGTTGGTGGATGAATTGGTATGGACTGCAAAGAAGTAAAATTAAAAGAATACAGGAAAAGTAAAGGTTATTGAGATAGACAAAAGATTAGGTGTGATGAAAGATAGGATATCATATTGGAGGAGAGAGTATGGAGCGAGTGAATGTAATTCAGATATTTGGGAGGGACATGTCAGCGGAGGGGTATATGAAAGATGAGGTGAATCATAGAATAGATGAGGGATAAAAGGGTGAACGTGGGCACTAGGAGTCTGGTGGAGACAAAGAACTTTTGTCCTCGAAGGCAAAGGAGGGGAATGTATTAGAATAGTTTACATACTCTTATAAGGTTGAAAAGCAATGGGTGAAAAATTGTTGCAGCGAGAGAAAGGCTGGAGGCAGTAGAGATGTCATGTCCTGAGGCATAGATGTGATGTGAATATAATGCAGAGAATGTCGTAGTTTGGAAGTCAGGAGGAGTGCGAATTACCAAAACTGTTGTCGACAGAAGGCTGAGGAGGGTTGTTGAGTGGTTCGGGACATGTAGAAGTTAGGATGGAGAAAACAGAATGACAATCAAGGGTGTTCAGTCTGTATGAAAGGAAGGCGGGTAGGGGATCTGCCCTAGAGAAGGTTGAGGGATGGGGTAAAGGAGGTTTTCTGTGGCGAGGGGCTAGGACGTACAGGGGCATGCGTGAGCGTGTTTGATAGGAGTGAGTGAGACAAATGTTTTTATACTGATGTGCTGTTGGAGTGTGAGCAAATGTACATTTATGAAGGGGATTCAGGGGACACCGGCAGGCCGGACTTCAGTCCTGGAGAGGGAATACAGTGACGAGCACTCAAAGAGGGGTGTTTAATTGTTGCAGTTTAAAACTGTAGTGATAAAGCACCCTTCTGGCAAGACAGTGATGGAGTGAATGATGTAGAAGAGTTATTCTTTTCGGGCCACCCTGACCTTGGTGGGAATCGGGCCATGTGTTTTTAATAAAAAAAAACTTGCTTTCATAAAAGTATATAAAGTATGTGGCTCATATCTCCCAAACTAACAATTTACATAAATTAATAAAAATCATTACTTGGTACTGGATACATTGTTTGTAATACAAAACTGAAAATATGTATTGTGAGGTGAAGCTCCAACACTTGATAGTGACCACAGATTTATATATATTTATCTTTCCATATACAAAATACAAGTTAGATATTATATATTTATTTTAAATAAAAGGACCATATGAAACAAGTGATTTTATTTTCGCTGCCGAAGTGCAGCTGAGAAATAGACTTACTATTTCAAGAAAAATTAGGTAAATCTGTTTAATATGACGGTAATCGTATTTTCATTAAAAATTTTCCCGATATATCACATAGTTATTATTATACTGTCCTTTCCTGTATATTCCCTCAAAAGGTGGAAAAGTAAATACATAAAATTCATGATAATGACAATAGAATGCCCAAATACTTGCATTGTTGATTATCGGAGTGTGTCTTCCAAAATACCAGAAGTTACTTTGTTCCAAACATAATTTCTCACGCTTCTAAATGTATACCATATTACCTTCAGTTTAATCATATACCTTCTCTTCTCACGTAATTTTATGATGATAGACCATAAACAACATCCACCAATGTTATTTTCAACATTCCTTGCAGAGAATTTTTCTGGGGCAAACCTATCACTTTATCATGATGAAAATCCATAACATTTGCACATTACTTCTTATTTTTCTCAATTTTTTTTAGTTATCGTGCATTTTTGCTACTCCAATGACACGTATTAGTCATTACGCCGATAACAAGAGCCATTCAGTCATGACAGAATACAGTAATAGTCACAGTGTCAAGATCATCTCTAGTAGTTTAACTTTAGTACCATTATATGACAAAACAAATTCGGTTTCATATAGACAGACACCTGTGGTAATCTCTCCAAACTCAATATAGTTTCTATGTTACTTGTCAGAGAGATAGCAACAATAGTATATGCAGACCTGCCATAAGACTCCGTTCTTACATCCATCTGTGTATACACTTCGTGATTATTATACTAACAGTTAAGCGAGAAATTTCTATTTGAACAGTTACTTGTCTTTGCAAGTTGATTTAAAGATAAATCAAATTATTAATGATAGTTTTTCTTGGAAAGAGCTTGCTATGTGTTATATATTAATAAATACAACTTCAAATGGACGGGTGAAATGATCGTGATAGTTTACATGATGCAATTTAGTACAGTTTAAAAGTCCAAAAACAAGTTAAGGAAGAAGTATTGAATGAGGTCACGCTTGTTGAAGAGAGACAAGAGTTGTTCCTACAACCTCAGCATTGTTGAAACATAGATAACCTGCATCTTTGATGCAAGCATATTATACTACATTGATTAAATTGTTGGAAAAGACAGAACAAATGTAAGAGTTTCAACGCTGTGATGAAGGGATACAAGCGATGAAACTCACAAACCTGGTGAGCCCCACACCGTCCTACCAAGTTAAGGAGAGATGCTCTCCTGGGCATGCTACTGTTTGACTGGCGTACGAAGGTTGCTGTCAACTCCGTGTCCAAGGACCAGAGGCATGTGGATCATGCTGGTCCTTCTCTGCCGTAAGTGATATTTATCTCATTTTGTGATAGTTATGAAAAGTATGTAAGAAGAGCAAATTTTTACTTATTCATTAACAGCAGACAGTTAATTCAAGAAACACCAAGAAAGCCAGTGTCACATCTTTTTTTTTGTTGACCTTAGATGCTCTTACCCAAGATGCCACCCACAACAGTCTGTTAATGCTACGAAGCTGGAACAATTGATTACAGGAAACATATTCATGTTTACACTAATACAAATGGGTCGAACCAGATCTTAAGAAGTTACCAAAGATACAAGCACAAGTATCGCTATTGCAAGCCAACGGTGGACGGGAGGGAGATAAGGTAGGAGTAGTAGATAGATTCCTGGTTATCAACCAACTTTAAAAGATTAGTATAGATTGGTTTAGAGGACTGAAAAACTCAACGGAAATATGACTGAGTTTCGATAACATCCAGACAACATTGATTTTTCCTAAGTAATCTAAAGTTCCGGGTAATAACCACCACCACCACCGTCGTGGTGATCAACCGTATGGGTGACCACCGAGATAACCACCTGGTGACCACCGTGGTGACCACCCGTGAAACCACCGGTGTGACCACCGTGGTGACCACCGTTGTGACCCACCGTGATAACCACCGTGGTGACCACCGTGGTGACCACCGTGGCGAACCACGTGGTGACCACTTCGTGATAACCCACCGTGTGACCGAACCGTGTACCAACCGTGGTGGCCACAGTGGTGACCACCGTGATAACCACGTGTGGTGACCACCGTGGTGACCGACCGTGATAACCACCGTGGTGACCACTCGTGGTGACCACCGTGGTTGACCACGCGTGGTGACCACCGAGATAACCACCGTGGTGACCACCGTGGAGACCACGTAGTTGACCACCGTGTAGACCTACCGGTGAAAACACACCGTGGTGACACCGGATGTGACCACCGTGGCGACCACCGTGGTGACCACTTCGTGATAACCACCGAGGTGACCACGCGTGTGACCACCTGTGGTGTGCACACAGTGTGACCTACCGTGATAACCACGTTGTGACCACCGTGGTGACCACCGTGGTGGGCCACCGAGGTGACCAACGTGTGACCACCGTGATAACCACCGTGGTGACCACCATGGTTAACCAACGTGGTGACCATCTGTGGCGACCACCGTGGTGACCATCGTAGTTACGCACGCGTGTTGACCACCGTGATAAACACCGTGGTTGAACATCGTGGTGACCAACCATGGGACCATCGTGATAACCATCGTGGTGACTCATCCTGGTGACCATCGTGTGACCATCGTGGTGACCATCTGTTGGCCACTGTTTGACCGACATGATAACCATCGTGGTGTACCATCCTGGAGACAAAATCGTGGTGACCATCGTTGTGACCATCGTGTGGAGACCACTGGTGGTGAACCCATCGTGATAACCCATCGTGGTGGACCATCCTGGTGACAAAATCGTGGTACATCGTTGTAACCATCGTGGTGACCACTGAGGTGTACCAACGTGATACCCAACGTGTGTGACCATCTGGTGACCATCGCTGTGACCATCGTGGTGACCACTGTGTGATCCATCAAGATAACCATCCGTGGTGACCTCCTGGTTGACAAAATCGTGTTGACCATCGTTTGTGGCATCGTGGTGACCACTGTGTGACCAATCGTGAGATAACCATCTTGGTAGACTAACCTGGTGGACAAAATCGTGGAGACCATCGTTTGTGACCATCAGTTGGATGACCACTGTGGTGACCATCTGATAACCATCGTGTGACCATCCTGTGACGCAACGTTTGTTACCAGCGGGTGACCACTGTAGGTGACCATCGTGTTTACCATCCTGGTGAACCATCCCGGTGTGACAGGTCCCTGGTGAACTTTGGAATCTCTTTGCCAAACATCAAACCTTTACATATGTTTATACAATATATGTTTAAATTATTAAATTGTTTTTCATAGCTTATTCAGAAGATATGATAATAAACAGCTATTTTAAATAGTTTTCTGAATACATCAGATTACTATAAATAAATTATTTTTAGAAAGTTTTTGTTAATAAAAAACAGATATTGATAGAATTGCTACTACAGTTTGTTCCATCTGATAGTAAAAAATGGAAAAAAAAAAAATTATTGTTCAAATTATTATTTTATTTAACTTAAATCCAGTAGTTATTTTCTGAGATAAAAACAATTTAGCACATATGTTTACTCCCTTACTACTATAAAGAAAACAAGTATAAGCAAATACGTAAAGTTTAGATTGGGTGAACAGACGCGGGAGTTTAGTTTCCACAAGCCATTTACTAGCAGGTGATGTAACTCAGAACTTAAGCAGCTTCTCACCCTCCTGTCACATATGTAGACTGTTTCCTGGAAGCCTCAGCATGGTACTTCTGCCACTGTAAACTGATCAAGGCCTGGACAAGCACAACTGTGTGACTGTGCTGGTGGACATGTACTTCAAACCAGGGGTGTAACGGTGGTATGGGGTCCAAACAAGCCTTTAAGGTACATAGTGTACCATGGATCTTAGAAAGAGACAGCCTACCCCTACACAGCATTGGTAAGTTACTCTAAGTACACTAAATAGTGAGTAGAATGTTGTTTATGTGTGCGTTGTGCGTGCGTGTGTGTGCTACGTATTACTGTGTATAGTGCGTTTGTGACTGTCTTTGAGAAGGGGAAGGTCACTGTTTGTACGTTAGTCCTAACACAACACTTCTGAAGTTTTAAGAATTATCCTTCACTCTATTCCTGTTAATTACATAAGAAACATTTACTATTATAATTACTGGGTGCACCTGAAATATTTGAAAAACTGCCCATAATACACTCACATTGTCTCATGTAGTTGAAAAATTAGTCCACTGGTTTACGTTAGTTTGGGATCTCCACCCATCAGATATTTTAAAATTATCTCTCACTCTATTTCCAATTAATTATATATCAACAGTTATTATTATATAATTTACTGATGTACATAAAATCTTTTAAAAATACCCATAAGAGGTACACTTAGGACTGCCCATGTTTTTGCAAGTTAGTCACTTTATGTTATGCTAGGCTTCTTTCCTAGTTATATGTAACAATTTCTGTTATATTGCTTACTAGTAGTGCACATGAGATCCTTTAGAAACACAGATAGATACGCTCATCACAGCCCATATAGTTGAAAATTAGTCCTAATTATTTAGATATTCTAGTGACTTACTAAATATTGTCAGGGCTGCCTCTACTTATCTCCTGGCACTAAGCTGGGCGACACAAAACAAAAGACACAGACCAAATTGATCAACATATAAATGATTGTTTACCATTTGCAGTCAGTCTAGTTACAGTCCTCCTCGTGGGGTCTCCTTATAAAGTCTTAAGATGTATATTTCACTTATCATACATTCCAGTTTTTGTCCCAATTAATCTATCAATACCGTGGTATTCACACGATTTTCCTTAGTATTGTGGTCATAACGTGGACCTTATGATACCAACTGTATTCACAGCTTACTTCTTGCTACACCAGCTGCTGGAGATTTTGACTTTATGGGCTGTGAGCAGACGTGCTACCCATGTAGCCGTCACCATACCTGATATGACTATAATTTCTTGTAGAAACGTCGTATAACATTGATTCTTGTACCATTGTGTTGCCAAAGAGATAAGCTATTTTTCTATATCAATAAGTCAATTTCCATAATTTTTCGATTTTTTTTTTTTGAGAGTGCGCAGAAAATTGGATGACAGGCCTCTGAATGCATTCCATCCCCACACTCCACAGCCTCTTATAATCCTATGGGTTTAGCGCTCTCCCTTATAATAATAATAATAATAATAATGATAATAATAATAATAATAATAATAATAATAATAATAATAATAAAAATAGTGCGTCGCACGCGCACGCGCTTACTTTTTTTTTTTTTTTTTTTTTTGTGTGTGTGTGTGTGTGTGTGTGTGTGTGTGTGTGTGTGTGTGTGTGTGTGTGTGTGTGTGTATGTGTGTGTGTGTATGTGTGTGTGGTGTGTTGTGTGTGTGTGTGTGTGTGTGTGTGTTGTGTGTGTGTGTGTTTGTGTGTGTGTGTGTGTGTGTGTGTGTGTGTGTGTGTGTGTGTGTGTGTGTGTTGTGTGTTGTGTGTGTGTGTGTGTGTGTGTGTGTGTGTGTGTGTGTGTGTGTGTGTGTGTGTGTTTTGTGTGTGTTGTTTGTGTGTGTGTGTGTGTGTGTGTGTGTGTGTGTGTACTGAAAATTTGTAGCGACATAATGAAACATTTTAACATAGTGACCTTACTCTTATAAGAATGAACTCACTCTTCTTTTGTATCACTGTAGCTTAATGGTTATCATCATACGTCATAGATTTGGAACACTGGAACACGTGTTCGAATCCCAAGCACTCTGCTGAAGTTAGTGCTTAAAGAAGGAGATAATAAAAACTAATTCCTCTTTTATTCACTTTAGGATGGAACCTGCAAATTCAATTCCAACAATGTTGCAGCAACATTGAGCAGCTATGTGACCATACCAGAGGGAAGTGAGAGTTCTCTGGAATCAGCAGCTGCTAGTGAAGGACCCATCTCTGTGGCCATCGATGCCTCCCGCCTCTCCTTCCAGCTCTACGGCAGTGGTCAGTATTATTACATTCAGTGGGAAGTTGTAAACTCATAGTGTTTATGAAGTACCACTGACAGCACTAAGTATACACTTATTAAACTTGTGTCTTGCACTTCGTATATGCTCCTACATGTGAGTATATCTTAATATAGTAAATGTACTGAAAAGTGTGTATCTCTCAGTGTATATATGCTGAGAGGAGCATGTTTCTTAACTTATATGATATGCTCAGAAGAATATATGCTGAAAGGTGTTTATAGCTCATTGTTCATGAAATAATTCACAGTGCATATATATATGCTCATAGGTATAGTGATCTCACCTTATATATGCGTAGAGATGTAAATCTCTCGTTGCATATATAATGAAAGGTATGTATCATTTAATGTAAATACCTTGATTGTTTTGTGTTATCTCTATTTTCTGGATTAAAATATCCTGGACTGGTAATATATAAGTGGTAGAAGGATTTGATACGCCCCTCTACCCTCCCTTCTATGTAGTACTTACGTTTTTACTTTTCATTGTATTTCTTAATGTGTTAACTATATCCTTCAAACAAACCTGTCTACTCTTACAATTTCTGTTACAAAGATCCATGTCGTTATATCTAACATGAAAGTTTTAGATAACCAACATATTCTTGCTTTAAATTTCTTTAGCTAACAGCACTTCGACATTGTCAAGGAACAACCTGGATTATAATAAAATGCATAGAGAACTAGATTTTATCAACTGCCTTCATCTTAAGATAGTCTAAGATATATCGTCAAAATCGTGTGTGGATCCATATAATATACTGCCCACAACAGTTAAGAAATAAGACATCACAAAAAAATATTTTTTGGTCATGATCTATTCTTCTCTGAGTGTGTACTTATTCCACAGGTGTGTACTACGAGTCAAAATGCTCATCAACTGAACTTGACCACGCTGTACTGGTAGTTGGTTATGGTACTGAAAGCGGAGATGAGTACTTCCTTGTCAAGAACTCCTGGGGCACAAGCTGGGGTGAGAGTGGTTACATTAAGATGTCTCGTAATAGGAGCAACAACTGTGGTATTGCCACTGATGCTTCATACCCAGTGGTCTAATTACCAGAGCTTCTACCTACAGTACCAGTGTAGCCACCTAACTAGTGGTGTAGATATCACAGTTCTTCTAACTACTCTCTTATATGTCATACAACTTCCAACTGCTTGTTTAAATCAACTGAAGACTGTGTATTTTCATCACTTTCATCAGGCAGCATTAATTAACACTGTGTTAATAACATATTTTAATATTTTACTTGAGAAAGTTCATAAAGGAACAACATCTCAAAATAAATATTATTAAAGACAAATGTTTTGATAACCTCTTTGTATATTAATGTTCCTGAACATCATAATAACTCAAAACATGTTTGAATAGATGAGTATATTAAAATGAGAATGTTGTTATATCAGTCGACTCTTGTAAGTTTACTGTGCATTAGTTACTCTTCATGGGGAGGTGATATTGACTAGCCAGTTAACTGCACAGCCTCTCCATCTAACTTGACAGCAGTGAGGAGGGGCGGGTTTACCGCTCACCGCAGGTGAAGAACAAAAATTTATGCTACTAACCCATGAAGAAGGTAAATGCTACCTTTACTTGTTCTGGAAAATTAAAGGAAAATGCAGGAATAGCCCACAATGGGAAGGCCCAGATAGACTTTCATACATAGATAACCGAATAACGAACAGAATGGGGCCAAGAAAATGGCCAATAATATAGGTGGCTCTTGAGAGCCATCCATATTATTGTTCTAATTTCCTTTTCAAGCTGACGGAATGAGGAGAGCATTTACGATGCCCGAATGTTATGTACAGCACCATTTGCATTTTGCTTTTAAATAGGTATATTAAATTACACTTTAAAAATTTAATTGTTCATGCCCCAAACCGCATGATATGATGTAGTCAGGCAATGAAATTATGTATATATGAAAATATGAAAATAGTGAATGATAACATTGGCCAGAAAGGTTAAAAATAATTAACGTCGAAGGTAATTACTTTGTTTCATAATTTCTACATACATTTTTTCAATTCAGTAGTAAAGACATAGATCCCTACCAACAAATTATCGTTCCGTCAACTTGACGTCAAAAGTGGGCAAATTATTAGAATCTTCTGTACACATTTACTAAAAAAGAGTAGAAGAAAAACTTTATAACACTGGGATGCTTCAATGTGTGTGAATGTAGTGCAGATGATAAGAAAGAGATGATTGCTGATGTTATGAATGAAAAGAAGTTAGATGTCCTGGCTCTAAGCAAAACAAAACTGAAGGGGGATAGGCGAGTTTCAGTGGGGAGAAATAAATGGGATTAAGTCAGGAGTTTCTGAGAGAGTTAGAGATAAGGAAGGGGTAGCAATAATGTTAAAGGATCAGTTATGGAAGGAGAAGAGGGAATATAAATGTGAAAATTCAAGGACTATGTGGATTAAAATAAGGGTCGGATGCGAAAAGTGGGTCGTAATAAGTGTGTATGCACCTGGAGAAGGGAGGAGCTTAGAGGAGAGAGAGAGGTTTTGGGAGATGTTCAGCGAATGTATAGGAACCTTTGAACCAAGTGAGAGAGTAACTGTGGTAGGGGACCTAAATGCTAAAGTAGGAGAAACATTTAGAGAGGGTGTGGTATGTAAGTTTGGGGTGCCATGTGTAAATGATAATGGGAACTCTTTGATTGAACTTTGTATAGAAAGGGGTTTAGTTACAGTTAATACATATTTTAAGAAAAAGAGGATAAATAAGTATACAAGATATGATATGGGTAGTAATGATAGTTTGTTGGACTACGCATTGGTAGATAAAGACTGTTGAGTAGACTTCAGGATGTACAAGTTATAGACGTGCCAAAGATATATCAGATCACTTTTTAGTTGTACCTACAGTGAGAGTTAATGGAAGATGGGATACAAGGAAAATAGAAGCAGTGAGTAAGAGAGAGGTAAAGGCTTATAAAGAAAACGCAGAGAAAGTTAGGGTAAGATATAAACAACTATTGGAGGATAGATGGGCTAGCGAGAGTATAGGCAATGGGGTCAAAGATGTATGGGTTGGTTTAAGAAGAATGTTTAGCAGAAGTTTGTGGTTACAGGAAAGTTGGTGAGGGAGGGAAGAAGAGTGATTTGTTTAATGATGTAAAGAGAGTTATAAGGGAGAAAAAAGATAGCATACGAGAGGTTTTTACAAGAGAGGTAATGCAAGGAGGGAAGAGTATATGAGAGAAAAAGAGAGGTTAAGAGAGTGGTGAAGCAATGTAAGAAGATAGCAAATGAGAGAGTTGGTGAGAATTACCAACCAAATTTGTTAAAAACAAGAAAAATTTTGGAGTGAGATTAATAAGATTAAAAAGCTTTTCTGAACAAATGGATTTGACAGTTAAAATTAGGAGAGGAGAGTTAATAAATGGAGAGTTAGAGGTATCGGGAAGATAGAGAGAATATTTTGGTGAATTGTTAAATGTTGATGAAGATAGGGAAGCTGTGATTTCGTGTATAGGGCAAGGAGGAAATAACATCTTGCAGGAGTGAGGAAGAGCCAGTTGTGAGTGTGGGGAAGTTCGTGAGGCAGTAGGTAGAATGAAAGGGGTAAGGCAGCTGGAATGATATAATTTTGGAATGGCTGGTATTATTATTTAAACATATGCAAGAGGGTAAGGTACCAAGGAATTAGCAGAGAGCGTGCATGGTTCCTTTTTATCAAGGCAAAGGGGACAAAAGAGAGTATACCTGCTAAAATTTATGGTTGAGCTATTAATGAAAGAATTTAGAGTAAGACGGAGAACAGGATAGCAGATGAACAAGGAGGCTTTAGGAAGGTAGGGGTGTTGTAGACCAAGTGCTTACAGTGAAACATGTAGGTGAACAGTGTTCAGATAAGAACATAAAAACAAAAGAAAGAAGGAACACTGCGGGAGGAATAGCCCCAGCAAAGCGGCCAGCCGCCTCAGGCTTACCCCAAAAGACCCCCTGTCGGGCCCACTTCCATTTAAAGGAAGAAGCACGGCATAGACCTTTACACAAGTTAGTCATGTCCAACTCACACCCCCCACACCCACTCATGATTTTTTAAACCTTTTTTTAAAAACTACACACTGTACTCGGGAGTTTGTTCCACTGATCCAAACCCTTATTATCAAACCACTGTTTCCTATATCTTCCTGAATCTAAATTTTTCCATTTAAAACTATTCTGCATTTTCCCGCCATGGCTAAAATTTTTTCACATCTATTTTCTCCCCTTTATTTATTTATTTATTTTCTGGCTTTTTGGGGATTTAAAAAAAGGCAATGACAGGGTGTTAAAAAGGGGGCAAGTGGCACATGTTGCGGGTTTGGAAGGGGGGGTTTACAGAAACTGAAAGTTTTTACGGGATAGTGGCTCAGGTTAGAGAAAAAGGAGGAGGAGATTTTTTTCCCCGCAAAAGTACCTTATAAAAGGGAGGTGTGATGTCACCGTGGTTGTTAAATCATTTAAAATGGGGTTGTAAGAGAAGTGAATGCAAGGGGTTAAAAGAGAAGATCAAACAAAGTGGGAGTTGTCACGTTTGCTTTTTGCGAGAACCTTCTTGGGGGATTTGAAAAAAATTTGTATAGGTTTGTGGATGATTTGGTAGGGTTGAAAAAGAAGAAAATTAAAAGTGAATTGGGAAAGGGCGGTGATGGGATAACAAAAAGATTAATGAGAAAATTGGGATATTGGATGGGGAGAAGTAGGGGAGGAGGTAATGTATTCAAATATTTTTTGGGGGAAAGTTTCAAGGGTTCATGAAAGATAGGGAAATCAAAAAGTGATGGGGGAAAAAAGAGGGGTGCATTTAGGATCTGTGGAGACAAAGAACTTTGTCCGTGGAAACAAAGAAGGAAATGTATGATGGAATGAATAAGTGCAGAGAAGTATGTGTGGGGTGGATAAATGCAGAAATTTAGTTTGGAAACTAGAGGGGGTGGAGATTACCAAAACTATTATCCCGGGTTGGAGGGAGGAGTTGTTGAGGGTTTTGGACATGAGAGAGAATGGAACAAAAAAAATGACTTTGAGAGGAATAAATCTGTAGGGGGGAAGGAGGGTAGGGGGCGGGTTTTGAAATGTTGGGGGAGGGGGTAAAGAAGGTTTCGTTGGTTAGGGGCTTGAACTTCCAGCGTATGGTGAGCATTTTATAGGGAAAAAATGGAGACAAATGGTTTTTTAAAAATTGAGTCTGTTGGGGTGTGAGCAAAGTAACATTCATAAGGAATCAGGGAAAACCCACGACTGGGCTTTGTCCTGGAGAGGAAGTACAGGTTTCCCCCCTCTGAAGAAGATGTGTTAAGTTGCAGTTTTTTAACGTAGTGAAAGCAACCCCCCTGGCAAGACAGTGATGGGGGGAATGGTGATGAAAGTTTTTTTTTTTTCGGGCCACCCTGCCTTGTGGGAAACGGCCGAATTTTTTAACAAAAAAAAAGAATAAAAAATAATTTTCTCCAGAAGCATTTTGAGACCATTATTTAAGTTTTCACACACGTATCATTTGGGGTTGCTTGTCTCACAAAAATTACTACTTTCTTTAAAAAGGCTTTGAAAAATTTTTAAATCCCTCACTGGAGACGGGCAGAACTCGGATTGCAGGGGAAACTTTTTCATTGGTTTGAGGGGTTGCAAGTTTTGTAAAAGTTTATACGATCGAAATTAAAAGGGGGTTTGTCTCATGTGCCATTTTCAAGGGCAGTTTTTTTTCCGTGTTTCACAATATTTATTGAAGATTTAATGATGAAATTAAAAAGCACATACTTTAAATTCTTTGATGCACGGGGGGGTCTGGGGTTTGGTCCCAGCCACCCTAGAAACATTGTGCGTTTCTTTTCCCTTTGTCTATGTTTACCCATCAAAAGGCACCTGGGTATTAGTAGACTGGGGTGGGTCGCATCCTGGGGCAAAATAGCCTAATTTTCCCCAAAATGTTTCATAACAAAGAGCTTTCTATATAGTAGTAGTCATGAGTCTGTTAGCTGTATACCTTTTCATGTACTTTTAGTGAATAAAAATATGTTCTCTCACTACTACTACTAAATATTAAAAAGTTCTAGTTCGTGGGAAAAAATACAACTTTGTACTTATAAAGTAATAATAAGAATTTGACCACTGGAAAAAAGAGGGGTTTTTGGTACAAAAAAATCTTTAAGGGAAAACGTGCCTAATATTTCCCCATTATGTCAACAATATTAAAAAAACGCTTGATTACATTATTTGAAAATTCATTTCGATGTATACGAACCTACAGTTTTTGAATACGGGGATTGTATTCCCCGCTCTATTCTGGGTTACGGCTGATAAAACAACTGTTTTTTGAAACATTCCCTCACGGGTGTCATTTATACTCGTAATATACTATCAACTTGGGGTTATTGCTTTTCTATAATTTATTCTTCTCTGGCCAAAATTGGCAGGAGGGGCTTTTATCACAGATATTTGCTACTACGAGTTTTTTTGCTCCAATTCTCACTACGACCAGGGGTTTTCAGGCCATTTATTACCTTGCTGTAATCGGTCCATCCCCTTTATAAAAGGTGTTCAGTACCTCTGAATTGATGAATCTAGTCGACAAACACGAAAATCGAGACACTTTGTGCTTGATCCCCGCTAAGAGGTGTAACACCCCAAAACATCATGATCCACTCTTGGACATGACCTTCTGCTTATAGGTCCCTGCCACCCTTTAAATGATTCTTGGAGTATTACACCTATCAGCGGATCAGCACAAAGTGACTCGATTTTCGTGTTTGTCGACCAAAATCATCAAGTCCCGAGGTACTGAACACCTATCAAGGGCGATGGACAGATCACCTATTATGAACACAGGTAATAAATGGCCTGTGAAACCTGGTCATAAAGGGAATTTGGAGCAAATAACCTCAGCAGTAGCCTATAATGTATATTTGCCTCCACCCACTATATATAGGGATGTACACTATGTATATTATGTACAGACAGAAAATAAGTGTACACCATGAATGACGATGGTAAAGAAGAAGCCAGAAGAGATGCACCCACTCAAAAAGCAGCTAGGCAAGCTGCAAATGCTTACCGCAAGTGAACCACGCTACTTCAGCTTTGGCATGCTTGCCTGTGAATTAGTCAATGAACCAAGGTTACTGATTTAACGACAGGTACCCTATTGATCGTTAAACCCTTAGCATCTGGTTCGCTGGTTGGAGGCAGTCTATATGGGAGTGTGACATGCGCCGAAAAATTGTACCATACTCTTTGCATGCTACATCACCTCAGTATTGTCTCTCCACTTTTTTCAGCTCTCTCCATACTTATTCTATGTAAGGGAAACTGAAAAAATAAACACTGGCTAAAGAGTCTCCATCAGTAAAGATACTGAGGTGTTACACATGTTAATTTTTCAATAATATTACAAATGTTTCGTGTTGAATGTCACTGCGGGTTCAGCCCTTCATGCTAAATAATGAAAATAAATGCTCTAGAGAATGTGCAGAGAAGTGTGCGAATTTTCCACTGTAGAGTATAAGAAGTCTACAGATTTTTACATATTTTTTACGATTTCCTGAGTCATAATGATGGTTGAGGGGACTTGAGCTAGATTCATCACGGTCACGCTGATGGGAAAACTCATCTGTAAAAACTTGCATTTGAGGTCCAATGATGCCTATGCTAACCTTCCTATAGTGTATAAATATAGCTATTTTGGATGAATTTAATTTGTAGCCAGCTGACCATGTGGATAACGCGTCGATCTGGAGTTTTTGGGCTCACTAGCAGCGAGTTCAGTCCCTTCCCTTACCGTGTCTTTTGCAATAGTGTCATTTTCTATTTTGTGAATCATGAGAATAGACTGAGATCAGTGAAACTACTCTGGAAAGACACAGAAGGAAGGGTAATATGACTGAAGTATACCAATGGAAGAAAAAATAATTAAAGGAGATAATCAGTTAGGTGGGAAAAAAATTTTTTAATCAAGAAAGAATTCATTCTCAATAATTCTGATTAGAAAACAGGAGAAAACAAGGTTAGTTTTGAGAAGCTACATGGCGGAGGCCAACACCCACATGTATTGTTATCTTAGACAATTTTCAGACAGGAACTGTGAGTTTTTGGAGAAACCAAGATGTTTTTTGTAAAAATTTTCCCTCTTTATTAAGAGCTATTGGTATATAGAGAATATTTTCCCCCCCAATGTTAAAAACCATTTAGTTTATTTCTCGTGTTAAAAAACAATTATATAACAAGATGTAAATTTTATAACCATAGGCAAGAGAGACTGACTGGGCTGAGCACCTTTAAATTACCTTTATATTTCTTCCACTGTCTCCAGTATAATGTCCCTCTCTGTAATATACTGAAAAATCCTGCTGGTCAGAGGAAACGTTTCTTCAGTATAAATAGCCAGGTATTGTACGTGTTTATTCATCACAGAATATACTGGCAGTAGTAATTTAATTCTTACGATTTTTATGATTACTTTTTCCAAACGTTCATTAATTTACCTTTCTTTCTCTGTGCAGTTTTAATTAATTTACTAGTTTGTATTATTTGTACTTTTCTGACGTAAGCAACACGTAGCATTTAGGTATCGCTATTGCTGGTACGTTTTCCTCCTGTGACGTAGTCACCTTCCATCCTCTTCAAAATACTGTTTTCTATCACAAGACCAAAGAATACGACATGGAGACGAACTGTAGCTCATTTATATCGAAATATTGCTGGTGGTCTCTAGCCATATTATGGCCTATTTTTATTCAGTCTAGAGTATATAACATGTTTGTATGTTATTCAAGTGTTTATTATATCATATTAGATCAATTCTGATAGAAATAAGCCGTAGAGTTGATATATAAGCTGGATATAAGCGTAATAATGAAGTTAATAATGAAGCGTAATAATGAAGTTATGTTCCCGCTCTCTGGAGCAGGAACACTGCCATTGTTCCAGATGGTTTCCTGATTGGCTGGCACTCTGCGGATAAGCTCCGCCTACTCTTATATGATGCCAAATAGTCAAATATTATATTATTTATTTTATTTAGAAATTTAGCATACAAACAGAGGTACAAAAAATACAGGTAAGAGCAGCATGCAAAGACACTTATATGCATAGCATTACGGGCTGGCTTAAAATTAACTTAAGATTAACTAAGCAATGATGAAATCAGTGATAAGACATTATTGTAAAGAGATAACTATAAAATACAATGAGTATTACAAAGACAGGTCATATGGTTGCTTGCATTGCTGTTCATTCAGTAGAATGGAGTATTCTGTTAGGTAGTGTATTTAAAAAAAATAACAAAGTTAGGTTTAACATTTGTGTGATATAATTGTGAGTAACATTTAGATATACAATTTATATGGTTCAGTTATTCAGTATTATTTGGTTTGGGTGAGTAAGTGAACTTTGAGAAGAGACTTGAATTTATAAACAGGTAGTGTTTCTTTTATATTTACAGGTAATGAATTCCAGATTTTAGGGCCTTTTATTGCATTGAGTTTTGCATTGTGTGAGATGGACACTAGGAACATCAAAGAGTGATCTGTGCCTTGTGTTATGGTCATGTGTTCTGTTGAGGTTGGCAAGATTGTTTAAGGGGAGGGTTAATATCAGAGTTAAGTGTACTATTTATGTAATAAGTGCAATAAAAAGTATGGATGTTTTGTATGGTGATTAGGTTAGAGAGTTTTGAATATTTGAGAGTGTGCTGCTGCCTGTATGAGAATTTGTTATCATTCTAACTGCGACAGCCTTTTGTTGGGTAATTAGTGTCTGAGATGGTTAATATTGTTTTATATCCCATGCACAAATTCCATAGGTGAGATAGGAGTAAATAAGAGAGTGGATATAGGTCATGAGGCTGACTGTGGAGCATAGTAACCTGTTATCTTCGAAATAATGCTACAGTCTTGAAATTTTCTTAGAAATTTGGGTTGTATATGTGTAAAAATTTGAGTCTATTATCGAGGTTGGATTCCTAAGAATTTCCCTCTGATAGCTTTTAGATAGTGATCCGTTTTATCATTAAGTTAAGATGTACCATCTTTATATCTGTTACCAAACTGAATAGAAGGTAGGTTTTGTCCAATGTTTAGTGTAAGTTTGTTTAGTCCTCATCCAGGTAGATATTTTCTGTAATTTCGGTGTTTACAGTAATGGCTAGTCGTGATGGGCTCGGGTGAGGGAAGAACGTATGTATTTTCATCTGCAAAAAAGTGAGGGTTGAAGTAAATGCGAAGCATATGTTAGTTCCATTTATGTATATGGAGAAAGAGAAGAGGCCAAGGACACTTCCCTGTGGAACACCACCGTTAATTGGTTGTGCGTAAGAGCTTGCCCATTTGGCTAACACATATTGCTTCTGTTGACTGATGTAAGACTTGGGAGGTAGTTGAGGGAATTGCCCTCTAATACCATAGTGTGACAATTTTACGTGGATCAAGTCAAGGTCACTGTATCTAAAAGCATTACGTAGGTCAATGAAGATCCCAAGTGGGACTTCTTTTTTCACTATAGCAGTGTAAAATGTTCTATCATGTGTATAATACATCATTAGTATTTTAATTAGGCCTGAACCAAATTGGCAGGGGTTAGAGATTTTATGGGAGAGAAGTAGGAGTGATCCGTTATGAACTAATTTTCGAAGATTTTTTGAGAGAGGTGAAAATGGATATGGCCTATAGTTATTCACTCTGATATGGTCCTCACTCCATTAATGGATCTGGGTGACCCTTGCTATTCTGAGAACTTGTCGGATAGGTGGAGGATTCAATGATTTGTTAAAGAGTGTTGCATATGATTGGTGATAGTACGTTGTGACGCTTTTTGTATATAATGGTGGTAAGGGAATTTAAAAAATCCACCCTCTTGTTTATTCAAGTGCGTTGATAATAAGGGAACCATCGTATGGGTTTAATCGAGCTGGAACAGTGTGTCGGTAGTTTGCCAGTGAGGTAGTCATTTGTTGGTGAATCAGAGCTTGGTGATATTATTTGCAAGGTTTTTGACCTAAAGTGGAGAAGAAAATCATGAGTCTTTCGCTGTTTCTGTTGGTGGAAGTTGGTCATCTGATTTTGCGTAAATTTAATTCGGCTATGTATCGTGATATCTTTTTTTTGTACCCAGAATTTCCTGATAGGTCTTCAGTCTTTTTATATCACCCACGTAAGTTGGATAATCCTGTTCTCAAATAATACAATTATTTGCCCCTTCAATCAGGCTGGTTAGGAAATGACGAGTAACGTTTTGTTATGGTCCTCTGGATATGTGACCCATTCTGTACTGTATTTTTCATATCGTGTTTTGTATTTATGTATTTGAGATGCTGGTGTTAGCCAGGACTTTCCGTCTCTAGCTGCATCTGTTTATTTTTTTAGGGCAGTGCTTGTTATAAAGGAATTGGGTCTTTTTTTAGAAAATTATTAAGAACATTTCGCAATATCTGTATAAGATATACCTAGCTCAGTGGTGCCAGTCAATGTTTGTTTACTAGCTGTTGTGAAGTTATAAATGTGCTGCCTCATTGTGAAGTCGAAGGTTTACTTAGTATGTGTCCTTGGGGGTATTTACCTCAAGTTGTTATGAGGAAAGTAGTTAGAGGTCTGATGGTATTATCTGTAATTATGGCCTGATTTTAAAGGGTATATGGTGTTGGTCCCAGATGTGGTCAAGTAGGGTAACATTGTCTCTGTAACTCTTGTAGGTTATGTTACTGTTGGTAGCAACATTCATTAACTCCTTTGTGTTTGTGAATTCCAGTACACGTGTGGGTCTGGTCTTGCAGGAGATTTAATTGAATTCCACCAGAAGAGTAGTAAGTGAACATTGTTCATGCGTGCATCAGTTATCATACTTCCTAGTTTTGACTAACTTGGCTAATGTTTGATGTGTAATTCTGATATAGAATTGTTTTCAAGTGAAGGTTATTGTAGGTATTTGGATTTGAATTTATGACTATTTAAAATTCCCCATGTCATGCCCTTTGCAAGTATTAGTGGATACAATCTAGTTGGTCTAGTAGTATATAGATGTGCCACCTCCCTTGTTGGTACTTGGCCTACAGTTGTGAATGGATGTGTAACCAGGAATGGCATAGACATCTGTAGTATCTATACCTTTAGACCAGGTTTCAGTTAGTGTAATAATTTGGCCATATAGGCATGCAAGGAATTTAGTAATGCTAGGTAGACATATAATGCTGCTTAAAGATCATGATATTGTAGTTAAAGATAGTATGTTTGTTGTTGGCTCTGAGAAGTAACCTTTGATTGTTCTGCTGTGTATTAATTACAGTAACAGTTTACGAATCATTTAAGGACATTAAAATAAAGTTGGTATCAGGATCAATGCTTGTAATCATACGATTTGAAGTAATCTGACAGTTAAAATTAAGTAAAAAATAAAGTAAATATTCTAAAGCTAAAAAAAAAAGCACCAAGCTAATTATTATTAAAACAAATTGTAAAAAATAATGAGCAAGGTAGATTTTTTAAAGCTAAATAAAGGAGACAATATAAAAGGGACAAAATAATATGTTGGTGAACAAATAAAGTGATATCAAATAATGGCGCTTGGGAATCTGATAGTAGGCAGTACTAAAAGGTAATTCTTTAAAGTTAGAATTATAATATAAAAAAATCTAATATAAAATGGACTCATATAAGTATGTGGTGAACAATAAAGTGGTAAACAATAAATGAGCTTTGGAGTAAAAAAGGCAAAAATAGAGAACTTAATTAACTTTGAGCACTGGGAATAGCACCTTGATTATAGTATAAAATTGCTGAATATATGATCAAGGTAGTTATATAGAGCTAAAATAAAGGACAAAAAATATATAAGGGACTACATTGAGTAATGGTAAACAAGTTAAATGGATAGATAGTCACTATGAAATAATATTGGTTTAGGAGTAAGATCTGATTTGTAATATTAAATAAGTTGAGCAGTTTATTGCACAATAAAAAGTAAAAAAAAATGGGGTAGTTGGTACTAGCTAGCAAAAGATAGTATTGGTACTTGCAAAAAAGTAATTGGAATATACACTAATTGCACACACAATAAAAAGTGACTAAAAAAACAAGTAGTGGTAAACAAAGTTAAATGGACAGTAAGAACAATGAATAATGGTAATGTCTTGGTTATAATATGATAGTAAGATGGTAGACAGGTACAAAGGATAATATAAAGGTTGGAGTTGAATATGCAAACTTGAAAATTTTGGCAACAAAATGTTATGGGAAGTAAAAAATAATGTTTAATGTACAAAAGTAAAATTGACTGGTAGTAAATATGGTGTTTAATAAAATTTTAGTAAGTAATAATGATTACAAAAAAGTGAAAAAGTAATGTTTATTTCATTCAATATTGCACTGGTAGTTATACTAGAGGTTATATGGCAGTACAAGGTAATTAAGAGTACTCTAAGATAGTAAAATGTGATATAAAACAGGTAAAGGTAATTAGACAAAAATAATGGTTATTAAATGTCAAAAATGTTAAGAGTAAATTGAAATTATAGTAAAAATGATAATTATTAATTTTAAATAAGTAATATCAATTGATAGTATTTAAAAAATATGAGGTAATAATATGGACAGAGAAAGTATCAATTCAGCTAATGTTTAAGCAAACAATAGTAAATAAGAAAATTACATAAGGTGACTTATGCTTACTAGTAAAATCACAAAAAGAGGTAGTTGATTATTTAATTACTAAGAGATTGTACAATGAAATTTGAACAATAATGGAACAAAACATACACTACACTACGTAGGCTTTTAAGTTGGACATTGTTTAGTTATTCTCTGAAGATTAGTAATCCCTGAGAAATCGTGATAGATCATTCTCGTTCGTGATTGTGTACAGTTGACCTACATTTGTTTTCCTAACAAGAATTTTCCCATCCCGTGTGAAGCATTGATGTATTGTGTCATTATTCTCCCGCTTAAGTTTTCTTACTCTATACAGGAGGTTCTGACGTTTTTTGGTAAGACACTCGTTTATGTATACCTCTTTCTTTACTTTAATACATGCAATAATTAAGTCTTTTTTTCTGTCATGTGAGTGGAATCTAAGCATAACACTTTTCTACCATGGGATCCTATAACCTGGCTTCTTTTATTTCAGACTCAGGTACAATAACACTTGTTTGGTCCTTTATGATCTGCAGAGTAATTTCTTTACTGTTTGTTTGGTTCATATCACTGGGAGAAAGTGGACTGTTAACTATTACTGCGTCCGATAGTTTATCTTGTTCAGTTTTATCTTCTTGGAGAGCAAAGTAGTCACTGAACTGGTTATCTAAGTTGTTCTTCCATTCTTTTACTGCTTCTTCAACCTTTGTATTAAGAGATATTATTTGTTGGGTATGGCTATCTATGACTGTTTGGATGGTCTTGCCACAGTTTGTCATTCCTGGTGTTGATAACTTTTGTTCAAGACTGAGGATTTTGTTCTCGAGTTGTGTCATCCTGGTGTCTTGTTTTGTTAGCGTCTCTCGAAGATTCATATTTTCAATAACTAAGTTGGAGATGCATGACTTTAGGGTATCTGGATCGTTGGTCATACCTGAGAGACTACTTGGTAGGTTGAATCCGGGGAAGAGAGGGGAGGATGGGCTGGTGGCAGCCATGTTTGTTGTTGTTGTTGTTGTGGTGTCGCCTTGAGTGGTGGTGAGTGGGGTGGTTGCTGGGCCGGCGTCCTCCTGGCTACACTTGTTGAATAGTTGATTTTTCGGCGTTTTCTTGCTGGCCTTAGTGCTGTTTCCTCTTAGATTGCGCCTCATAATACTACAGGAGTTGTTGTAGTTAAGAAGAAGTTGTAGTTATACAAAGCTTAGGGTTACATTGTTCGGCTGGCAGCGGGGTGTTTGCTTTCGGTTTGTGGGCAGTCTTCCTTGATCTCTATTATGTTCGATTTGTAGGTTTCACTGTTGGTAATCTTTGGTCATTCTGGGTGCTACGTTGGGTAGTGCAGTTTTGCATGTAACTAGGTCATCATAGGAGCATTGGTAGCTCTGATAGTTGGAGAAAAGTACGGAGCTCGGAGGTCGCTGCTGCCGCTGCCGCTGCCGCTTGAGAAAGAATAATGCAAGAAAAAGTGATAAAAAACAAGGAAAAAATTCCAAAAAATATATGGGCTGTGAGCAGACTCGCTACCCATATCGCCGTCACCATACCTGATATAAATGACTATAATTTCTTGTAGAAACGTCGTAGAACATTGATTCTGGTACCATTGTGTTGCCAAAGAGTTAAGCTATTTTTCTATATGAATAACTGAATTTCCATTATTTTTCGATTCTTTTTGAGAGCGCGCGGAAAGTTGCCTTGTCGACCCCTTCAGTTAGATAGAGGTAATTCTTATAGAGGAGACAGTGAAAGAAAGGGACAGGTGATGCTGAGAAGTTCAGTTTTCCTACCTTGTTTAGAAGCTGTTCGGTCCCTTCATCTTGGTTGAAGCTTAAGACGAACGTTATGGGACTGAGCACCTTCTGTCAAGGCTGAAGACTGAACACTTCAAGATTGACTCTCCATTTCACCTCACTCCAACTAGATGTTATACCTCCCTGACCAATGCACAAATTACAGCTTCATTATCTTCATCAAAATTTAACATTTCCTCAAAAAGTTCCCTCCTTCCCGATACCTTTAACTTCCTCTCTAATAACTTCTTTTGGCTTTCTTAAATTATTAATCACACTCCAAAATGTTTCTTACTCTCAGCAAAATTTGCTGACAGCATCTCTCTCACTCTCTTAATTGCTCAACTCCTACATTCCTTCACCACTCTCCTAGCCTCTCTTTTCTCTCAATATTCTCCTCTCTCTTTTTGTCACTTCTGCTTAACACTCAAACACTACATTTCTTTTAAAATCTACCCCATAACTCTTTAACCTCTCACTAGCATAACGGCAGTACAGTATACCTGTGGGATATGTGAAAGACTTTTTGGAAAAATTTCAGAATCACATGCAAGAATAAACAATGCATCCGAAAATGACATCCATCTAGAAATGTGTTTCTGGATCTGCAAAAAAGATGTGGTACTATAGACAGGTATCAGGAAAGTACTCAGGAGGTTAATAAAACAATAAGCATGAAACAAAGAGGAACTATTGGATGGTCTACCCAAAATATATAGAGCGTAGGAGGATGGGAAAGGGGTAAAGTCTAATATTCAGAATGTCCAGTCTATAACAATTGACCCTAAAATAAAGAGACACTCAATGGAAAAAAAGAAACACGGGAAACAAAAACATCAGATAACTCAGCCTCCAGGCCTAGGTCTGACCCAGACTCAGCCCCCAGGCCTAGGTCTGACCCAGACTCAGCCCCCAGTAATAGTGCAAATCCGGATTCAGCTAGAAACTCTTCCACACCCACCACAGCAATAGCCCCTATTACAAATGTAGAAAGGAGGAGTCCTCTACCAGGAATATGTTGGCCTCCTATAACAGAGGGTGAAGTCTCTGGCTTGGCTATCAAAGACTGTAGAGCAGTTCTAGGAACTGCAAAAAATGGGAATACATTCAAGAGAAATTATATCCAACCAAAAGCAAAACGGTGCAAATTCTGTCCTTGGGGCATCTGTAAGCATGGAATACCGGGAGAACAAATGGGACATGCAACTTTGAGCATCCCAAAGAATGTGCCGACCTCCTGTCTAAAGGAGTGTGTCATTCTACTTCTTGTAGGTTCTTCCATCCTGAGATGTGCCACTCTGCAATACCACTTAAAGGACCAGGAGATTTCACACCCCATAAAACAAATAGTAATTACAGTACTTAAAACAACTCTACTCCAAGCTATTTTAGTGGTAGAAAATTAAGAAAGAAAATAGAAATAACCAAAATAGTTCACCACCTAGAGCCTTGTTGGACTGAAGGGACAGCCATTGCCCTTCCAGACTCCCAACTACTGAAAGCCAAAAACAAAATCTCCCCAACAAACATGCAACACGACCTCATTTATATTTCCCAATACACAGGGCCTCAAGCCATCCACTAACACAAAAATATCTTCATCAGTGGACTTCTAGGAAGTCAAATGTAATACTGGCAGCCTTCACAGAGACCCACACAATAGATTATACTTTGATAATGAAATATGGTTAACTGGGTACAACCATTTCAGATGTGACAGAAAGAACAGGCAACAAGGGGGATTGCCCTGTATTCAAAAAATTCGCTCATGTTCACGAAGAAACTGAACACCACAAATGATGTAGCTTAAGTTCTAACAACATAAATCGAGAACCAAAACATAGTCATTATACTTGTATATACGTCACCAGATGCACCTTCCCAGCAATTCAAGGAACAGCTATCGAAAATTTACTACTGTCTGGAAAATCTTCCAACCCCATCCCCAAACACCTTGCTGCTTGGTGAAATTCAGGCTAAGACATACAAAATGAATGAATGAAGCAAATCTTGTTGTAGCAGAAATAATCCCTAGAGGCAGTTCAGATGAAAAGTCACACACACATGAGCTGCTGAATTTCTGTGATAAACGCACCCTAAGTAAGCGGATAGTGGAGCCCAACAAGACTGAAGAACTCACTTAACTTTATTTTTACAAATAATGAGGACCTGGTAAGAAACATAGCAATACTAGAAAGAGAGAGATGCTCCCTCTACAGAAGAAGGCAAAGGATCACTGAGCTCCTCAAGAATGTTAGATTATCTGAAACACGGAAGAAAGTGCTAACCGGGAAGTGGAAAATATTGAGCATAAGTTAAAGGACTCATACAGGATCCAGGAGAGACAAGAGGAGCTAAAAGCGATTAGTGAAATAGAAAGAAAATCGAAATATTTCTTTTCATACACCAAAAACAAGAGAAAAACCACATCTAGTATTGTGTCCCTGCTCAGACAAGATGGATCCTACGCAGATGATAACAAAGAAATGAGTGAATACCAAAATCTCAATATGAGACCGTGTTCAGCTTGCCACTCTTCAGTCTAAAGATAGACAATCCAAATTTTTCTTTATGAATGAGTCTCAACACCCTGTCAATGTATGCTAAACTTCTGACATAACTCAAATTCCATTAGACTTTGAGTAAGCCATTGACAATATGCCCATGCACTCAGCCCCAGGTTCAGACTCGTGGAACTCTGTGTACTTTAAGAACCGCAAGAAACCCCCTCTCGCGGGCTCTAAGTATGCTATGGAGAAGGAGCATAAACACAGGTGAGATTCCTGGAGTATACTTGGAGAGGGCTTCGGGGGTTAACATACCCGCGGCCCGGTCTGTGACCAGGCCTCATGGTGGATTAGGGCCTGATCAACCAGGCTGTTTCTGTTGGCTGCACACAGCCCGACGAACGAATCACAGCCCAGCTGGTCAGGTACTGACTTTAGGTGCCTGTCCAGCGCCTTCTTGATGCTGGGAGGCAGTTGAGCAATCTTGGGCCCTTAAACACTTACTGTGTTGTCTCTTATCATGTTAGTGGCACCCCTGGTTTTCACTGGGGGATGTTGTATCGGCTGTCGAGTCTTTTGCTTTCAGAGGGAGTGAGTTCGTGTGCATGTTTGGTACTAATCCCTCTAGAATTTTCCTTATGTACATAATCATATATCTCTCCCGCCTGCGTTTCAGGGAGTACAAGTTCAGGAACTTCAAACGTTCCCATAATTGAGGTTTTTTTTATCACTGTTATGTGTGCCGTTAAGGTTCTCTGTACATTTTCTGGGTCAGCAATTTCACCTGCCTTGAAAGGTGCTGTTAGTGTGCAGCAATATTCCAGCCTAGATAGAACTGGCGAACTGAAAAAGTGTCATCATGGGCTTGGCATCCCTAGTTTTGAAGGTTCTCATTATCCATCCTGTCATTTTTCTAGCAGATGCCATTTGTGGCTTGCAAAGAGTACGTAACCTTATTCGGCGCATGTACACACCCACACACCAGGTACTAACCCTTTCAGGGTCCAGCGGCCAAATTTCAAAAGTGTGCACCGTGTCCAAAATTTTCAAAAAGTAATTTTATTATTTTTTCTTATGAAATGGTACAGAATCTTTTTCTGAAGGTAATAAAACAAAGTACGAAATTTGATGGAAAATTGACGAAATTAAAAGCTCCTCGCGAATTTTGATGTGCCAGCGATATTACGCATCGGTGATTTTGCCGAATTTAACCCCCATTTTAGGTCAATTACCTTATTCAGTAGACCAAATTCTTGCTATTCACTAGTATTACTTTTATTCTATCGATTGAGCACAAGAAATTGCCAACTCAACTGTTTCAACTACAAAAAAAGTGATTGGAAATTGGTAATTTAGCCAATTAGTACAAAGTTCAAATATTTTCCCAATTTCAAAAAAGGGTCAAGAATAAACAATGCAGAAATTCCTGGCACTAAACTAACATTTTCTCTGTTCATTAGCTATGTTTTCAGACTTTACAAAGAATTCCATTTGATTTTTAATTCAGATAATTTTAAATTTTTATTCAAGCCAAAAAGTAGAAGATTTACTGTCATGCAATATTGGGAATAATTGTATAAATAATATCAGCACATTTGTGAATGTATATTAGACCCACCAGCTGGCGGTATTAGAAAGTGTGAGGCCATTGTTTACTCTTGAATATCGGCAAAAAATTTAGCATTTCCACTACTTTGAGCTCAGTTTCAAGCCATTTTCACTATTAAAACCAATCAAAATCATCTCTATTTCTGTATTATATCTTACATTCTATCAAATTAGACCAAGAAATTGCAAATACAACTATAAAAAAACATACGAAAAAACACTGCAAAGTTGCTGTTTTAATCTAAAATTACGGTCTCAGTTTTTTTCTCATTATGCACTGTGTGCTGCAGGATTTGTTTTATGTGGTGCACACATACCACATAGATGTATTCTCTCATATCTAGGCCCAAAATTACTGCTCACAGCTTATCAGAGTGAGCTGAGCTCGTGGCATAGATCTACGGTTTGGACCCTCAATGTAAAGCCGTAGATCTACGGCACGGACCCTGAAAGGGGTAAGGGTTGATGATGAGGCCCCGTCGTTCAATCAGTACCTAGGTTCCAGCCAATGAGAAGATGGTTTTGGCAATCACAGAGGTGTTGTGGGTACCACTCACCTGTCTGCCCTTGTCATTCCCATCCTAGAGCTGGTTGAAGCACGGTCTGCTCTCTAGTGGCTTCTATTCTGCCTTGCTTACCGTGAAGTGCACTAATACCTATTGTTGTACATAGTGTATATAGTGTGCATAATTCTGTTCTAAATTGGTGAAGGATAATACAAGTCAAAAGTTTTTCTACTGTGTTTTTTTTTTTGCTCCGTTTACACCCAGGATAACAGACCTTTGGGACTCCAGGGTTGTAACATGGGGGCCTGCCCAGGAGCTGGAGCTGGACTTTGAGCACGGGTTGAGCCTAGGGTAACGCTGGAAGCAGGAACATTGTGTAGCTTGCTGTCTGGCACTGCATTACCTTTGGCAACATTTCACAAACTTTGTGTGTCAATTGCCTTGCTATGGTCAGCCTTGCTATTGTATGATCGTTCAACAGCTCGCTACTAGCTTGTTCGGTGTGCTCGCTTTGCTACGGTCAATCTTAATGTTGTGTGAAGATTTTGCAGTCAGCTTTGCTATTGTGTGTCCACCTTGCAAGCGTATGTGCGTATTCTGCAGTCGTACTGTGCATAGCTAAGTGCATCCTGCAAGTAACGTGATACATTGGGGTATTCTGCAATCACACTGTGTATAGCAAATAACTTATACATTGGGGTATGCCACCTAGACGAGTCACACGTTTGGTGTTGGCATATACTTTATTTAACTTGCCTAAATTGTCCCTACAGCGTTGTTGGCAAATTGGTCATTCCATTGGCATTGATTACGAACACACTCTCACAGCTGCGCAACCACATACAATTATAAGTGACAAACTTCAGGAAGAGGAGATGGCACATCAGACTTCTCCCTCTATGGGATCCAGGAATAAATCTCCGAGGTTCTCGCAGGAGGAAAATGATACATCAACGAAGCAAAATCGTTAGTCTCGTTAGTCTGAAAGCGAATCAGCTGCGTTGGCACTTTAGTTGGTGAAAATCAATCTTGAGCAGACTAGGGAACAGAAGGCATTTGCCAAGGAAGAGTTTGATATCCTAAATGCTGTAAACTAATAAAAAATAAAAATGTAAACTCTTCAAACTAAGTTTTTTTTTAAGCCTTTAAAAAATATATATAATGGTCTATATTTTGTATTTGCCTCATACTGTCCTGTCCCTTTCAACATGGGACAGAGGGGGTCCGGGGAAATATATCTATTTGAGCAGTTTAAAAATATGACATTTTCGACAAACAGCTTCGGCCTTTCAAAATATAATTACTGCAAACGCTTTAAATCATCCTTGAACTACGCAATAGCATTGCTTAATGTTTTGTATCCTCCAAAAATTCAATTTTAACAAGAGACGATGCCGAATGCGGTATTGGACCATTATACAAAAATCACATTACTGAAACAGGAATAAGTACAGAAGGAAATAGTCATCCTTTCTACCAAAAATGATGTGTTATCGACAGATGCCAGCCAATATTATTGAAGAAATTAATCGACAGCTAACAAGCAGATTAAAAAAGCCTTTAGAGATATTATTCGGCCACATTTCCCGAAAGGGAAAATACTCAAATATGATTGTCGGAATTGGAGGGGGTTTTAGTTTCGACGAGATCGCGAACCTTTACTGGGAAAAAACAATGCTGCCACTTCATTTAAATGCTCAATTTAACCGAGATTAGCTCTGGTGCTTGGGCTTAGCAGCGCTGAAAAATATTATTTATTTCGTAGTGACGCGCCCGAGGGGCCCTCCCTTCCCAAGCAGATTGCCCCATTCAAGCCTGATCCACTGCGGAGTTGATTATGTTTTAATATATAGTGATATGTGAAACCGCAATATAACGGTAGTCAGTTAGTCAAATATTCTGGATGCTTTCGCCCTACCTTTCAGGAGGTTATTCAAAAAGGTTGCTCATCCTATGATGTACAAACCTCTATGCGTAACTAAATTAGAAAAATAGCTATTCAAAATGGACAGATCAAGTTGGTCGTAATCTGTTTTGAAAGCGGTCATTCCACTACGTAGTGTTACATGTAAGACCGATAAATTAAATAGAACCAACTCAGCGTAAAAATGGTTATTGTTTCTCTAACCGCCTCAAACATGCGTGTACCTTATTTCAAGTGCCTCTGAGCAGGAATTTCGGAGTTTATTCTCCTAAAACCCTCCAGGTGGGGGGTGGCCTGGGAGATATACATACTTTCACGCGCCATTACAGTGTCCGAGGTGGGGGATTTTTTTCGGCTTAGCGGGCTAGCTAAACAGAGCTTTACCTTTTCTTTTCAGAGTGGCTGCGCCAAGGCAGTAGAATTTGGAACTAAATGCCGATGATTATCAGTCTGGAAAAAAAGGATGAAAGTGCTCTTAAATCTTCACGGGATAGATGCTTTAAAAGGTGTTGCAAAGAAGTTATTACGGGCGGAGAGTGAGCAGGTGACTAAGCGAGGGTAAATAATAAATGACCAAGATAAATAAACGCGACGAAGCCGTGTGCTTATAAAAGGATGTATTCTCTCTCGTATAAAACAGTCGCTTATTAGCCATGGCGGGTGTCGGGGCTGAAAACAGTGGACTCAAAGTCCGTTAAATTATTATTCTTCCCAGCCGTCATTAATCAATTCCGCGCGCATAGACTGAGACAAGTGAGAGTTCCTTAGCTCGCACACAGAGTTTTGATACTCTACCAGTAAACCTTCCTCTCTCTCAAAAAACTAAAGGATAATTTTCTAGAATTAGAATTCCTGGAGTTCCCGGAGCATTTCTAGATTTAGGGCAAAATAGTTATAGGAATTTAGAGTGACTCTAACAGAGGCGATGGGCAAAGTACACTAGGGAAAACAAGCAACATTTGCACTATCATGGATTTTCCAACACGTTATTTAAAAGATGTCCAGTAGTATTCCTGGCGAGCAAATAACGGAATCAAATTCTAGTTTTAATTACTGAGTCATTCATTAACTCTGCAGCTCAGTAAAACGAAGCCAGTTGCCGAGTATCGCCCGAATGGGGATCTCTTGCTCGACTTTAAAGGAGAGAAGGTATAACTAAATTGTTCGATACAGCCTATTTCGGCCCGCACATCGGCAAAAGAAACCAACAGATACTGACCAAAGAATGATTAAAGAACAGGGCATAAACTCTGTGTTTTTCCCTTGGCTCTGGACATAATCCACTCTGGACCAATATCTGCTTGACAATATCGATTTAAAAAAATAGGCTGGAATTATCCCTCAAGCGTGGACTCTGAAAACAGATGTTGGAAGCCAGCACATACCAGCTCCATATTAATTACCGCTAAATTAGGCTTATAGAGTATACCCATATACATCAGCTTTTATGGCCTTGAACAAGTTCTCTAGCTTAGACGCAAAGCGATAATATATACTTTTAATCGCCTCTAAGTAAAAATTATTTGATAGGTCACAATCAAACGAGCCTCCTATAGTTCAGCCATGGGGTCATGTAATTCCCGCCAAAATTTCATGGTAATTTTTGCCCATGACAGACTATTGCAGGAAAACATAAGGAAGAATGCGACTATATTTTGAGCATGGGGATCTAGCCAGTTTATCTGTATGTATTAAATAATAATACAGTTTATCGCATAAGCAGTGATTTCCCCCATCATTATAGTAAATTATATTATGAGGCAATTAACTCTCTGGGCATTGAGGAAGAAAATTAATTCTTTTGAATCATTCGCCTCCGGGCGAACCATCAATATTTTCATTTAACAGACAGACCAAGTGGAAGACGCTCTCCCCGATTGAAAATCTGGTAACTTGAGAATTGAATTACAGTCTCTAAGCCGCCCCTCATAATAAGGTAGTTTTATTATTTGCTCCAGACCACTGGTGTTTTATCATCGACCAGAATAGATCTGTTCATTGTGATGTGCGAGCATAAATAAAAAAAAAAATGGAATTGCGCAGAAATAATAATAGTTTACATTCCCGCCTAGAGAATAAAGTCACATATATTGGGCTGTTTCCACTATAGACTCTCTACAGCAAAATAAAGATTGATATATCCCTCAGACAGGCTCATAGTGCTTGTATAGTAATATTCTTCCTTCGTACAGTTCAAAAAGTAATGGGTCATTTTTTTTCATCTTCTCTTGGACAAGAAAAAATAGTCTATCCTTCTTCTTTGACGTTACGGGAAAACCAGAGAAAATTATGGCATAAATTAAAAAATTTTTATATACCCCCTTTTAAACTAAATAAAATAATCTTTTATATCGTTTATTGGGCAGAACACAAAGTGATTTTTCACTCACTTGCGGTCTATATGTTATGATGTTTCTTCATAAAGGGCAAGCCTTGTGGGATTAGAAAGAGCTTTATATTTTTAAAAAAAATTTCTCGGAAAATCGCTTTTTATCAATGACAGATTAGTGTAGTATGGCTAGAGAGAATTTTAAAATGTTACCTCCTTGTGAAAAAACATTTTGCCTAAGTCAAGGTTATCTTTGTGCTTCCCTCTGTGGGGAAGGTCACCTCTGACGAGAGTATCCCCCCAAATACCCCCTCCTGGCTGGTAGGCCCTCTCTGAGCTGTATATAAAGAGCACGCTGAAGCTGTCTTCCCCGCAAAAAGATGAGGTGACCTCTACATAGCCTTTTTACTCTCATATGGTGAAGGAAGCAGACATTCTCGATTCTGGTAAGCGAGACATTTTATTTTGCTAAAAACTTCTCTTTGAATATTAACGAAACAAACGACTGCAAGAGACTTATAATAATTTTTAAAGTTGAGTCTCTTTTTTCAACAGTTTTCACTGGACCAGTCAGAATTTGTAAAGTTTTTGATTTCATCGGCTGGTAGATTGGATTCTTCTCTTTGAATATTAACGAAAACAAAACGAGCGCAAGAGACTTATAATAATTTTTAAAGTTGAGTCTCCTTTTTTTTCCTTCAACAGTTTTCACTGGGCCAGTCTGAATTTGTAAGGTTTGATTTGTTATCGGCTGGTAGATTGGAAGGGAAGGAACACTCCGGCTTCAAACTCTAAAGCGGTGTCATTTGATGATAGCAGGAAACGCAAAACAAATATTACTTCTCAGGAAAGGTATGACTTTCTATTGTTCCTCCTTGGTAGATTAGAGACGAGTCCACGCCTTTATTTGAAAGTGATAATATGTTCTCTTTATGACTTACAGCCTGTGAAGATGGGATCAGTTATCTGATATAGAGGAGCCTATGAAGAAAGAACCAGATCTCGACAACGATGAAACGCAGAGCCTTCCCTATGTCAGTCTGTATGACCTCGTGTGGACCTCTCTACGCTCCGATACTGCTCAATCTGATGGACTCTGTTAGGTCACTGCCGCGGCAGGTGCTGAAACCCCCCCCCAAACTGGCGACTTGAAGCGCACCCTGAAAAAACGGGGGGGGGGGTCAGTCTGAGAAGGAGGGAAAACCTCCGACGTGAGAGTAAATGCTGGAGACGAAGTAAAGCCGACAGCTGGAGTAAAGACGGCAGTGGGGGGTGGAGTAAAGGGCAGATGTTGTTGTACCTGGAAAAGGAAATCATTTCGAGCGGGAGGTTTTCAATCTTCGAAAGTGAACAGGAGGAGCGCAGTCATTCAGTCTAACCAGTAAAACTCGCCACAGTTTCGCCCCTTATGCTTCGCGCTAAAAAAACTTTGACAGCTTTTTTGCCCTTTTGTATGTGTATTAATAAAATTATTGGACAAAACCTCTGATTTTTATTTACATATAAACTATATATTACTATCTTCTCTAGTCTAAACATATTATATATAAACAATATCGCACCACTTAAGCCTCTCCCCATCTGAGAGGAAAATGTATATGACAAGTCCATAAGACTCTATCAGCACAAAGGTCTTCCCTAGATGACCTTTTCTCACTGCTTTAAGGCTCCCACCTGGAAAGATCTAGCAGCTGGCAAGAATAAACACTACCGTAGCACCGGAAGAACTTTTTTTTTGCTGAGGTACGGACGGGCGAGCAAAACACTCCCTCGGGCGAGCAGCTACCCATCATTACCGCGTCATTAAACCCTGCAGTGTTGTTGTGAAGTAGCAACAGTCGCGACAGTGGTCGCAGCCCGGGAAGGGGGGGGGGGACTCCTCGGAGATGGAAGTTGTAACCCAGTCACCTGAATCCTTTGTACTGGCTCTCCCATCTATCAGAGTGATTGAGTTTGGGGAGTCATGAAGTGATCATTTACCCTACCTTCTTATACTTAGTATTACAACAGAATAAGCCTCTCTCTCTATCCCCTTGGGGGATGTTTAAAATATTAATCTCTGTACCCCAGACAGCACCTGTGCTTATGAAGACCACCCATTATCACATTCCTTTTTTCCAGAATCATTATCCTGGGAAATCTGCCCACCTGCTCACCTGATCCTTTTTTTACTGCCTCTCCCATCTATCAGAGTGATGAGTTTGGGGTGTCAGAAGTGATCATTACCTTACCTTCTGATACTTATTTATTACACAGAAATAAGCCTCTCTATCCCCTTGGGGGGATGACTAAACATATTAAACTTGTACCCCCTGACAGCACCTGTGCTTATGCAGACCACCCATTATCACATTCTTTTCCACACTCATTATCCCGGAATCTGCCACCTGCACACCCGAATCCTTTGTTCTACTTTATGTACCTACTTATTAATGTATAGGAATAAGTCTCTCTATCCCCTTGGGGCATGATTAAACATATTAAACAATTACCCTGTCATGCAGACCCTATCATTATCGCATTTTCCATGGTCATTATCCGGCAGTGTTCCTAGATCGACCAACTTATACTACTACTAAATACTAGTTTGTGATTTTAGCAATGTGAATGCTTTTGTTTTGGCACTATACATAGTTTCAGTATTGGAGTATCACAGGCCAACTTATGACTAGTTAAGATTCATTATTTTGAGATTGAGATTGATATTTAGGTTTATGGTCAAATGGGTGAGAGTAAGTGTTAACCACCAGGTGGTATTCGTGTAATTAGTTGACAGGGTGTTATCAGGGAGATAAGAGGTTTACTGATGGTAGTTTGACAGAGTTGTGAGCGTGAGTGGTTGCTTGTGAGTTTAGAATTTTCAGAGAGAGAGAGGGTGTTCAGATTTTAGGGCCTTTGACTACATTGAATTTTTGTAAGGTTTAGTCGGACCACGGGAATGTCATAGAGATGTTTGTGTCTGGTGTTGTGCCTGTGGTCTGTTCAAACTATCAGAAAGCGTTTAGGTCAAGGTTAATTTGGAATTTAAGGTCCCTGTAGTGTAGATTGCCACAGTAGTAAGTGCTGGATGTACTGAAACAGGGAGTAAGTTTAGTCTATGAAGAGTTGGGGGGGGGGTGTTGCCAGAGATGGGTATTTAGTGATAATTCTTACTGCCGCTTTTTGTTGGGTTATTATTGGCTTTAGGTGTGTTGCTGCAGTTGAACCCCAAGCACAGATAGCATAGGTGAAGTATGGATATATAAGTGAATGGTATAGTGTGAGAAGGGCAGTTTGCGGCATGTAGTATCGTATCTTGGAGAGGATCCCAACCGTTTTGGATACTTTTTTGGTTATGTGTTGGATATGGGTACTGAAGTTCAGGTTGTTGTCGAGGTATAGGCCTAGGAATTTACCCTCATTATGCCTGGCAATTAGAGTGTTGTCGATCTTAATGTTAATTTGCGCATCTCCTCCTCTGCTACCAAACATAATGTAGTAGTGAACATTAAAATGGTATAAAATACCGACAGATTGTTAGGTAAGACACATATGCAACAGTTAGGTATCTTTATTTCGAAACGTTTCGCCTACACAGTAGGCTTCTTCAGTCGAGTACAGAAAAGTTGATAGAAGCAGAAGATACTTGAAGACGATGTAATCAGTCCATCACCCTTAAAGTTTTGAGGTGGTCAGTCCCTCAGTCTGGAGAAGAGCATTGTTCCGTTGTCTGAAAAATATTGTTTCAGGACCGACGGAACAATGCTCTTCTCCAGACTGGGGACTGACCACCTCAAAACTTTAAGGGTGATGGACTGATTACATCGTCTTCAAGTATCTTATGCTTCTATCAACTTTCTGTACTCGACTGAAGAAAGAAAAGCCTACTGTGTAGGCGAAACGTTTCGAAATAAAGGTACTAAAATGTTTGCATATGTGTTCTTACCTAACATAATGTAGTAGGTTTTGTCAGTGTTAAGGTGAGTCATGGCGTCATCAAGTCATATTTTGATCAGCTCCTCCCAAATAACAATGGTGTGAGGTGGCAAAGATTAGGGTGGGAGGATGAGATAAGTCGTGTCGTAGCAAAGAGATTGGTTTCAGTTGTTGAGATACGTTTGGAAGATCATTGATGTATATGAGGGAAAGAGAGGGACCAAGGGACACTTCCCTGCGGAACTCCAGTATCAAGTGGCCTGTGTTGTTGATGCTGTGAGTCTTTAATGGTGACATATGAACCTATTAGTTAAGGTAAAGATTTGAAATATGCAAGTGCCTCACGTTCGTTTCAACAAAGCCCGGCCAGATTATTTTCCTTTGTGAGAATTCATATATGTATGAATTTTCTCAATTTGTAGACCTATCTCCAAGAACAACTGCAATAAAGGCAATGATATTAGGAGTTTTCATTTGGGGAGATGGTCCCCCACTAATTTAGTATTTTTACGGGGTAGTATTGATTACTGATAGCCAATTAGCTGTTTTGCTGTACTCCAGAAAGATCATTCTAATGTTATCTGTTTGTGATAGAGACATAGTGGTTAAGTCATCCGTGTAGCGAGCTAAGTCTGGGGCTATTCCTAGAGTGTCTATAAGAAAAGGCAGATAACCTTTTATTTTTTTTTTTTTCGAGTCTTGAGGATTCTTCTGGAGAGGACCGCCATTTGCGAGGGAAAATCGCCATTTCTGCGGGTGAGGTTTTCGAATGTTTGCGTAGGGCAGCGCCCTCAGTCATGCAAGAACCATAAAGGAATTAAAATTTCCCAGTATAGCAAAAATTTACTTACTAAGTTTTTCTCATCAAAATTGGGATTAATGAACTGTTATTGCCTGAAGCAAACGTCCTACAGCGTAGTGAAGCCGCCTCTTATATTAGACTGTATGATGTTATAAAGCCTCCTGATCAGTATAATTTAATTCCAATCCACTGGTTTTTAATGTAGGCATCATAGGCAGCCGGGAGAGAAAATAGTGAACAGATCTAGATTATAGATGTTGTATAATAATCTCCTATGCAAGTGAGGAATATGTCAAGCCAGAAGTCCTACATCACAGCTGAGATATACTAGGAGATAGTCTCCCTAGAGTTTGACAAGGCTGTTTTTCTCCCAAACCAGATGAGCATGATCGAATTCTTCTTGGGCTAATATGCTTCTTAAGACAGAGAACTGTAGAAAGCTCGTTTTGGGGGTAAAGTCTTCTCTTCGAGCCTTTTGGGGAGCTGCATATTCATAAGGAAACACTTGTTTGACGGTTAATAAAGCATCCCCAATTTCGGGGGGTAGATGACTTATCATCGCCTCTGTGAATTTCTAAGGGTGATTTTGAAGCTATGTGCGCCTGAGCAAAACTAGCCAAACCAGCGGACAAGAAGGCTAGACTATCCAGGAAACGTAGTGCTCCTATTTCTACCTTTTAGGATTTATATCCCTGTTTCTTAAAAACATTGATTGGGGCTTTAACACTTAGTTCTTTAATTATCAAAGCCATATCATATGATAGGTTATGAAATAATAACAGGCAAATATTTACCTGAATTTTTCTCCTTAAATTGCAATTATTGCAGAGTCGCTCCTAATAATTTGCCTTAGGCATTAGATGGTCTGATGCCTCATCCATTGGGTTGGTAAAGTGTAATGTCCTGATGACGAAGTTGCATTCTTCTGTATGCAAAAATGTATATGATGCCTCCCCTGGTCATATGAAAGCGGATAACAGGGAGTGTCATTTTTATACAATCCCATAAAGACGAAGTCTATCATCATATGATCAATACACTGTACCCCCGATGGACATATCTATCTATTATAGTGCTATTTCTGTCTATCACTATATAGCATAACTAGTGCTACGTGTCTAGCTGTTATTACCCCTCTGGCTTACGTTATCGAGATAGGCTTCTAATCCACAAAGGCAGTATGAGAGGGCAAGTAGCCCTTGTGAGTATTTTTGAATTTGCAATCGCTTCCAGGCTGGGGGAAAAAATCAAACTTTGTTGGTTGTCGCATGGAATTGAATGAGTTTTTAAGTTGCAAATGTCACTATATTCACTTAAACAATCAAAGCAAAAAAAGTGCTTATGCGTGAATGTTTTCTGGGAGAAAATTTCATATATTTCTGAAGTGTTTGATATAAAGCTACATGAGTCTTTCCAACATAACAGGGCCACTACCAGGATATTTTTTACTACCCCGAAAGACATAAAGTAGCATGATGTCCCTCATGAGAAGTTATGCAATATAAATATTGATATTTGTTGTCAGACTCGGTTTGTGGATGTCACTCCACTGGACAGGGAGGAGTCACTCGCGAGTATTGACAAATTTCTGAAGGCTATCACATCTAGATAAATATGTCTGATTTTATACCAGCCCCAGCAGTCTACGACGAAAAAAGGCCGCCAGACATTTAATAAAACAGCTATTTTTTACTCCTCCAGGTTAAAATATCTGATTTTTCCCTCGTAAAGATGGGGATATTCTATATAGTCTCCTAGTATCCAGCAACTCCAATTCTTGCATATTACATATGAAAACCCTTTATATAATCTAGTATGAAGCCTGATCCCTCGCCCGATGAAAATTTCAGTTTCTAATCGCGTGCTAAGGTACTACCTCCATGACCGTAAGAGCCGAGATAATCATCTCGTGTAAACTAGTTGCGCGGGAAAAAGTTATATAATGCTCAACGACTGTCTCCTCTCCCAGTAGGACTGTCTGCGCAAAATAAGGCTCAGTTCGGCTTAAATCCTAAGAGCATTTTCATAAAGTGCTCGGCCTGATAGAACAGTGGAAAACTGTAATATGTTGCACGGATAAATGTTGTTGCGAAGGACTGAAGAAATAATATGGGGTCGTGTTTTATGAGAGGCAGGAATTGATTATTTTTATTCGTCAGAAGTGATCTTGAAAACATTCGACCGACTCGTAATGTGTGGTTCCTCTGAAATGGAATCGTCTCCATTTCCACTCTCTTCTACTGAACAAAAATTTTTTTTACCTGAAGTGAACCTTCGATTTGGCAGAAGAGGGGGAACCAAGGAAAGAGTAGTAATGATCCTTGGAAGAGGAGTGTCATTGTTTTTATGGCGGCTGGTCTCCATCCATGGGACCGGCAATCGGCTCAACTTGCTTTGTGGGTGTGTTACGTCGAAGATTCATCGGGGGACACAGGGGATGATCTGCATATATAATTAGAGTAAGTTATTTATTATTATTTTTGTTATTAGAGCCATACTAGACTAATTATAAACTCGGAGCAATCTTTTAAAAAAATGTTACTGTTATAAGTTCTAAAACTGGGAGAAGCTAGCAATCTATGGAATATATGCTGTTCTCAAAATGATTTTTATTCTTGTTAGTGAGATACTTTTATAAACATATCTTAAAAATGTTTGACTGTTAATAAAAATAATTGATTAAGAAAGAAGCGCTGACCTCTTTCTTCCTGCCCCGCCCCCCGGATTCATCTGTTGGAGTATTGCCCCGCCCCCAATGTTGGAAAAAATTTTTATTAGCTCAAAGACTTATTTCATTATCTGAAATAACAGTTTTAAGAAAACATCAATCAGAGCAATAACTGGTAATCTCACCTGTCCGCATCTCCTGCGATGAAGCTGTGACATTCGCTACACACATGATAGCCCGCAGAAACTACAGGGGAATGTGTGGTGAGCGGCATCCTGAGGGTATAACGCCCGCATAGGTGGCATCTGCGAGCTGGGATAGTGACGAGTCATATCTGTAAATTTACACTCTCTCACTCTCATATTCCATAAATGATTTAAATTTAGATAAATTTTAATTCTCCCATAGATAGAGAAGTTTTTACTGCTCTAATCTAAGCTGGTAACTTTCTTGAGTGAGCGGGAGAGCACCTTACGCCCTAGACGTAAGGTGAGCTTATTTATAGCACGCTTTTAGGATAGCGTGCTCATAAGGACACTTAATTTTCCCAAAGTAGAGGTACAGTTTTTACATCAGTCTCTCTCTATTTTCACGAGAATCTTTTAACAAAAAATCCCTGCAAGTTCTATATATTATAAATATATCTAGAAAAGATTTCTTATTGTCAATAAAGTAAAGGGATAAAATCTGTGAGAACTCTTTTCCCGAACGAAAAATAAGGAATTTAGACCGGGCAAGTAGGGAGGATTACGTAAATTGCCATAGTCATGTGAATTTCCCATTTGTATAAAGCCGAGGCGAGGGAAAGTTTAATTAATTTATAGATTTTGTCCATCGCCAAAACTAAATATTCTTAAAAATAATAATAATAATAATAATATATTTTTCCCCCAAATAAAAATAAATAGGCATCTGCCGGCAGAAAGTGGCGGAGCCTGCTTCTCTTTGTCTGTGGACCTCCATTCGACCCACCATCCACCTGGCGGTAGGGACTGGTAGTGAAAAACTGCGTAATATCCAGACGACCTTCACTGTCGGTCGGGCTTTTTTTCTATGGTCTTCTGGCGGGAGAAGGCCATGCCGCCATTGTTATCTTCATCTCCGGGATAAACTCCCCCCTCCCTCCCCTCTGCTTTGAACTAAAAAGAAATGTTTATATATAAGATCGATTCTTCACAAAAAGGCTCTTTTGAGATGGGAAGATGGGGACCAAGGTCTGTACCTTTACAGAGGAAGAGTTGAATATTTTCAGGAGCCTGAAGAATACTTGTCGCTGGTTTTAGCGGAGCAGGCAAGAGCAGTCTAGTGGAGCGTTTTTAAAAAAATATTCCGGTTCTTTCGCGAGAATAATCATTTCCAGTCTGGTGATAAAAACTCACCCTTTGAAAACAAATCACCTCTCTTGTGAGAAAATCTTTTAGTGAAAGGTCTCATTAACCCGGCGGATTACCAAATCCCTTGAGACAGACAATAGCTCTTGTATATAATTGTGACCTTTTTAATGAAGCAGTTAAGAGTGGTATTATAAGCTAATATTTTTACTAGAGGAAGACGCGAGCAATTCCGTAATTTTATCTCAAATTATTTCCCAAGGAGAATACGCTCGCACGATCACGCTTAATGTAGTCAAATATATTTTATTAAGACAACGCGATCTGTCTCAAGTTGGAATGTCTCGGGCGAACAAATTTATGGAAAAATCTAGCCCCGAAATTTGTTGGATATATCGTCGTCACTGCGGATAAATACGGCTATCTTTGGTTGATTTAAACCCCCAGAGGAAATTCAAATTACGAAGGCTCATTACGGAGAGGGCAACTGTGAAAACTGTATACCGCTGGTAAAAAACAAATATGCCTAAATTCACATAAAAAAGAAATTCTAGAAAATGTATTAAGAGACGTCAATAGCCCCGGGGGCTTACTGGGATTGTTAACAAACTTTTTAGCAGCAGCTAGGTGAGAAAACGCCTCTATACTTATAAAGACGTAGTAGATTATCTTCTTCTCAGGAGGGCCTATACTTTGCATAAATTGTAGCCTCTGCGATTTCCAGAGGAAAATCATAGCCGCTGCCCTCGCATTATACTCACCTGCGACTTGGCGGACATGCTTTAATACATTACCACAATGGTGCATTAAATATATTTTGTTATGCATAGTGTCTTTTCAAGGTTAATGAAGGGGTAGGACTCGTCGAAAAAAACTCAAAAGCGTCTTGTAGCTTACGAAATTTATAGAAAGGCCCACCTTCGTGGAATTTTCGAGATTACACACAGCAGAGGGACCGAGTTTTATAACCGTCCTCTTCTGAATTACCTAAAAAAAAAAAAATTAAATTATACAGTACTTCTCGGACACTAGGCTGCAAATAGGGGAACGGGGCGTATTCGCACGATTAGCATAGAATCTTACCGCTATTGACTTTTAACAAAATTCTTTAAAATATATAGAGGGTATATATTACCAGCCTAGTAGAAACTTACAACTCAACTCTCATCCTCTCTCAGAAGGTCAAACACCACACAAGTGCATTCTCGAGTCTTCCTCGAGACATTGTCGCAGATTTGGGCTAAGTATTTAAATGCCGTCCTCATCGCCTGTACTAGTCCACGACTGACTCCTGGGGCATGTATGCGTATAACTAGCACCGGGGGGATATTTCACAAGAGTTATTGGCCTCAAAACAACCGAAGAAATTTTTAAAATCCAATCGAGTGCTTGATAATTCTGCAAGTAATCCCCCACATATTCTTTATCGACACTGAGCGGGGAAAAAAATACACGGGCAATTTTACGCTCATGGAATTAATAGAAACATCTCTACCTGAATTTTTTCCCATTAAAATATGAGACGAGAAGAAAAAACTGACGGCGTAGAGAATATCTGGTATGCTGGTGGGTTATCCCCGAAGGCAGGATAGCTGGGTGCCGAGAAGGACATGCAAAATGTCAGACAGGGTGTAGGCCCCTAGCAGTGCAACACAGAGAGTTATTAATTTTATTAAACAAACTTCAGCTAAAGCTCGCAAATGTATTATTAAGGAATTAAAAAAAAAGAAATTAATTGCATACTGAGATATTTACTATTTTCTTAAGAAAAATCTAACAGTAGAACGACTATTTTGAAGCCAAATTAAAGAAGTTTAGAGGTGACATTCTCACCGTGCAGTAAACGAACTCCACTTTATAAAAAAAAAATTTCTTTTTCGAAGCGTTGGAGAGCCATTTAACTACAAACTCTTACCTCTGGTCAATCTCGTGATTTAGTAGTTTTATAAAGGTAAAAATTAATCGAAATGGTGGTAAAAGGAATTTTGTCTCATCCTCGGCTAACGCCGAAAAATATATTTTTAAAAATGGAACAAATATCTTACCCACTCCTAGGCGAATCTCCTTTTCCCGCCTTCGCAGAAGCATGCAACCACCACAACCAATATTGGCGCGTAGGAAGGAATCTTCCAGCCTCTTGAGATGTGAAAGTGAAACAAGCCCAAAGCAAGATGAGAAGGTCAGCTCCTGCCCCAGCATAGCAACTCGCTCATAAGGGTAATTAGACCGCTTCGAGCTACCACCTCCCACGTGCGGGCACCCACCCGAGCTCTTTGTTGAGACTGGCGAGGTCCCCCATAAAAAAAAAAAAAAAAAAAATTAAGCTCGCTCGATGTAATGCCGCCCGCGGCGGTGCGGCAGTGTGGGCTGTGGCGGCGGCTGCGGCGGCTGCGGTGGCGGGCGCGCCCGCCGGTAGTTGCCGCGAGGCGTCTAAGAGTAAAAAAAAAAAAAATCGAAACAGAAAATAATAGCCAATAATAATAACCCCGCCGGAAATACTTTTTTTTAATATCAAGAAAAAAACAACAGTCTTTTCTCTCTCGCCTGAGGGCTCTTCCCCAAAATTTAAATGAAATAATTGATCTGTATTTCACGAGAGAAGAATTGCCATACGCGAAATCTTGCTAAATCTATCCAAGAATAAGTAATTCTGTCATTCGGGGATAAGAGAGGTATTTTTATTCCCTCCATACCATAATTTAAACATCTTACAAATCATTAAATCTTTGAAGCAGTCGAGCGTACATCGATAAAAAACTTTTGCCCGTTGTAGGGGAATTAGTGAGCCTTATTAGATTAGAGCCCAAGATTTATAAAAAATCACAAGGCGAGAAAACCAATTATTAGGCGGTTTTCTGTTAAAAAGGACCGCGGAAAAAAAAGCCGCTCTGGCTAGCCTATTTGAAATTTAAAGCTTTCATAAAGTCGAGAGAAGAGCTTTGCCTGCTTTAGTAAATACCGGATAGGATAGAGACAAGAAGTTCCTTCTCGATGTGTATTCAATAAAAAAAAAAAAATGGACCAGCCATCAGTGATTAGACCGAGAGAATTATCTCCCGTTGAATGAAGAAGGAGAAAAGGACCCCAGTGTCGATTTATTACTATCAATTAACTCATAGACGAATGATTTATCAGCAAGTGTGTTACAAAGCTCGTGTGATACAAAGTTTTATGGCAAACCTACGGAATCCTTCAAAGTCAATTGGCCCCATGACCAGATTTCTAAGGACTTTTGATGAATTGAAAATTATATGACAATTTTAATCCAGAAAGAACTGACGGCTGAATTCAGACGCTTAGAATATGCTACGATGATGTTCCGGGATATGATAGAAGCTTTTGAAGGGGCCCAAAGCTTGTATAAGCACACTTAGGCGAATGTCGACCTAGAGAGGTCCCCAAACCCCTACCAAACCCACCGCATGGAGTGGGAGGCTACAGCAGCGCCGTTATTTAACCCCATGCCGCCGACGTACCGATAATCCAATTATCCGTCTCACTTCCTCAGCGAGGACTCTAAGGAACCAACTGATGACGAGAATGGAATATAAATTTCCAGTAATTGTTCGGGAATAAACGGGTGAAGAATTCTGGAATATGGGGATTGTATCGTGTATCCCCCCAACGCTACTTTGCTCGCCCTACGAGCCGGCTTTCTTTCACTCTGGGAAAAAAATATCCTTTTTCCCAAAATTGAGCGGAAGATCGCTAATCCTGGTGAACCGCGCCATAGCTGCAGATCGGGGCACACCCGGGAAATTGTCCTAAATCACCCCACCATGCACCAACACCCTTGGACGACATGGCCAGAGGATTTTTAAGACCCCACTTGCAGCACTAATATGTCAGTTCTCAGCGGGTCCTTGCTTGAAAGAATTGAAATTGCGCAACAGCAATAAGAGCGTAGTCTCGACACGGCATTATGTACGCGGTTTGAGCAAGGGACACACAACAGAATCGACGAATTTGGTTTAAATTATGTCTGGTGTTCCCTGGGTAGGGCAGTGATAGCCAATGGCAACATCAAACGGGTAAATTTACCCCAGTACATTGGCATGAGCAGAAAACAGGCGTGAATGGCACACTGAATATCTCCCTCTCATTAACATATTCAGACATATTACTGAAACGGGAATTCAGACATGCTTGCTTCGTACCGGTCAGTGAGCCCATACTGGCAGTACCTAAAATCATCCTAGATGAGGTCGGGAAATTGGAACGCGGCGCCTCCCCCGAAGTCTAGAACGGGAAATTACTACAGCTGTCTCCGCTAAGAGATGCAGGCTCTGCAGCATCAGCGTGGCAGCAGTGCCGGTGGCGGCAGCGGCACAGGCAGCAGCTGCAGCAGCGGCGGCGGCGGTGCAGACGTCGGACCAGCCGGGTGGGATTGGAAACTAAACGAGACAGTGGATGCGTGAAATGGACATGCCTGATGGTAGTCGAGGTCACTTCACGCGGAAAACGCAAACGGACAGCACGATGATGTGGATATTTTATTCCTAAATGCTGTAAACTAATAAAAAATAAAAATGTAAACTCTTCAAACTAAGTTTTTTTTTAAGCCTTTAAAAAATATATATAATGGTCTATATTTTGTATTTGCCTCATACTGTCCTGTCCCTTTCAACATGGGACAGAGGGGGTCCGGGGAAATATATCTATTTGAGCAGTTTAAAAATATGACATTTTCGACAAACAGCTTCGGCCTTTCAAAATATAATTACTGCAAACGCTTTAAATCATCCTTGAACTACGCAATAGCATTGCTTAATGTTTTGTATCCTCCAAAAATTCAATTTTAACAAGAGACGATGCCGAATGCGGTATTGGACCATTATACAAAAATCACATTACTGAAACAGGAATAAGTACAGAAGGAAATAGTCATCCTTTCTACCAAAAATGATGTGTTATCGACAGATGCCAGCCAATATTATTGAAGAAATTAATCGACAGCTAACAAGCAGATTAAAAAAGCCTTTAGAGATATTATTCGGCCACATTTCCCGAAAGGGAAAATACTCAAATATGATTGTCGGAATTGGAGGGGGTTTTAGTTTCGACGAGATCGCGAACCTTTACTGGGAAAAAACAATGCTGCCACTTCATTTAAATGCTCAATTTAACCGAGATTAGCTCTGGTGCTTGGGCTTAGCAGCGCTGAAAAATATTATTTATTTCGTAGTGACGCGCCCGAGGGGCCCTCCCTTCCCAAGCAGATTGCCCCATTCAAGCCTGATCCACTGCGGAGTTGATTATGTTTTAATATATAGTGATATGTGAAACCGCAATATAACGGTAGTCAGTTAGTCAAATATTCTGGATGCTTTCGCCCTACCTTTCAGGAGGTTATTCAAAAAGGTTGCTCATCCTATGATGTACAAACCTCTATGCGTAACTAAATTAGAAAAATAGCTATTCAAAATGGACAGATCAAGTTGGTCGTAATCTGTTTTGAAAGCGGTCATTCCACTACGTAGTGTTACATGTAAGACCGATAAATTAAATAGAACCAACTCAGCGTAAAAATGGTTATTGTTTCTCTAACCGCCTCAAACATGCGTGTACCTTATTTCAAGTGCCTCTGAGCAGGAATTTCGGAGTTTATTCTCCTAAAACCCTCCAGGTGGGGGGTGGCCTGGGAGATATACATACTTTCACGCGCCATTACAGTGTCCGAGGTGGGGGATTTTTTTCGGCTTAGCGGGCTAGCTAAACAGAGCTTTACCTTTTCTTTTCAGAGTGGCTGCGCCAAGGCAGTAGAATTTGGAACTAAATGCCGATGATTATCAGTCTGGAAAAAAAGGATGAAAGTGCTCTTAAATCTTCACGGGATAGATGCTTTAAAAGGTGTTGCAAAGAAGTTATTACGGGCGGAGAGTGAGCAGGTGACTAAGCGAGGGTAAATAATAAATGACCAAGATAAATAAACGCGACGAAGCCGTGTGCTTATAAAAGGATGTATTCTCTCTCGTATAAAACAGTCGCTTATTAGCCATGGCGGGTGTCGGGGCTGAAAACAGTGGACTCAAAGTCCGTTAAATTATTATTCTTCCCAGCCGTCATTAATCAATTCCGCGCGCATAGACTGAGACAAGTGAGAGTTCCTTAGCTCGCACACAGAGTTTTGATACTCTACCAGTAAACCTTCCTCTCTCTCAAAAAACTAAAGGATAATTTTCTAGAATTAGAATTCCTGGAGTTCCCGGAGCATTTCTAGATTTAGGGCAAAATAGTTATAGGAATTTAGAGTGACTCTAACAGAGGCGATGGGCAAAGTACACTAGGGAAAACAAGCAACATTTGCACTATCATGGATTTTCCAACACGTTATTTAAAAGATGTCCAGTAGTATTCCTGGCGAGCAAATAACGGAATCAAATTCTAGTTTTAATTACTGAGTCATTCATTAACTCTGCAGCTCAGTAAAACGAAGCCAGTTGCCGAGTATCGCCCGAATGGGGATCTCTTGCTCGACTTTAAAGGAGAGAAGGTATAACTAAATTGTTCGATACAGCCTATTTCGGCCCGCACATCGGCAAAAGAAACCAACAGATACTGACCAAAGAATGATTAAAGAACAGGGCATAAACTCTGTGTTTTTCCCTTGGCTCTGGACATAATCCACTCTGGACCAATATCTGCTTGACAATATCGATTTAAAAAAATAGGCTGGAATTATCCCTCAAGCGTGGACTCTGAAAACAGATGTTGGAAGCCAGCACATACCAGCTCCATATTAATTACCGCTAAATTAGGCTTATAGAGTATACCCATATACATCAGCTTTTATGGCCTTGAACAAGTTCTCTAGCTTAGACGCAAAGCGATAATATATACTTTTAATCGCCTCTAAGTAAAAATTATTTGATAGGTCACAATCAAACGAGCCTCCTATAGTTCAGCCATGGGGTCATGTAATTCCCGCCAAAATTTCATGGTAATTTTTGCCCATGACAGACTATTGCAGGAAAACATAAGGAAGAATGCGACTATATTTTGAGCATGGGGATCTAGCCAGTTTATCTGTATGTATTAAATAATAATACAGTTTATCGCATAAGCAGTGATTTCCCCCATCATTATAGTAAATTATATTATGAGGCAATTAACTCTCTGGGCATTGAGGAAGAAAATTAATTCTTTTGAATCATTCGCCTCCGGGCGAACCATCAATATTTTCATTTAACAGACAGACCAAGTGGAAGACGCTCTCCCCGATTGAAAATCTGGTAACTTGAGAATTGAATTACAGTCTCTAAGCCGCCCCTCATAATAAGGTAGTTTTATTATTTGCTCCAGACCACTGGTGTTTTATCATCGACCAGAATAGATCTGTTCATTGTGATGTGCGAGCATAAATAAAAAAAAAAATGGAATTGCGCAGAAATAATAATAGTTTACATTCCCGCCTAGAGAATAAAGTCACATATATTGGGCTGTTTCCACTATAGACTCTCTACAGCAAAATAAAGATTGATATATCCCTCAGACAGGCTCATAGTGCTTGTATAGTAATATTCTTCCTTCGTACAGTTCAAAAAGTAATGGGTCATTTTTTTTCATCTTCTCTTGGACAAGAAAAAATAGTCTATCCTTCTTCTTTGACGTTACGGGAAAACCAGAGAAAATTATGGCATAAATTAAAAAATTTTTATATACCCCCTTTTAAACTAAATAAAATAATCTTTTATATCGTTTATTGGGCAGAACACAAAGTGATTTTTCACTCACTTGCGGTCTATATGTTATGATGTTTCTTCATAAAGGGCAAGCCTTGTGGGATTAGAAAGAGCTTTATATTTTTAAAAAAAATTTCTCGGAAAATCGCTTTTTATCAATGACAGATTAGTGTAGTATGGCTAGAGAGAATTTTAAAATGTTACCTCCTTGTGAAAAAACATTTTGCCTAAGTCAAGGTTATCTTTGTGCTTCCCTCTGTGGGGAAGGTCACCTCTGACGAGAGTATCCCCCCAAATACCCCCTCCTGGCTGGTAGGCCCTCTCTGAGCTGTATATAAAGAGCACGCTGAAGCTGTCTTCCCCGCAAAAAGATGAGGTGACCTCTACATAGCCTTTTTACTCTCATATGGTGAAGGAAGCAGACATTCTCGGATTCTGGTAAGCGAGACATTTTATTTTGCTAAAAACTTCTCTTTGAATATTAACGAAACAAACGACTGCAAGAGACTTATAATAATTTTAAAGTTGAGTCTCTTTTTTCAACAGTTTTCACTGGACCAGTCAGAATTTGTAAAGTTTTTGATTTCATCGGCTGGTAGATTGGATTCTTCTCTTTGAATATTAACGAAAACAAAACGAGCGCAAGAGACTTATAATAATTTTTAAAGTTGAGTCTCCTTTTTTTTCCTTCAACAGTTTTCACTGGGCCAGTCTGAATTTGTAAGGTTTGATTTGTTATCGGCTGGTAGATTGGAAGGGAAGGAACACTCCGGCTTCAAACTCTAAAGCGGTGTCATTTGATGATAGCAGGAAACGCAAAACAAATATTACTTCTCAGGAAAGGTATGACTTTCTATTGTTCCTCCTTGGTAGATTAGAGACGAGTCCACGCCTTTATTTGAAAGTGATAATATGTTCTCTTTATGACTTACAGCCTGTGAAGATGGGATCAGTTATCTGATATAGAGGAGCCTATGAAGAAAGAACCAGATCTCGACAACGATGAAACGCAGAGCCTTCCCTATGTCAGTCTGTATGACCTCGTGTGGACCTCTCTACGCTCCGATACTGCTCAATCTGATGGACTCTGTTAGGTCACTGCCGCGGCAGGTGCTGAAACCCCCCCCCAAACTGGCGACTTGAAGCGCACCCTGAAAAAACGGGGGGGGGGGTCAGTCTGAGAAGGAGGGAAAACCTCCGACGTGAGAGTAAATGCTGGAGACGAAGTAAAGCCGACAGCTGGAGTAAAGACGGCAGTGGGGGGTGGAGTAAAGGGCAGATGTTGTTGTACCTGGAAAAGGAAATCATTTCGAGCGGGAGGTTTTCAATCTTCGAAAGTGAACAGGAGGAGCGCAGTCATTCAGTCTAACCAGTAAAACTCGCCACAGTTTCGCCCCTTATGCTTCGCGCTAAAAAAACTTTGACAGCTTTTTTGCCCTTTTGTATGTGTATTAATAAAATTATTGGACAAAACCTCTGATTTTTATTTACATATAAACTATATATTACTATCTTCTCTAGTCTAAACATATTATATATAAACAATATCGCACCACTTAAGCCTCTCCCCATCTGAGAGGAAAATGTATATGACAAGTCCATAAGACTCTATCAGCACAAAGGTCTTCCCTAGATGACCTTTTCTCACTGCTTTAAGGCTCCCACCTGGAAAGATCTAGCAGCTGGCAAGAATAAACACTACCGTAGCACCGGAAGAACTTTTTTTTTGCTGAGGTACGGACGGGCGAGCAAAACACTCCCTCGGGCGAGCAGCTACCCATCATTACCGCGTCATTAAACCCTGCAGTGTTGTTGTGAAGTAGCAACAGTCGCGACAGTGGTCGCAGCCCGGGAAGGGGGGGGGGGACTCCTCGGAGATGGAAGTTGTAACCCAGTCACCTGAATCCTTTGTACTGGCTCTCCCATCTATCAGAGTGATTGAGTTTGGGGAGTCATGAAGTGATCATTTACCCTACCTTCTTATACTTAGTATTACAACAGAATAAGCCTCTCTCTCTATCCCCTTGGGGGATGTTTAAAATATTAATCTCTGTACCCCAGACAGCACCTGTGCTTATGAAGACCACCCATTATCACATTCCTTTTTTCCAGAATCATTATCCTGGGAAATCTGCCCACCTGCTCACCTGATCCTTTTTTTACTGCCTCTCCCATCTATCAGAGTGATGAGTTTGGGGTGTCAGAAGTGATCATTACCTTACCTTCTGATACTTATTTATTACACAGAAATAAAGCCTCTTCTATCCCCTTGGGGGGATGACTAAACATATTAAACTTGTACCCATGACAGCACTGTGCTTATGCAGACCACCCATTATCACATTCTTTTCCACACTCATTATCCCGGAATCTGCCACCTGCACACCCGAATCCTTTGTTCTACTTTATGTACCTACTTATTAATGTATAGGAATAAGTCTCTCTATCCCCTTGGGGCATGATTAAACATATTAAACAATTACCCTGTCATGCAGACCCTATCATTATCGCATTTTCCATGGTCATTATCCGGCAGTGTTCCTAGATCGACCAACTTATACTACTACTAAATACTAGTTTGTGATTTTAGCAATGTGAATGCTTTTGTTTTGGCACTATACATAGTTTCAGTATTGGAGTATCACAGGCCAACTTATGACTAGTTAAGATTCATTATTTTGAGATTGAGATTGATATTTAGGTTTATGGTCAAATGGGTGAGAGTAAGTGTTAACCACCAGGTGGTATTCGTGTAATTAGTTGACAGGGTGTATCAGGGAGATAAGATGTTTACTGATGGTAGTTTTGCAGAGTTGTGAGCGTGAGTGGTTGCTTGTGAGTTTAGAATTTTCAGAGAGAGAGAGGGTGTTCAGATTTTAGGGCCTTTGACTACATTGAATTTTTGTAAGGTTTAGTCGGACCACGGGAATGTCATAGAGATGTTTGTGTCTGGTGTTGTGCCTGTGGTCTGTTCAAACTATCAGAAAGCGTTTAGGTCAAGGTTAATTTGGAATTTAAGGTCCCTGTAGTGTAGATTGCCACAGTAGTAAGTGCTGGATGTACTGAAACAGGGAGTAAGTTTAGTCTATGAAGAGTTGGGGGGGGGGTGTTGCCAGAGATGGGTATTTAGTGATAATTCTTACTGCCGCTTTTTGTTGGGTTATTATTGGCTTTAGTGTGTTGCTGCAGTTGAACCCCAAGCACAGATAGCATAGGTGAAAGTATGGATATATAAGTGAATGGTATAGTGTGAGAAGGGCAGGTTTCTGCAATGTAGTATCGTATCTTGGAGAGGATCCCAACCTTTTGGATAACTTGTTTTGTTATGTGTTGGATATGGGTACTGAAGTTAGGTTGTTGTCGAGGTATAGGCCTAGAATTTACCTCATTATGCCTGGCAATTAGAGTGTGTCGATCTTAATGTTAATTTGCGCATCTCCTCCTTGCCTACAAAACTATAATGTATAGTGACATTAAAATGGTATAAAATACGACAGATTGTTAGGTAAGGACACATATGCAACAGTTATAGGTATCTTTATTTCGAAACGTTCGCCTACACAGTAGGCTTCTTCAGTCGAGTACAGAAAAAGTTGGATAGAAGCAGAAGATACTGAAGACGATGTATCAGTCCATCACCCTTAAAGTTTTGAGGTGGACAGTCCCTCAGTCTGGGAGAAGAGCATTGTTCCGTTGTCTGAAACAATATTGTTTCAGACAACGGAACAATGCTCTTCTCCAGACTGAGGGACTGACCACCTCAAAACTTTAAGGGTGATGGACTGATTACATCGTCTTCAAGTATCTTCTGCTTCTATCAACTTTTCTGTACTCGACTGAAGAAGCCTACTGTGTAGGCGAAACGTTTCGAAATAAAGATACCTAACTGTTGCATATGTGTCTTACCTAACATAATGTAGTAGGTTTTGTCAGTGTTAAGCGTGAGTTCATTGGCTGTCATCCAAGTCGATATTTTGATCAGCTCCTCAATAACAATGGTGTTGAGGGTGGCAAGATTAGGGTGGGAGATGACATAAGTCGTGTCGTCAGCAAAGAGATTGGTTTTCAGGTGTTGAGATACGTTTGGAAGATCATTGATGTATATGAGGAAGAGCAGGGGACCAAGGACACTTCCCTGCGGAACTCCAGTATCAAGTGGCTGTGTTGTTGATGCTGTGTCTTTAATGGTGACATACTGACACCTATTAGTAAGGTAAGATTTGAAATATGCAAGCGCATGGCCTCTTATACCATAATGGTCAAGTTTGTGGAGTAGGATGCCGTGGTCTACTGTGTCAAAAGCTTTTCTTAGGTCAATAAAAATTCCTAGTGGATATTCCTTATTTTCCAATGCTGTGTAAAGCAGATCTAGCATTTTTATGATTGCATTGTTAGTGCTTTTATTTTTCCTGAATCCAAATTGGCAGGGGTTGAGTATGTTTTGTGCTGTTATAAATGAATATAGTCTCCTGTGCACGAGTTTCTCAAAGATTTTGGATAGCAATGGTAAGTTTAATATTGGCCTATAGTTGTTTAAATCTGTAGGGTCACCATCTTTATGTATTGGTGTAACCCTTGCCGTCTTGAGTAGTTTCGGGAAGGTGCTAGTTTCTAGTGACTTGTTAAAAAGTAATGAGATAGCATGCGAGAGGACATGGGCCACTCTCTTGTACAATAATGGTGGGACATGAGACAGATTCCCTGAGTTATTTTTAAGTGACTTTATAATCTCGGTGACTTCCGTGGGCTCAGTTGGAGCAAGATAGAAGGAATTTGGGAAATTCCCATCTAGGTAGTCCCCGGCATGGGCATTGGTACGTGGGATTTTATTGGCGAGATTAGAACCTATGGTTGAGAAGAAGTCGTTTATCTTGTTAGCTGTGTCAGTGGGATGCAGTGGTATTTCATTAGGTTTAGTTAGGACAATATTCTTGGTTTTTTCAGTTTGTGGGTCCCTAGAATCTGAGAGAGTGTTTTCCAGGTCCTTTTTATATCTCCTCTTGTGTCAGTGAATCTACTGGAGTAGTATAGTGGTTTGGCTTTCTTTATTACTTTGGTGAGGACTGATGAATAGTGTTTAAGAATATCTTTGTGCATTAGGCCCTGTCTACATTACTTTTCATATTGGTGTTTCTTATCAATGGATTTCAGAATGGTGCTGGTTAGCCATGGGCAACCAAGCCGTTTGTATGTGATCTGTTTCGTTTTTATTGGACAATGTTTGTTGTATAGTCTAAGTAATTTGTTAAGAAAAATGTCTGTCCAGTCATCAATACCATTGGCCTTGGAGAATTTTGTGGGCCAGTCAACAGTCTCTAGGTCAGCTGTGAACTTCCTTATTGAGGCCTCGTCATGGAGTCTAAATGAAACTTTGTTGTATTCAAGTGGTGGTTTACTAATGTTTGTCAAGAGGAAGGTAGGGTAGTGGTGTGTAGTGCTATCTGTGATTATCCCTGATTTAAGGGGGACTAGTATATTGGTCCATATGTGGTCTATTATGGTTGCACTTGTTTCAGTGAGCCTGGTTGGTTTAGTTATTGTTGGTATGAGAAGTGTGTTGTTCATATTGTTGATGAAATCAGTTACAGGCTGATCATCTAGTAGGCCAAGGTTGATGTTGAAGTCTCCAGCTAAGAGAAGGTGGTGCTTATTCATTTGTTTGTTTGTTATTAGTGACTTTAATTTCTCACTGAAATTTGGGATGTTTTTGTGGGGTATCTGGTAAATGGCACTGATTGTTTTAGGCGTCTTAAGGCTTTTTACAGTAAAATTAGCAAAAATGTATTCTCCATATTCATCACTAAAGCAAGTGGTGCTAATACTAGATAACTGGTTAGAGTAACAGATTGCAATACCACCCCCAACTTGGTATGGTCTGCAGTTGTGAATTGCTGTGTATCCTGGTCTCAGTAAGAATAATGCAGGAGAAGGGTGTCTTTAGTGATTCAAGGAGTGCCAGGAGGTCATCACAGTGTTTGCTTAAGGACCTATGTTGTAGTTAAGTACTGATAGACTTTTATCATTGTTTAGGATAGTGCTGGCTTGTGATGCTGTGTAGTAAAGGCAGTTACTTTCCAATAGGTTTTGATTGTGTGTCAGATTATGGAGGTTTAGATCAGGGTCAACGTGATCAATCATCTTCTAGGTTTAAATTATGGTTATTTATATCCTGAGTTGTGAGTTGAGTTGTTTTAGTACTGATATCTGTAGTGGTGGGAAGTTTGGACAAGTGTATAGCTATAGCATTTTGGTCATGTAGAGTATAGTCACTAACACACATAATGGAGTTGATGTTGTCTATGTGTTGTGCTGGAATGAGCTAAAGTACAACTAGGTATAAACTAATAATATAAAAAAACAAATTAAAAATAGCACAAGACTCTCACTTGTAATTGCACTAAGGTCTAATGTAATGACTTTGGTATAGTCTATGTATGGAGTTAGAATGAGCTATAGTACAACTAGGTTTAATCTAATAATATAAAAATACAAATTAAAAATAGCACCAGACTCTCACTAGTAATTACACTATGGTGTAATATAATGAATTTGGTATTGACTATGTATTGAGCTAGAATGAGCTATAGTACAACTGAGTTTAATCTAATGATATAAAAAAGGCACAAGACTCTCAGTTGTAATTGCACTAAGGTGTTATATAAGTTGTTTACAAGAATTAAAGTATAACTAGATTTAAATTGACAAGATAAAATATACAAGTTAAGGTAGCAAAAGAATAAAAAAAAGTAGAAAAAAAAAATATATGAGGTAGTTGGTACTAGTTAGCAAAAGATAGTTAAGGGCCTTGAACAATAATATAACTGAAATATACACTAATTGCACACACAATATAGTCACTAAGATATGAAAACAATCTTAGAGTAGGAATTATAATATAAACTTATAATATAAAAATACAAATTGAAATGGTACTTGCAATTGTACTAGGGTCTGGTTATACTCTTGACAAGAGCAAGAGTATAACTAGATTTAAATTGACAAAATAAAATTCACAAATTAGAGTACCAAAAGGATAATAAGTAAAAAATAACAATGGCAATGTCTTGGTTATAATTTGATAGTAAGATGGTAGACAGGTAGACAGGTAGACAGGTAGACAGGTACACAGGTACACAGATACACAGGTACACAGGTACACAGGTACAGAGGCACACAAGTGCACAGGTACACAGGTACAAAGGATAATATAAAGGTTGGAGTTGAATATACAAACTTGGAAATTTGGCAACAAAATGTTATGGGAAGTATAAAATAATGATTAATGTACAAAAGTAAAATTGACTGGTAGTAAATATGGTGTTCAATAAAATTTTAGTAAGTAATAATGATTACAAAACAAGTTAAGGTAAGGTTAAGGTAATTAGACAAGTAATGGTTATTAAATGATGTCAAAAATGTTAAGAGTAAATTGTATTGATAGTAAAAATGGTAGTTATTAATTTTAGTAAGTTATATCAATTGATAGTATTTAAAAAAAATATTAGGTAATAATATGGACAGAGAAAGTATCAATTCAGCTAATATTTAAGCAAACAATAGTAAATAAGAAAATTACATAAGGTGACTTATGCTTACTAGTAAAATCACATAATGAGGTAGTTGATTATTTAATTACTAAGAGATTGTACCACGAAATTTGAACAATAATGGAGCAAAACACACTACATTACGTAGGCTTTTAGGTTGGACATTGTTTAGTTATTCTCTGTAAGATTAGTATCCCTGAGAAATCGTGATAGATCATTCTCGTTCGTTATTGTGTACAGTTGACCTACATTTGTTTTCCTAACAAGAATTTTCCCATCTCGTGTGAAGCATTGGTGTATTGTGTCGTTATTCTCCCGCTTAAGTTTTCTGACTCTATACAGGAGGTTCTGACGTTTTTTGGTAAGACACTCGTTTATGTATACCTCTTTCTTTACTTTAATAGATGCAATAATTAAGTCTTTTTTCCTGTCATGTGAGTGGAATCCATCTCACATTGGTCTTCAGATGCATGATAGAACTGATAAATTGGCTAAGCTGTATGCTTTCAAAGAGGGGGTAGATTACAATCTTGGGTTGTCAGTTAGCAGTTTGAGAACAATAATACGAAAAGAACTTCAATGAACTTTATTGACTTAAGACTTAGGGAGATTGACACAAGTCAGTCCATCTATCATCATTCCATCATGCAGGAGGAGCCACATGTCTTTGGTGCATCCAACAAGATAAGCAGACTCTTGGATGTCACTACTGCCCGGCTCCGGCTGGGTTACAAGTATCTTTGGCAGGTTAAATCACCACCACCAGATGTAGACCAAACGAAATGTAAACTTTGCCAGATGGACTATTGTCACACCTTGCGTCATTATGTACTGGAGTGTGATCAAATTAATGAATTTAGAAACAACTCACTCAGAAATGTTCAAGAAATGGCAAAGTATTTTATCCACAGTGGTATATTACAGACCATTCTGGAGAAATACCCTGACTTTGCTAGCTGTAAATAATGCATTACCATGTGTGGTGTGTGTGTGTGTGTGTGTGTGTGTGTGGGGTGTGTGTGTGTGTGTGTGTGTGTGTGTGTGTGTGTGTGTGTGTGTGTGTGTTGTCTGTGTGTATGTGTGGGTGTGGGTGTGGGTGTGGGTGTGTGGATGTGGGTGTGTGGGGTGTGTGTGTGTGTGTGTGTGTGTGTGTGTGTGTGTGTGTGTGTGTGTGTGTGTGTGTGTGTGTGTGGGTGTGCGTGCTTGTGTGTATGCATATATTAGTACGCTCATGTGCATGTGTCTGTGCGTGCGCGCTCGTGTGGGTGTATGACCCACTTAATATTTGTATTTATAACTCATTACAATTGTGACCAGGTGTGGACGTATCAGTGGTTCATTACTTTGTAATTTGTTCATGACTGTAACCATGTATAGGAGTGAGGCTGATTCATTACCTCTGTAACTTGCCATGATTGTGACCAGATCTACCTGGAGTTCATTACCTTTGTAACTAGTTCAGCTATCATAACTTTGGGGTCCAGTCACTGGACCCATTATGTACCTTTGTAATTTTTTGACTACCGCCCACAGAATGGGTATGGGGTGCATAATAAACATATTAAACTAACTAAACTGTTAAATGACACTGATTTTTCTGATTATTAAGTAGTGAAGACCACAGTTTCGGAAGCATATACGTGTATCCCAGCTAAGTACAGAAAGTCATTTAAATTAGGTAGACGACAGCTTGGTCAATCCCTAGTTGATTTTGTGTGACAGCAGACCAGATGGTATAAAGCAAGTGGTGTTCCTACCTTCGATGATCCCGTACAGCTTATTCTGGTTGACAACCTGCTGGAGACTGTGGGACCAGAGGTTAGAGTCTTTCTGCAGGATCGTGAATTAACCATTGCATTGGAGGCTGCCAGGTTGACTGACACATTTGAAACTAAACGCTCTTTGTCCGAGCGGTCCCGTCTCTCTTTTCAACAGCGTGGCATGAGCAGAGATAGCCAACCTTTGAGGATGAAGTGCCAGCCGGAGGGATAACGTCTACGTCAGCCAACTAAGTAACCTGGTGAGCCACGCTTCTCAACTTATGGTCCACCTGCTGAGAGACAAACCACTCAACATGGTGCTACTCGACAACAGTATTCAGAGAGACACCAGCCAGAGCGACACCAGTTGCAACGTCAGCAGGGAGTTAAGGGCAAGCCTGTCGTCTGCTTCCTCTGTAATAAAGTAGGTCACATCCGTCCCAACTGACCCCAAAAACCCCAACCCATAGGGAAAATCTATAGCGTCCCTAGTAACATGTCCCTGAAAGAAGTAGAGAAAGGGATGGCTCCTTATTACTGTCAGAGTCGTATTCCCTTCAGGAAGACTCAGAAACAACTGAAGTCAGAAGCTTTAGAGATACTGGAGCATATTGCTCACTTATAAGAGAGGGAGTACTTCCCTTTTCAGAGAACACCTCCCTGCAATCCTCTGTTTTGCTGGAAGCATTCGGAGGAGCGATATTTTCTGTCCCCTTGCATAGAATTTATGTACAGTGCAAATATTACACTGGATACTTGACTGTGAGTGTATCCGAGGGATTTCCTATGAAAGATGCCATGTTATTATTGGGTAATAACATTACCACTGCTAGTGTATGTCCTGAACCCATAATGTTTAATTCTTCTCTGGTGTTGGCCATAACTTGGCAACATCCCAAGGGTTGTCTGGCAAGATGGGTTTAGAACATGGGTTTAGAACAGGTCGCTCCTGTCTGTCTCAACTATTGGATCACTACGACAAGGTCCTAGATGCACTAGAAGACAAAAAGAATGCAGATGTAATATATACAGACTTTGCAAAAGCCTTCGACAAGTGTGACCATGGCGTAATAGCGCACAAAATGCGTGCTAAAGGAATAACAGGAAAAGTCGGTCTATGGATCTATAATTTCCTCACTAACAGAACACAGAGAGTAGTAGTCAACAGAGTAAAGTCCGAGGCAGGCACGGTGAAAAGCTCTGTTCCACAAGGCACAGTACTCGCTCCCATCTTGTTCCTCATCCTCATATCTGACATAGACAAGGATGTCAGCCACAGCACCGTGTCTTCCTTTGCAGATGACACCCGAATCTGCATTACAGTGTCTTCCATTGCAGACACTGCAAAGGCTCCAGGCGGACATCAACCAAATCTTTCAGTGGGCTGCAGAAAACAATATGAAGTTCAACGATGAGAAATTTCAATTACTCAGGTATGGTAAACACGAGGAAATTAAATCTTCATCAGAGTGCAAAACAAATTCTGGCCACAAAATAGAGCGAAACACCAACGTCAAAGACCTGGGAGTGATCATGTCGGAGGATCTCACCTTCAAGGACCATAACACTGTATCGATCGCATCTGCTAGAAAAATGACAGGATGGATAATGAGAACCTTCAAAACGAGGGATGCCAAGCCCATGATGACACTCTTCAGGTCACTTGTTCTATCTAGGCAGGAATATTGCTGCACACTAACAGCACCTTTCAAGGCAGGTGAAATTGCTGACCTAGAAAATGTACAGAGAACCTTCACGGCGCGTATAACAGAGATAAAACACCTCAATTACTGGGAGCGCTTGAGGTTCCTGAACCTGTATTCCCTGGAATGCAGGCGGGAGAGATACATGATTATATACACCTGGAAAATCCTAGAGGGACTAGTACCGAACTTGCATACGAAAATCACTCACTACGAAAGCAAAAGACTTGGCAGACAATGCAACATCCCCCCAATGAAAAGCAAGGGTGTCACTAGCAAGTTAAGAGACCATACAATAAGTGTCAGGGGCCCGAGACTGTTCAACTGCCTCCCAGCATACATAAGGGGGATTACCAACAGACCCCTGGCAGTCTTCAAGCTGACACTGGACAAGCACCTAAAGTCGGTTCCTGATCAGCCGGGCTGTGGCTCGTACGTTGGTTTGCGTGCAGCCAGCAGTAACAGCCTGGTTGATCAGGCTCTGATCCACCAGGAGGCCTGGTCACAGACCGGGCCTCGGGGGCGTTGTCCCCCGGAACTCTCTCCAGGTAAACTCCAGGTATCCTTGGACGACTCTGATCTCGGAATAGCCAACTTGTTTTACAAGGAAAACTGGCCAGGGCCTCGTAAATTAAGTGAACAGACCCAGATCAAGCCTTCCTATTCCAGGGTTGCAGGATTGCCAGATATCTCTGTTTCCATGCCCGAGGGACTGTCCTTCCGGGAGGAACAACGAAAGGGCCGTTCTTTGAATTTCGCTTTTCAGGCTGCCATGGGTACATCCTTTTCGGATCATCCGGTCAAGTATAAACTTAAAAACGACTATTTGATCTGCACTGAGACTGGTAAGGAGATAGAGAGCCGGCAACTGTCAGACAGGTTAGTGGTTCCAACAAAGTTTAGACCTCATATATTGAATATAGCTCATAATACTTCATTAGGAGGTCACCTAGGAATTACTAAAACCTTATATAGAATCACAAAAGAATTCTATTGGCCAAAATTAAGGCAGGATGTGAAGAATCATATCCAATGTTGCCGAGAATGTCAACAAGTAGGGAAACCTTGACATTCCATTAAACCTGCGCCTCTCCAGCCTATACCTGCTGATGGAGAACCTTTTGCAGAATTAATTATAGATTGTGTAGGTCCACTACCTAAGTCCAAGTCTGGAAATCTATACTTATTTACAATTATGGATAGAGTAACTAGATACCCTGAAGCAATTCCCATGCGCAGTATTAATACTAAAACCATTCTCAAGGCTTTAACCAGATTTATTTCTTATTTTGGCATTCCTAAAACTATTCAAAGTGATCAAGGTACTAACTTCACTGCCAAAGCATTCAGGGAAGCATTAACTAGGTTAGGGATAATCCACAACTTATCCGCAGCCTATCATCCTCAGTCCGAAGGCACCTTGGATAGATTCCATCAGACGTTAAAAACCATGATGAGAATTTTCTGTATGCATTTTCCTACAGATTGGGATGAATCACTACCTTTGTTGCTGTTTTCAATAAGAGAAACTGTGCAGGAGTCTACCGGGTACAGTCCGTTTGAGCTGATCTTTGGGCACAATGTACAAGGTCCTCTTCGGGTGCTCAAAGAAGGATGGATGGAAGACGTTAGCTCAACACTCTACAACCCGTCTTCAAGGTTGCAGGTGGCACGTTAGTCAGCCAAGGCTAACCAAAAGGCAGCTCAAAATAAGATGAAACAGAAGTATGACAGAAATACACAATTCCGCTCCTTCCATCCAGGAGACAAGGTGTTGGCACAGGAACCTATACCTGGCCACACCTTGAAAGCTAGATTCACGGGACCTATGCAAATTGTAAGTAAATTATCTGATGTAAATTATGTGGTAGCTCCCCTTGATAAGACCTCAAAAACTAAAACTTACCACATCAATCAATTAAAATCCTTTCATACACCAGATAAAGTCCCAGTAATGACTCTGTCCTAAGATCTCTGAGGACGACTCTGACTCTTTGCACTCTGTTTCTAAAATTAATGTCAAGCTTCCTCAAGGATGTGATGAATGGTTTTGAAAACCTAGCCCTTTAATGGTCGGGCTATCTGAAACTCGAGCACAAGTTTAACTGCACCTCTACGGTCATACCCTGATATTTTTTTGGATGTGCAGAAAAAAAATGTACGTTAGGTTATCATGATGTAGATGTGGGAAACTCTAAACCTATTAAACTCTCCCCCTACAGAGCTAATCCTGAAAAGCAGAGGCTACTTCAGCAGGAAGTAGAATTTCTGTTAGAGCATGGTTTAGTGGAGGAGTCATCTAGTCCATGGGCTTCACCATGCATCCTTGTTAAAAAGCTGATGGAGGGTTTCGTATGTGTACAGACTACCGTAAGGTGAATGAGGTCACAATCACAGATGCTTACCCTCTTCCTCGTCTGGATGACGTAATCGACTTTATTGGTAAGGCTACTTTTGTGTCCAAGTTAGATCTCCTTAAAGGTTACTATCAGGTACCTTGGATGGATAAGGTGAAGGAAATCTCTGCCCTTGTAATTCCAGGAGGTCATTTTCAATATACAGTTACCCCCTTCGGAATGAAAAACTCCCCCTCTTCATTCCAGAAACTTATCCATCAGGCTATTAAAGGGCTTGAAGGCACGGCAGTGTACCTGGATGACATCGTAGTGGTGTCTGATACTTAGGATCAACACCTATTTAGTAGATAAGACACATAGGCAACAGTTAGGCAACTTTATTCCAAAACGTTTCGCCTACACAGTAGGCTTCTTCAGTCGAGTACAGAAAGTAGGCAGGAACAGTAGAAATGTGAAGACGATGTAATCAGTCCATCACCCTTGAAGTCGTAGATTTGAGGTTGTCAGTGGACTGATTACATCGTCTTCACATTTCTACTGTTCCTGCCTACTTTCTGTACTCGACTGAAGAAGCCTACTGTGTAGGCGAAACGTTTTGAAATAAATTTGCCTAACTATTGCCTATGTGTCTTACCTACCAACCTGTCGGTATTGTATACCATTTTGATATACACCTATTTAGACTTAAGGCTCTCTTTGAGACCTTTCAGAGTTCCCATTCAACTGTTAATTTATCTAAGTCTTCCTTTGGCCAGGCCACTGTTACTTTTCTAGGCCATGAAGTAGGTAGTAGCAAAGTTGCTTCTAAATTTGTTAAAGTTCTTGCCATTAACGATTATCCAGTTCTTCATGATAGGAAATCTCTTCAACGTTTCCTAGGCAGGACAGGATTTTACAGAAGATTCTGGAAGAGTTTTCAGACATTGTAGCCTCTCTTATCTCTCTTACCAGTCACAAAGTTCCCTTTAATTGGACCATAGAATGTCAAAATGCTTTTACAAAAGCAAAAAGATTATTGTGTACTGCACCCATTCTTTTGTCTCCAGACTTCTCCAAACCTTTCTCATTACAGGTTGATGCTTGTGAGTCTGGGGTTAGGGCAGTACTATTGCAAAACGGGGCCAAGGAGTTGCAGCCTTCTTCTCACTGAAGTTCTAGCCGCACCAGAGGGCTTACTTTACTATCGAAAAAGAAGCCCTCGTGCTGCTTTGGAGCACTTCGATGCTTATGTGGGCCAGACTTTGCAGGTGGTCACTGTCTATAGTGACCACAACCCTCTACTATATCTCCAAACCATGAAGAACCACAATACGAGGCTCATGAGATGGAGTCTACGACTGCAACCCTATTCTCTCAGAATATTACACATTGCCGGCAAAGAAAATAAGTTGGCAGACTCTTTATCTAGAGTCTAAAAATCATAATTATAATTATATATTAGGTTAAAGCGACGGTTGAAGCTTCCAAGGCCTCACGTCTCCAACAGGAGCTAGCTCCCTCCCAGCAGCTGCCATACTGTGCCTCTGGCCATTATGGGAGATAGCTGGAAAATAGCAGGAGATAGCTTCCTATCTATCTATACCGTGGCCCGGTGGCCTGGTGGCTAAAGCTCCCGCTTCACACACGGAGGGCCCGGGTTCGATTCCCGGCGGGTGGAAACATTTCGACACGTTTCCTTACACCTGTTGTCCTGTTCACTTAGCAGCAAATAGGTACCTGGGTATTAGTCGACTGGTGTGGGTCGCATCCTGGGGGACAAGATTAAGGACCCCAATGGAAATAAGTTAGACAGTCCTCGATGACGCACTGACTTTCTTGGGTTATCCTGGGTGGCTAACCCTCCGGGGTTAAAAATCCGAACGAAATCTTATCTTATCTTATCTTAAGATGTGTTAGGGACCTTTGGTAACCCCTTTCAAGCTCTTTTTTTTTTGTCCCTTTGTGAGGGTTGGTTTTTTTTTAGTGAGGGAGTGTGGGATACCGTCCTCCTGCACTTTGGACTTACGTTAGCCCGACTGTCTGCTGTCTCGCTCTGAATTTAGGGTTTGGCTTTTTGTCGCAAATAAAGCTGAGCTCTAAGAGTTGGATGGTTGAGAGGAAAGGCAGTCCCATTATATGGTGCCATAGTGGCACGGTTACCATTGGGAGGTGGGAGCCTAATCCTGAGCCCTCTCGGGGTGGGGGTGTGGCATGCAAAGAGTACGTAACCTTTATTCGCCGCATGTACACACCCTAATTGAAAGGCTATCTCCCCCAACCAGCAAACCAGGTACTAAGGGTTGATGATGGGGCCCCGTTATTCAATCAGTACCCAGGTTCCAGCCAATGAGAAGATGGTTTTGGCAATCACAGAGGTGTTGTGGGTACCACTCACCTGTCTGCCCTTGTCATTCCCATTCTAGAGCTGGTTGAAGCACAGTCTGCTCTCTAGTGGCTTCTATTCTGCCTTGCTTACCATGGAGTGCACTAATATCTATTGCTGTACATAGTGTATATAGTGTACATACTTCTGTTCTAAATTGGTGAAGGATAATACAAGTCAAAAAATTTTCTGCTGTGTTTATTTTGATCCCTTTACACCCAGGATAACAGGCCCTTGGGACTCATAAGAACATAAGAAAGGAGGATCACTGCAGCAGGCCTGTTGGCCCATGCTCGGCAGGTCCTTTACAATTCATCCCACTAACGAAACATTTGCCCAACCCAAACCTCAATGCTACCCAAGAAATAAGCTCTGATAAGAACATAAGAACATAAGAACGAAGGAACACTGCAGAAGGCCTACTGGCCCATGCGAGGCAGGTCCAAGTCTCCTACCGGCTTAAGCCAATGCACCCAACCTAGTCAGGTCAGGTCACATTGACTTAAGGGAGGAACACGGCAACCGACCTGGTAGCACAAGCTATCAGGTCTAACTCACACCCACCCACATCCACTCATGTATTTATCCAACCTATTTTTAAAGCTACACAACGTTCTGGCCTCTATAACGGTACTTGGGAGTTTGTTCCACTCATCCACAACTCTATTACCAAACCAGTACTTTCCTATATCCTTCCTGAATCTGAATTTTTCCAACTTAAAACCATTGCTGCGAGTCCTGTCTAGGCTAGATATTTTCAGCACACTATTTACATCCCCTTTATTTATTCCTGTCTTCCATTTATACACCTCAATCATATCCCCCCTAATTCTACGTCTTTCTAGAGAGTGCAGATTCAGGGCCCTTAGTCTATCCTCATAGGGAAGGTTTCTGATACATGGGATCAACTTTGTCATCCTCCTTTGTACATTTTCCAGAGAATTTATATCCATTCTGTAATAAGGTGACCAAAACTGTGCAGCATAATCTAAATGAGGCCTAACCAAGGATGTATAGAGTTGAAGAACAACCTGAGGACTCCTATTATTTATGCTTCTTGATATGAAGCCAAGGATTCTATTAGCTTTATTGCGAACACTTATGCACTGTTGTCTTGGTTTCAGATTACTGCTAACCAGAACTCCTAAATCTTTTTCGCAATCCGTAATATTAAGATCTACATTATTTAGTTTATATGTGGCATGGTTATTGTCCTGTCCAACATTTAGAACTTTGCATTTGTCTATATTAAACTGCATCTGCCACTTCTCCGACCACTGCATCAGTCTATTCAAATCTTCCTGGAGTGCTCGAATGTCCTCGTCAGAATGAATTCGACGGCCTATTTTGGTGTCATCGGCAAACTTGCCGATGTCGCTCTTTATGCCCTCATCTATGTCGTTTATGTAGATTGTGAACAGCAGGGGGCCCAACACTGACCCCTGTGGAACACCGCTCGCGACACTTCCCCACTCTGATTTCTCCCCATTTATGCAAACTCTCTGCTGCCTATTTGTCAACCATGCCTCTATCCAGGAAAAAATTTCTCCTCCTATTCCATGTGCTTTAATTTTCCTCAATAGTCTCTGATGTGGGACCCTGTCAAAAGCCTTACTGAAGTCCATATACACAATATCATATTCATTACCATGATCTACCTCCTCAAATACCTTAGTGAAAAAAGTTAATAAATTCGTAAGGCAGGAACGCCCCTTTGTAAAACCATGCTGAGATTCGTTGATTAATTTATGTTTTTCAAGGTGGCTACGAACTGCCTCGGCAATTATTGATTCCATAAATTTTCCCACTATGGAGGTTAGGCTTATTGGTCTATAGTTCGAAGCTAAGGACCTGTCACCTGTTTTGAAAATAGGTATCACATTTGCCATTTTCCACTTATCTGGCACCATGCCAGTTTGTAGTGATATGTTGAAAAGATTAGCCAAAGGTGTGCTAAGCTCCTCTTTACATTCCTTTAGAACCCTTGCATACAGTTCATCAGGGCCTGGGGATTTGTTAGGTTTTAATTTATCTATTTGCCTAAGGACCATGTCACTTGTGACCCTAATAGTGCACAGTTTATTATCGTCCTGTTCTACATAATTTATCATTACTGGAATATCGCTGGTATCCTCCTGTGTAAAAACTGAGAGGAAGTATGTGTTAAAAATTCTACACATTTCCTTATCACTGTCAGTGAGCTGACCCGAGGAACTTTTGAGTGGGCCTATCTTGTCCCTGATCTTACTTCTGTATACCTGAAAGAATCCTTTTGGGTTAGTCTTCGATTCTCTTGCAACTTTAACCTCATAATCTCTTTTTGCTTTTCTAATTCCCTTTTTTATTTCTCTCTTTAACTGAATATATCGATTTCTCAATTGCCCCTCTCCTCTTTTGATTTGCCTATATATGCCTCTCTTTTGACCAATCAGATATTTTAATCTATTGTTCATCCATTTAGGATCATTTTTGTTTGATCTGATTTCCCTATTTGGAACATAATTTGACTGAGCAGCTAGAACTATGCCCTGGAAAGCATCATATCGGCAACCATCACCACCTACCTGACCCTTAGTCAGGTCATTCCAGTTCAGCCCACCTAAGTAATTTTTCAGTCCTATGAAATCAGCCAAGCGAAAGTCAGGGACGGAGACTTGATTGCCATTATTAGGGGAATTCCATGATATATTAAAACTGAGTGATTTGTGATCACTTTCCCCAAGCTCATCATTAACCTCAAGATTATTAATTAGTGTTTCCCTACTGGCAAGAACCAAGTCAAGGAGGTTATTTCCCCTAGTTGGCTCTGTCACAAACTGTTTTAAAAAACAATCCTGGATCGTATCAAGAAAGTCACCTGACTCTAAATTTCCTGTCAAATTGCTCCAGTCAATCTGTCTATAGTTGAAATCTCCCATTAGCACAACATTTTCGTATGTAGATGCCTTACGAATTTCGTCCCATAGAAGTTTACTGCACTCCCTATCAAGATTTGGGGCCCTGTAAATCACACCCAAAATTAGTTTTTCTCGGCCCTCGAGAAGCTGTAACCAAACAGATTCAGTGGCTGACGCTTCTAATTTAATATCTTGTCTAACACAACAATTTAAATTGTCTCTGACATACATCGCTACTCCACCACCTTTCCTGTTGACCCTGTCAGTGTGGAATAATTTATAGCCTTGTATGTGACATTCAGAGGGCATCTCTCTATCTTTCAGATTGAGCCAGGTCTCTGTTATAGCAATAATATCTATGTTTCCTGCACTTGCAATTAATCTTAGCTCATCTATCTTATTTCTTACACTCCTGCTATTAGTATAGTAAACCTTAAGGGAGCTAGTCCCTTGCTGCCCTCTGCTGTCCCCCTTTGTTTGCTGACCTGATCTATTGTCTTTATTTATAACTTCATGCTGAATGCCTTTTATACATTTACTGTTTCCAACCCAAGTGTTGCAACCTGCTTGTTTCCCACACACACCCATACCTCTATCTTCCATCAGTTTAAAATCATAGGCATTTCACCAATGGCCTTCTCAATCGAGTCTGCAAGTGCTACCACCCCAGCCCCAGAGAGATGTACCCCATCCCTTGCATACATATCATGTTTGCCATAAAAGTTGTTCCAGTTGTCAATGAATGGGATTGCAAGTTCCTTGCAGTATCTGTCTAGCCAGCAATTTACACCAATTGCCCTAGACAACCATTCATTTCCTACTCCCCTTCTAGGCAAGATGCTACATATGATTGGGATCCCTCCCTTAGACTTAATGAAATCTATAGCTGACCTGTACTTATCTAGCAGCTCTTCTCTCCTACCCTTCCCAATATCATTTCCACCAGCACTGAGACAGATAATGGGCTTGCTCCCATTACCTGACATGATATTATCCAGCCTGTTGACAATGTCCCCAACACCAGCTCCAGGGAAGCGCACACTATCTCTCATCTTCTTATTCCTATTACAAAAAGCACGGTCAATGTATCTTACCTGAGAGTCACCAACCACAAGAATGCGCTTACCTCCATTAGCAGGGGCAGTAGTACCCTTACCTTCACTGGCCACTGAAGTACATTCATCCTGAAGAACAGAGAAGCGATTTCCTACCTTCAGATCTTCACTCTTAACTTTCCTTACTCTGATGCGCCTTCCATTACTGTGAACTACTCGCCACTTGTAGCAGGTGCTGGGCTGCACCTCACTGCTGGTAGCCGTTGCTGCCTCCCCAACTACAGCCTCCTCACAGCGAGAGACAGACTGCACCTCGCTGCTAGAAGCCTCATTCCCCACAACTCCAGCCACCTCACACTCTCTCCCAGACCCATTGAGGTGGACCTTCAGCCTCCTAATCTCCTCCTGGAGAAGCAAGACCTCCTCCTTCAACTACCCAATGTCCTAGCCTCAATAACCCAACTAGGTAAATTGTTCCACTCATCAACTACCCTATTTCCAAACCAATACTTTCCAATGTCTTTTCTAAATCTAAACTTATCTAATTTAATTCCATTACTGCGGGTTCTCTCTTGGAGAGACATCCTCAAGACATTAATATCCCCTTTATTAATACCCGTCTTCCACTTATACACTTCGATCATGTCTCCCCTCATTCTTCGTCTAACAAGTGAATGTAATTAAGGGTCTTCAATCTTTCTTCATAAGGAAGATTTCTAATGCTATGTATTAATTTAGTCATTCTACGCTGAATGTTTTCTAACAAACTTATGTCCATTCTGTAATATGGAGACCAGAACTGAGCTGCATAATCTAGGTGAGGCCTTACTAATGATGTATAAAGCTGCAGTATAACCTCTGGACTTCTGTTGCTTACACTTCTCGATATAAATCCCAATAATCTATTTGCCTTATTACGTACGCCTAGTTATTGCTGTCTCTGTTTAAGGTTGCTGCTCACCATAACCCCCAAATCCTTTTCGCATTCTATACGGCTAAGTTCAACATTATTAAGCTGGTAGGTGCTAGGGTTATGAACATTTTCGAGCTTTAGAACTTTACATTTATCTACATTGAACTTCATCTGCCACTTTTCTGACCACGAACTGAGTTTGTCTAAATCCTCCTGAAGTTGTGAGACATCATCGTCTGAATCGATTATCCTACCTATCTTCGTGTCATCAGCAGATTTACTTATGTCACTAGTAATTCCCTCGTCAAGGTCGTTTATATATATTATAAACAACAATGGGCCTAAAACTGATTCCTGCGGAACGCCACTTGTTACAGATCCCCACTCAGATTTAACCCCATTTATGCACACACTCTGCTTCCTATTAGTGAGCCATGACCCGATCCATGACAGCATTTTTCCCCCAATGCCATGGGCAGGACTCCTGGGTTGTAATTCCATTGATACAATGTTATGGTCCTTGAAGGTGAGATCCTCTGACATGGTCACTCCCAGGTCATTCACATTAGATTTTCGCTCTATTGTGTGATTAGAATTTGTTTTATACTTCGATATAATTTTAATTTCCTCACGTTTTCCATATCAGAGTAGTTGAAATTTCTCACCATTGAACTTCATATTGTTTTCTGCGGCCCATTTAAAGATTTGTTTAATGTCCGCCTGGAATCTTGCGGTGTTTTCACTGGAGGACACTGTCATGCAAATTCGGGTGTCACTAAAAACAATGGATATACCCCCACTCCATGAAGGTGGCAGCAAAGCAATGGCTAAAATCTTTAGACCAATATATTTAACGTCCCACGTCATAAAAATCACTGATAGAGTTCTAAGAAGCAGGATTGCAAACCGCTTGGACTCCCAACAGTTGTACAATCCAGGGCAACATGGGTTCAGAGCAGGTCGCTTCTGCCTCTCGCAACTATTGGACCACTATGATATGGTCTTGGATGCATTGGAAAACAAACAGAATATAGATGTAGTATACGCTGATTTTGCAAAAGCCTTTGACAAGTGCAAGCATGGTGTAATAGCACAAAATGCGTGCTAAATTGATAACTGGCAAAGTAGGCAGATGGACCTTCAGTTTTCTAACCAGACGAACACAAAGAGTAGTGGTAACCAGAGTTAAATAAGAAACTGGAGGAAATAATAGCTAGAAGTGAGTATATACTACAAACGCAAATCACACAATATTTGCAGAGCGGAAAAGTAATGTGAAGGACCTGGGAATGGTAATGTCTGAGGATCTCACCTTCAAGGATCACAACAATGCCACTATCACATCTGTGAGGAAACTGATAGGATGGATAATGAGAACATTCAGAACAAAAGATACCATGCCAGTGATGATCCTTTTTAAATCACTTTTTCTCTCAAGGCTGGAATAGTGTTGTACACTGACATCTCCATTTAAGGCAGGTGAAATTGCAGATCTAAAGAATGTACTGAGAACCTTTACTGCACGTGTAAGTTCCATCAAACACCTTAACTACTGGGAAAGCTTGGAAGCGTTTGACTTGTACTCACTGGAATGCAGGCGAGAGAGATACATCATAATTTACACCTGGAAAATCCTAGAGGGACTGGTCCTTAATCTGCACACAAAAATTACTCCCTATGAAAGCAAAAGATTTGGCAGGCGATGCAACATATTACCAGTGAAAAGTAGGGGCGCCATTAATATACTAAAAGAAAACACAATAAGGGGCCTGACAAGGTTCTTGGTGGCGGATGAGAAAATTATTCGGAAAAAATGGAAAAATGTGTTTCGTTTACAGAAAAATTGTTTAAGTATCTGGCAACATTTTGGTGAAAATCCCATTGTAATAAGATGTTTCTAAAGCAAATTATAGTTATTTGAACATTATTAAATAATAATACACTAAAATTACTACTGAGCATCATTACAGTGTAGGAAGGACAAGAGGAGAAGCAAGAACGAGAACTGCTTTTAATAATAATAATAATAATAATAATAATAATAATGTCTTTATTTACTACAAGTACATGTACAAGGTATACAGACCATAGCTGACATCAATGACATACTACTATATAGAAAGCCGCTTGTTACATAGAGCATTTGGGGACAATTAGATCAGTTTCGTTCGAGGATGCGATCCACACCAGTCCACTAACACCCAGGTACCCATTTTACTGATGGGTGAACATGGACAACCGGTGTAAAGAAACACTTCCTATGTTTCTACCCCTTCTCCGAGAATCGAACCCGGACCCTCACGGTTTGAAGCGAGAACTTGTGACCTATTGTGGTCGCCGATCTCAACATGGCTTATACTGATGCTATTATTACTAATAAACTTTATCTGTGATGAATGGTTTTGAAAACCGACAAGTTGAAGAATTGAGACACTTATGCAACATATGGGAATCTTTATCGAAGGAACATTTCACCACATAGTGGCTTCATCAGTTTTATACAAAGCAGGAAGGTATAAGGAGAGGAGGAGTTTTAGGTAATCAGTCCCTCAGCCTGGAGTCGATGTGTTCAGTCCATCAATCTTGTAGAAAGTACAGCACAATCAATCAATCAAGGACTCACAGGTAAGGACCCACGAGGGGCGAGGGGCAAGTGGGGACAGTGCGAAGAATAGACGGTGAGAGGAATGTCTTGAGTCGAAGAGAGAAGAGTCAGGACTAGACCCAACTGCTAAGCCTGGATAACAATAACGAAGACGACATAGAAGACAGCAGGAACTCTGCGGGCGCTGACTGCAACTCGCTGGATGGAAGATTGCTGCATCTTGATGTTGATTGGCGGCTGGCAGAAGCTGGAGGCGTGGTCAAGGGAGGCTAGCTTCTTGATTGGTCAAGTGTCGTTAAATTGTGTCAGGAGTTACTTCATTTCTTCAGTGTGGGAGGCATTCCTCATGTTGTGCAGTTGTTGGAAGGAAACGATGAGTAGTCTTGTAATCTTGGGTCGAAATGCTGGGTCGGCTTGTAACTGGTCAAGGGTCATCTTGAGTGTAGTGAAGGAGCAGTGGGATCCTTTACGATTTGTAAACTTGACTGTTCTGTCGTGTAATTTCTCGTACAAAGTGTCGACATTCATGGTGGGTTCTTGGTCAGGAGTCGTATAAAAAGTTATATCTTTCCAGTGCAGGTATTGATCTCGATGTTGGTCTTCTGTATTAATACGTCGAGTGATGACTGGAGAGGTTTTTGTTGGTGGTTGCAGCATTGAAGGGTCTTTCAATGTTGGTGTCTCCGCTAGAGAGTGTGTAGAAGACTGTGGTAGAATCGTGGCTTCTGATTGGTCCATATGAGTAGTGGTGAGTGGAGGTGAAGGAGGTACGCCGCCACGACGAGCCAATCGACGAGTAGAAGGCGATCGACGAATAGGAGGCGTAGTGCTGACTTGGATGTTATCAGGTGAACGTTGATTGGAGGATTCAAAAAAGGATGCGTCGTCATTGTCAATTATTAATTCCTTCAAGTCATCTGGCGCTTCAAAACTGACGATCTTCGGGATTATTTTCAAAATTTCAGCTGATGGTGGACTTGCAGGGAAGTTAAATGATGGCATGTTGTTGAGTGCAAGAAGTTCATTGATAGTCGTGTTGAAAGAGCCAGGTTTTGCAGCATTTTGCATGTGGGCAAACATCATGCAGTAATAGAATTTGGTAGAGATATCATCAGGTGAAGGTTGGGTAGTGAGAGGTGGTGGAGACGACTGTTGAGTAGCTTGTAGAATCTTGGATGTTGTAGATTGAATCTTGGCAATTGCAGCGTATGTAGGAGAGGTTCCAGATGACTTCTTTGTTTCTTCCTTTAGCTTCTTAGAAAGGATATCCTTTCGCACTGGACACTTGGCTGCAAGAGTATGGTGATCACTCTTACAGTTGATGCAAGTGGGAGCTGCAGTGGAAGTGCAAGAACGAAAATCGTGTCCTGCAGACCCACAGGTGGAACATATCTTCTTATTCTTCACGTGGCAGTCGGCAGTAGAGTGACTGTACGAGTAACATGTCCAGCAAGTTGTTATGTACGTGAAGCGTTCAGGGTCAATCTGTCGAGGGTTGATGTAGTAGTAAGAGATGGCCAGGCCATCCGACAGTGCTCTGGTCGCCATGGTCACGTCCAGGAATGTGACCTTGAGCATTGAGGAAGCGTTGGGGATCTTCACTACAGTGTCAATCTTGGCCCAGGTGTTGAGGTCTTCAAGTGACGTAGTAATTTCCTGGATGGTCATGTTCGTGATCAGCTTGTCAAGACGTTTCATAAACACTGAACGTTTTGCAAGCATGTATGGTGACGTAGAGATGGTAAAGCCTCGGTCTTCTAAGGTCTTCATGGCAGTAGGTGTAAGCACCTTGTCAGCTTCAGTATCATCGAGAAAAGTGACGATGAAAGCTTCCTTCAATGACGTGATCTTGGAGAACTTTGCGTGCAGACAAGTGTTGAGAGAAGCTGCAAGCTCAAGCTTCGTGGCGTCATCGACGACAGCAGACTTGGGCTTAATTCTCACACGATGAGACATCGTGGAGATGGTAGAGGTTCCCCTCCCCAACGGGGATCGTAGGGATACTGTGCAAGTAAGGAGAGCTGCTATGACCTGCCAGGGCGAGAGTCAACAGCAGAATCGTCTGCTCTCTCCCAGAGAATGAGTCGAAGTCTAATTTTGTCTCGGAGGCGGGGTCATAGTGGTACCATCCACTGGTCTAAGTAGGTCTTCGTCCAAAGATTGGACATGTTTGAAGAATTCTTTCTATCAAGATCACATGATGATGCAGTGTCTGACAGTTGTGATGAATGGTTTTGAAAACCGACATATAAGCCACTGCTACGGCCCTATGCTGTACTCTCTACAAGACTGATGGACTGAACATATCGAATCCAGGCTGAGGAACTGATTACCTCAAACTCCTCCTCTCCTTATACCTTCCTGCTTTGAATAAGACTGACTAAGCCACTGTGTGGCGAAACGTTTCTTCAATAAAGATTCCCATATGTCGCATAAGTGTCTCAATTCTTCAAACTTTATCTGCTTAGACTATTTATTCAATAATTATAGCAGACATAAGATGAATAAGTTAAAAGCATAATAAAAACGGCCAAAATAATATTATTTGTCGTATTATTCCAGAGGGTGTGGGTGGTGGCCCGCGGTCAATTTACTTAGGTACCCCACTAAATAGAAAGATTTTCTCTCTTATCTCTGGTTTCTTACTAAAGAAAATGGTGTAATATACAATGGTAACAATACGAAATCACTTACATTGTATAGGAAAAGCCCAAAGTCGCTCAATTTTCGTAATTTTTTTGAGGTAATGAGGTGTGCGCGAGTTTTCCCCAATACCTCGAAAGTAAGATTTTGGCATATTTCTTGATGATACGCCGTTATTAATGATTATATTGAAATGATTCTCACAGACAATATGAAACAAAGTGTGTTTGACTTTTTGGTGAACAGACATTTGGAAAATCTCAAATATTTTTTATTTCTTGGGGGGAGGGAGTGGTAAAAGGCAGATATTTTGGAGAATCTCAAAAGCGTACCAAATGTATTTTTTTCGGCATAAAGATAAGGTATATTACATTCATTCCTTCAGCCAGAAAGTCGTGTTAGACGTCGTCTGTCAGTGGGGAGTGGAAATAAATGGTATAAAATACCGACACAATGGCAATATAAACACAAATACAGTATAATGTGATCCTTTATTATACTGTATTTGTGTTTATATTGCCAGTGGGGAGTGTCGGCAATGCACTCGTAGTGCCAGTCTGTTCCTTCATGCTGTCAAGTGTCAAAATCAGTAAATATTTTTTTCTCAGTTTTTTGGTCGATCTTATTGAAATTTTGTCACATTCCTTTACATACATGCTTCTAAAGGTATACCAAAAAGAAAAGAAATCGGACGAAAAATAAAGAAAATGAAAGAAATATCTGAATTGACCCCAAAAGTGTCTAGGGCCCAAGACTGTTCAACAGCTCCCACCAACCATAAGGAGAATTACCAATAGACCCCTGGTTGCCTTTAAGAGGGAGCTGGACAGATACCTGAAGTCAGTACTAGATCAGCTGGGCTGTGGTTTGTACGTTTGACTATGTGTGGCCAGCAGTAATAATCTCGTTGTTCAGGCCCTGACCCACTGGTCATGGATCAGGCCACGAAGGCGTTGATTCCCGGAATACCCTCCAGGTATCCCATCTTTCTAAATGTATGCATTTATAAATATTGCAAGTATAGGATTTAAGAGAAATATTTATTCCTTGGAATTGTATTAAGAAACTACGTTAGTATTTGGCCTGTTACAAAGGTCACTCCTTACAGGCAATGAGGTATTGGAACAAAAGTTATCTTAGCATGTTTTAGAGTGTAGGGATTATGTTTTAATTTCTACCAGTAAACTATATTCAATAAAATAAATATTAACGGTCTTTAATAGTGAAATATTTAAATACAATACTTTCCTCTTTTCTTCTTACATAATATAACAACTTAAAATTGCATCTACAATAGTTTAATCTTAAAGAAACTCTTTAAATCCAAGTTAATTCCCATGGCAGTATCACATTAACCATAATGACTGATGTTAACACTTCACAATTTGAGTCTTCACAAACATGAAAGACTTTACCTCAACTAGACAAACAATGTATTGAAATGAACTACATAAGTGTGGAAAGTTCAACAACACCGCTGCCTCCTATCATGAAGAAGACAGTCACCAAAATATTGTCTGAAAGACATATTTCTCTGAAGATTGCTCGAGTGCCCGAGAGTATGAGTAAATCAATCTTCTGAACAATGGTGAGTGAACTATGAGTCAACTCTTAACTTTAATTCTCAAGGAAATTCGTTAGTCATTCGTCTCACAACCTTTGAGTGGTGAGGACGTATGCTGCTGCTGCCCCTAGTGTTGGTTGGTGGCAACTTTATTTTCTCAAGATGGTGCTGAACAGTCGGCGACGCATCAATGCAATTTGTATTGAGCTGATCCGTGGGGCTCTTGCAGGATCTTCAATGGATTTGTTATTACCGGCGATTATTCGCGATACATATGGTATAGAACATAAGAAAGGAGGAACACTGCAGGAGGCCTGTTGGCCCATACTAGGCAGGTCCTTTACAATTCATCCCACTAACAAAACATTTGCCCAACCCAATTTTCAATGCTATCCAAGAAATAAGCTCTGATGTGAAAGTCCCACTCAAATCCAACCCTTCCCACTCATGTTCTTATCCAACCTATATTTGAAACTACCCAAAGTCCCAGCCTCAATAACCCAACTAGGTAGACTGTTCCACTCATCAACTACCCTATTTCCAAACCAATACTTTCCTATGTCCTTTCTAAATCTAAACTTATCTAATTTAAATCCATTACTGCGGGTTCTCTCTTGGAGAGACATCCTCAATACCTTATTAATATCCCCTTTATTAATACCTATCTTCCACTTATACACTTCGATCAGGTCTCCCCTCATTCTTCGTCTAACAAGTGAATGTAACTTAAGAGTCTTCAATCTTTCTTCATAAGGAAGATTTCTAATGCTATGTATTAATTTAGTCATCCTACGCTGAAATGTTTTCTAACGAATTTATGTCCATTCTGTAATATGGAGACCAGAACTGAGCTGCATAATCTAGGTGAGGCCTTACTAATGATGTATAAAGCTGCAGTATGACCTCTGAACTTCTGTTGCTTACACTTCTTGATATAAATCCCAGTAATCTATTTGCCTTATTACGTACGCTTAGGCATTGCTGTCTTGGTTTAAGGTTGCTGCTCACCATAACCCCCAAGTCCTTTTCGCAATCTGTATGGCTAAGTTCTACATCATTTAACTTAAAAGTACTAGGGTTATGGGCACTCCCAAGCTTCAGAACCTTGCATTTATCTACATTGAACTGCATCTGCCACTTTTCTGACCAAGAATAGAGTTTGTTTAAATCCTCCTGAAGTTCCATAACATCTACGTTTGAATCAATTATCCTACCTATCTTTGTGTCATCGGCGAATTTGCTCATGTCACTAGTAATTCCCTCATCAAGATCATTGATATATATTATAAACAACAACGGGCCCAAGACTGATCCCTGTGGAACGCCACTTGTTACTGATCCCCACTCGGATTTAACCCCATTTATGGACACTCTCTGCTTCCTGTCAGTGAGCCATAACTCGATCCACGAGAGCACTTTTCCCCCAGTGCCATAAGCTGCCACTTTCTTTAACAGTCTATGGTGCGGAACTCTATCAAAAGCCTTGCTAAAATCTAAGTAAATAATATCAAATTCTTTATCGTGGTCAACAGCCTCAAAAGCTTTACTGAAGAAAGTTAATAAATTAGTTAGACAAGACCGGCCTCTTGTGAATCCATGCTGAGTATCATTAATCAAACTATGCTTATCGAGATGGCTTCTTATAATCTCAGCTATAATTGACTAGCAATTTGCCTACAATTGAGGTCAGGCTTATTGGGCGGTAATTTGACGGTAACGACTTGTCCCCTGTTTTAAAAATAGGAATTACAATAGCCATCTTCCACATATCAGACACTACACCTGTTTCAAGAGATAAATTAAAAATATAAGTTAATGGTTCACAGAGTTCCATTTTGCATTCCTTAAGAACCCTTGAAAAAACCTCATCAGGACCCGGCGACTTATTTTGCTTCAGTCTGTCTATCTGCTTCACAACCATTTCACTAGTGACTGTGATGTTACATAATTTATCTTCTTGTAGCCCACTATAAAAATTAATTACTGGAATATTATTAGTGTCTTCCTGTGTAAAAACTGAGAGAAAATAATTATTTAAAATCGAGCACATTTCATTCTCTTTGTCAGTAAGGTGCCCATAGTTATTTTTAAGGGGACCTATCTTATCTCTAACCTTTGTTCTATAGACCTGGAAAAAACTTTTTGGGTTAGTTTTAGAATCCCTAGCTACTATAATTTCATAGTCCCTTTTAGCTTTTCTTATCCCCTTTTTAACGTCCCTCTTAATGTCAATATACTGATTCATAAGATGACCCTCACCTCTTTTGATACGCCTATAAATTCCTTTCTTATGCCCTAGTAGATATTTGAGCCTATTATTCATCCATTTTGGGTCATTTCTATTTGATCTAATTTCTTTATATGGGATAAACGTTCTTTGACCAGCATGTATAGTGTTCAGAAAACTGTCATATTGATAGCTCTCTTCGTTACCCCAGTCAACAGATGATAAGTGTTCTCTAAGCCCATCGTAATCTGCTAAGAGAAAATCTGGGACTGTTACTGAGTTATCGCTACTATCGTACTTCCATTCAATGCTAAATGTAATTGATTTGTGGTCACTAGCACCCAGTTCCTCTGTAATTTCTAAATTATTAACAAGGGATTCATTGTTTGCCATAACTAAGTCAAGCAGGTTATTTTCCCTTGTAGGCTCTGTCACAAACTGCTTCAAAAAACAATCCTGAACTACTTCTAAGAAGTCGTATGATTCTAAATTCCCAGTCAAGAAATTCCAATCAATATGACTAAAGTTAAAGTCTCCTAGAATTACTACATTATCGTGCCTTGTGGCCTTAACAATTTCCTCCCATAGTAGTCTCCCTTGATCCCTATCTAAGTTTGGGGGACGGTATATCACTCCTAAAATCAGTTTTTCATGCCCCTCTGAAAATTCTATCCAAACAGACTCTGTATGTGTTACTTCAGACTTAATACCCGTTTTTATGCAACAGTTCAAGCGATCTCGGACATACAATGCCACCCCACCCCCTTTCCCGATACTTCTATCTACTTGGAACAATTTAAAACCCTGAATATGACATTCCGCAGGCATGTCCCGACATTTTGAATTAAACCACATCTCAGTTAAGGCAAATACATCAATGTTACCTGCACTAGCAACTAATCTCAACTCGTCCATCTTATTCCAAGCACTAATGCAATTAGCATAATAAACATTGAAAGACTCTCCTTTCTCTTTACCCTTCCTGCTCATTTCTGTTTTTCTACTAAACCTATTACTGTCCTTATCACCCAAACTCACTGGCTTTTCAATAACTACCTCGTTCTGCTTATTACTAGTTCCCCTAGAACTCGTAATATTACTACACTGGGACTTCACTGTTTTCCTGCCAAAACCCATACCACTGACTATTCCTAGTTTAAAGTTCTAACAGCTCCCTCCACTGCAGTTGCCAGTGCTACAACCCCAGACCTAGATAAGTGAACCCCATCCCTGGCATACATGTCATTTCTGCCATAGAAGAGGTCCCAGTTGTCAACGAATGTTACCGCATTTTCCTTACAGTATTTGTCCAGCCAGCAATTGACACCAATTGCCCTGGACAACCATTCATTTCCAACTCCTCTCCTTGGCAAAATACCACATATGACAGGGCTCCCACCCTTACTCCTAATTATTTCTATTGCTGACCTATACCTGCTAATCAGGTCTTCACTCTTACGCCTGCCAACATCGTTGCCTCCAGCACTGAGAGATAATAGGATTGCTCCCATTACCTCTCATGATGTCATCCAGATGGCTACCAATATCCTCCATACCAGCCCCAGGAAAGCAAACTCTGTCTCCTACTCCTGTCCTTCAAGCAGAATGCCCTATCCATATACCTAACTTGGCTATCCCCAACAACAACAATATTCTTACCTTCCTTGATGTCGTTCGTCGTGACGTTCCCAGTAGTCGACTCACATTTGTCGGGTAGCACTGAGAATGTATTAGATGTTCCCACAACAGTTTTCTCGGCAGTCTCTTTCTTCTTCATCGTTTCTACCTTTCCATTCGTCTTCTTGGTCATCAACTTCGTTCCCTGCTGTCCAGCCGCTGACCAGTTTCCCTTCTTGACCTGAGGACTCAAAACAGGAGGACTACTACGAATCTTCTTGTTTTCCTCGGTCAGTCGCCGAATCTCCATCTTCGCCATCCTCAATTCTTCCTTAAGCTGTTGGTAAAGTTGCTCGATGGAGGGCATCTTGCTTCAATTCGTAGAGCGCGTGCAAACAGGTCTTCACAGAGCTAAGTAGACGTCACCACTGCCACAAGTCACAAACAGATCAGAGGAGATTTGTGGAGTGGCGCTCAATAGAACGACGAGGATCTTCTTGAAATTAACGTCTGCATCTGTATATGAGGCGGTGGTTGACAAGTACCAGGAGACCACCATAGTGGTCAACTACGTGGTGTCAGTGCGACTCCATGATGTATCAAGGTCAAGTTAAGAAATGTACCTTTCGAGGTGGATGACTCTGACATCCGAAGTGAAATGAGTAAATACGGGACGGTACACATGGCCACTGCAGGGTGGTGGGTTGCTGGCCCATATACTGGGATACCTGAGGGTACATCTTCTGTTAAAATGACATTACTTCATCCCATCCCATCATACGTAGTGGTACAGGATTTTAGAACCCAAGTATTTGTAACAAACTGGGCAACGTCGAACGTATCACTTGTGTGGGTCATATGACTGCATTGCAGCGCAGTGTGGAAAGCGGCATGGAAATCCGAAACAGCAGCGACGGCAGGCTGTAGAAGAGGGTGGTGAGAAGCGAGAGCCGCCTTATGCGACCCAGTCTAAGCAAAGGTTGTCATGGAGTGAAGAGGTCAATAAAGCAGAGGCAAGGGAGACAGCAGGTGTACCAAGAGGGGAGGTGCGCCTTCATTGGATGTACATCAGATGTGCGACGAGAACATACCAGATTTATGTGATGGAGATGTCTAGGCGTCGTTAACAGAGGCGTTAGACGCCTTGGTAGACGATAAAATTATAAGGCAGGTGGGGGACCCAGGCCTAACTGCGGGGTCTGTTGCTGACGACGGAGTGAGAGGCGAAGGAACAATACAGCAGAGTGATGCAAACGTCTTGATGGTGCAGACAGTGGAGGTGGAGGTGCACCAGGAAGTGGCAAAAGCTGCAACAATGCAGGTGGAGAGTAAGTCACGAAAGTGCACGGTGGCGCTTTTGGACTCAGACAACGTGCTCACTCCTGCCCAGCGGACTGGGAAAAAGTTATGGGCGGAAGTCATGAAGAGAGGAGCCAGTGGCCCCAAGGAGCAGGGATTTGCAAAGGTGGTTCCAAAGGGAGGGGGGAAGGATAGGGAGTAACAAAACGTTCTGGTGATAAGTCAAAACTGGGGACAAAAGGAAAGCCCATTTAGTAGTCTTCAAGTGTTTGACAATATATATTAATGGCTTGAGAGCTGAGAGAAAGAGTAAGGGGTTCAGTGAGTATTTGGTGCGTCTGGGTGTGGATGTAGCGTTCATACAGGAACACAACTACAGAGCAGGATACGAGTTGGAAATGAGTGGTTATAATGTGTACTTAATGCATGCGACAAGGTTGAAAGGAGGAGTTGCCATCCTGGTGAGGGAAACTAGCCCGTTTGTAGTGAAATGTTGTGAAGGGGGGGGAGAGGAGGTTGATTAGAGTGGATGGATTATGGGGTTGGGTACAAATAAGTTTGGTGTGTGTATATGGTCCGGCAGAGGGAGATGTGCATATTAAAACTAAATTTGTTAAAGAAGTTCTAGTATATCATTTGCGTGCCTTACCAAATGTAGCAGCAATTGGTGGTGATTGGAACTGTGTGATAAGACGAAAGGTTGTGGAACCTAGAGGGGCGGGGTATTGTTTGGGCCTACTGGGGGATTTATTAAATGAGGTGGGGTTAAAGGATGTTTGCGGAGGGGGGGAGGGAGAAGTAGAGCATACTTTTGTGAGACGTGATTATGCGGCGAGACTGGATCGTTTGTACGTGCCCCGTGCGATAAGCGTGCGTAGTGTGCTTGTGGTAGATGTGGTTTTCTCAGACCATAGGGGAGTAGTAATAGATTGGGAGGGATTGCCTCGAAGGGGTCAAAGTTATTGGAAATTAAATGTAAAGCTACTGCAGGGAGTGGAATGTCGCCAGTCTTTTGTGAAAAATGTGGGAATGTTTAGTAGTTGCAGCACCTAGGGATGATGCCTTGGTAACTTGGTGGGATACAGTGGCTAAAATGAGTATCAAAGAATATTATATTAGTAGAGGGAAGGAATATAATACGTTAAAGTATGGATTACAAAGATACCTTGAATGGCAGCTGCGTGAATGTTATGCAAGAGGCAGTGCAAACTATCCAGTAGTCAAAATCGAGAGTTTAAAGAAAAGTATTATGATGTTGCAAAATGAGAGGTATGATGGGGAGAGAATTAGGGGCGGACTAGAAGAGGTACTGTGGGGAGATCGGCCGTCGGCTTGCATGTTGAGGAGTCAGTGTAGGAGGAGAAAGGCAATGGAGATGATGGGGTTAAATGTTCAGGTTGGTATGGAAGGGTATAGAGAAGGTCAAGTTTTAGCAACGACAGAGGGTATAAGTGGATATGTTGATGCTTGGTTTAAGTCAAATATGCAAAGTGTTGGTATAAGTGGGATAGCATTACAGGAAATGGGAGGGTTTGTGCAGTGTGAGCTGGAGGGGTAAGATCGAGTGGCATTGGGAGGGCTGATCACGGAGTTTGAGATTTGGGAGGCTTTATCAGGGGTGAACTTAGGTAAGGCACCGGGTATAGACGGGTTACCGAGCGATTTTTATGTTAAAAATTGGTTTTTAGTAAGATTGTTCAACATACTTAAGAGGGACCGGGAATTGGGGGAACAGCAAAAGACGACAGTGGTGGTCTTGGTACCGAAGGGGGAGCCATCAACAGTATGGGATTATCGGGCCATTTCACTTGTGTGGAGACTACAAGCTATTCGCAAGGATACTAACTAACAGAATTAAGAAGGTATTACAACCCAGGATTCCAAATGGCCTGTTATCCCGGGTGTAATGGGAGCAAAATAAACACAGCAGAAAAAGTTTAGACTTATATTATCCTTCACCAATTTAGAACAGCAATATGTACACTATGTACAGTGATAAGTATAGTGCACTCCACGGTAAGCAAGGCAGAAATAGAAGCCACAAGATAGCAGACCGTGCTTCAACCAGCTCTAGAATGGGAATGACAAGGGCAGACAGGAGAGTGGTACCCACATAACCTCTGCGATTGCCAAAACCATCTTCTTATTGGCTAGAACCTGGTCACTAGTTGAACGACGGGGCCCCATCATCAACTCTTAGCAACCTGGTTCGCTGGTTGGGGAAGATAGCCTGTAAATGAGGGTGTGTACATGCGCCGAATAAAGGTTACGTACTCTTTGCATGCCACACCCCCACCCCGAGAAGGCTCAGGATTAGGCTACCACCTCCCAGTGGTAACCGTGCCGCCATGGCACAAAATAATGGGACCGCCTTTCCTCTCCACCATCCAACTCTTAGATAGAGCTCAGCTTTTCTCGTGACAAAAAGCCAAACCCTAAACTCAAAGTGAGACAGCAGTCAGTCAGGCTAGCATAGGTCCAAGATACAGGTGGATGGTAGCCCGCATCCCCTCACTTAAAAAAAAACCCACACCAGGGGATAAAAAAAAAAGAGCGTGAAAAGGGGTTACCACAAATAACATCCTAACCTAAATAAATAGAAATATTAGACTCTAGATAAAGAGTCAGCCTACATATTTTGTTTGCCGGCAATATATTTAATTCTGAGTGAGTATGGTTGCAGTCTTAGCGTCCAGTGCATGAGCCTTGTGTTGTGGTTCTTCATGGCTTGGAGATATGCTAGAGGATTGTGATCACTGTAGACTGACCACCTGCGATGTCTGGCCCACATAAACATCGAAATGCTCCAAAGCCAGTACTAGCGTGAGGGCTTCTTTTTCAATGGTAGAATAAGCCCTCTGATGTGGCTGGAACTTGTCTGAAAAGTATGCTACAGGCTGCAACTTCTCATTCTCGATTTGTAGTAGTACTGCCCCAACCCCAGACTCACAAGCATCAACGTGTAATGAAAAAGGTTTGGAGAAGTCTGGAGACAAAAGAATGGGTGCAGTACACAATAATCTTTTTGCTTTATTAAAAGCACTGTTACAGTCTGAGGTCCAATTAAAGGGAACTTTGTGACTGGTAAGAGAGGTAAGAGGGGCTACAATATCTGAGAAATTCTTACAGAATCTTCTGCAAAATCCTATCATGCCTAGGAAACGTTGAAGAGATTTCCTATCATGAGGAACTGGATAATCTTTAATAGCAAGAACTTTAGCAAGTTTAGGTGCAACTTTAACACTACCTACTTCATGGTCTAGAAAAGTGACAGTGGCCTGGCCAAAGGAATATTTAGATAAATTAACTGTTAAATGGGAACTCTGAAAGGTTTCAAAAAGAGCCTTAAGTCTAAGTAGGTGTTGATCCTAAGTATCAGACCACAACAATATCATCTAGGTACGCTGCCGTGCCTTCAAATCCTTTAATAGCCTGATGGATAAGTTTCTGGAATGAAGAGGGGGAATTTTTTATTCCGAAGGGGGTAACTGTGTATTGATAATGACCTCCTGGAATTACGAAGGCAGAGATTTCCTTCGCCTTATCCGTTAAAGGTACCTGATAGTAACCTTTAAGGAGATCTAACTTGGACACAAAAGTAGCCTTACCCACAAAGTCAATTACGTCATCCAGACGAGGAAGAGGGTAAGCATCTGTAATTGTGACCTCATTCACCTTACGGTAGTCTGTACACATACGAAACCCTCCATCAGCCTTCTTCACAAGGATGCACCGTGAAGCCCATGGACTAGATGACTCCTCCACTAAACCATGCTTTAACAAAAATTCTACTTCCTGCTGAAGTAACCTTTGCTTTTCAGGATTAGCTCTGTAGGGGGAGAGTTTAATTGGTTTAGAGTTTCCCACATCTACATCATGATAACCTAACGTACATTTTTTCGGCACATCCGAAAAATATTAGGATATGACTGTAGAAGCTCAGTTAAATTTGTTGCTTGCGTTTCAGTTAATCCCTCCATTAAAGGGCTAGGATCCTTGAGGAGGACAGAATTTGAAAGTTTAATATTAATTTCAGAGATAAAGTGCAAAGAATCAGAGTCGTCCTCAGAGGTAGAGGACAGAGTCATTACTGGGACTTTATCTGGTGTATGAAAAGATTTTAATTGATTGATGTGGTAAATTTTAGTTTGAGGTCTTATCAAGGGGAGCTACCACATAATTTACATCAGATAATCTACTTACAATCTGCATAGGTCCCGTGAATCTAGCTTTCAAGGTGTGGCCAGGTATAGGTTCCTGCACCAACACCTTGTCTCCTGGATGGAAGGAGTGGAATTGTGCACTTCTGTCATACCTCTGTTTCATCTTGCTTTGAGCTGTCTTTAGGTTAGCCTTGGCTAACTGACGTGCCACCTGCAACCTTGAAGACGGGTTGTAGAGTGTTGAGCTAACGTCTTCTCCCATCCATCCTTCTTTGAGCACCCGAAGAGGACCTCGTACATTGTGCCCAAAGATCAGCTCAAACGGACTATACCCAGTAGACTCTTGCACCGTCTCTCGTACTGAGAACAGCAACAAAGGTAGTGATTCATCCCAGTCTGTAGGAAAGTGCATGCAAAAAGTTCTCATCATAGTTTTAAACGTCTAATGGAATCTTTCCAAGGCGCCTTGGGACTGAGGATGATAGGCAGTGGATAAGTTGTGGAATATCCCTAATCTAGTTAATACTTCCCTAAATGCTTTGGCAGTAAAGTTAGTACCTTGATCACTTTGAATAGTTTTAGGAATGCCAAAACAAGAAATGAATTTGGTTAAAGCTTTGAGAATAGCTTTAGTATTAATACTACGCATGGGAATTGCTTCAGGATATCTGGTTACTTTATCCATAATCGTAAATAAATATTGATTTCCAGACAGATTTCACCTATATGCTCGCAAGATATTGCTGCAAAAACATACAATAATAACTTACGGCAAGAACATAACTAAAAAAAAAATTACTGTCACAGGGTCATGAATTGACATATACACCTTCATTGATGCAAAACCTTGCATATCTATAAATTGTACATATAACATGACATCTGACAAAGGCTCAATACACTTGAACATGAAATTTACAAAAAAGTTAAATTAGTTAAATCCCATCCTTCGCATTAATCAAAAAACCAAAACCTAACATTATAATCTTACTAGAACATCTACATACGTTTCCCTAACAATACAGCTTTACATATACCAACATAGGAAAAAACAAACTGTCTAGATATGTCTGTATACCATACAGACTAAAACTTAACATCAAGAACTTAGCATTGACACCAAACCGGTATCAGGGTACAGACCAGAATTATAAACTTTAAAAAGAATCGAATCATACATAAAGTATTACATAACGTCTGACCCATGACAAAGGCTCAATACATTAGAAAGGGATATATATATATACACCCACACACACACACACACACACACCCACACACACACCCACACACCCACACCCACACACACACACACACACACACACACACATACACCCACACCCACACACACACAACACACACACACACACCCACACACAACACACACACACACACACACACACACACATACCCACAACACCCACACACACCACACACACACCCACACACACACACACACACACACACACACACACACACACACCCACACACACACACACACCACACACACACACACACACACACGCCCACACACACACGTACACACAAAAAGTTTCGCAAAATCACATTAATCAGATGCACTGTATGCACAAAGCAAAACAGTATCTAAGTATATCTCATCATGCAAAAACCCAGCACGTAACATAAATACAAACTAAAACACACTTCATGTCGTAAAGAACTTATTACTCAAGAATCGTGTCATACAAGACTGATACACATCAAAATTATACATAAAAAATCTACTATATTATACCTACATTCTGAAAAGTGTGTATCTAACATAACGAGACCTTGAGCTCTACATCCACACTTGGCTGCCATAAAGTCTCAATGAAAACCAGAAAACCTTTCCAAACCCACATTCACAACACTCTCACGACCCCCCCCCCCCAAGGGAGGCGAGCCAGCTGTGACCCCCTGACTCCCTCCAACCTATGAAAACCCCTTCACTCACTCATTATCAATCACAGATTTACGAGAATCCCTAACGTTAGCATTCTATACCCCTCTGAGAAAGCCTGATCCCACCTCCTCCCATACAAATCTGTTACGACACATCGTACGATAGAACGTTACCGCAAGAACTTTCCTTCTCTCCTCACTATCCCCTCTCCCCCTCATCACCCACGACATACATATATAATCTACCATGATATAATCTAAAGCTCTTATGACACCCTCGTCTAACCCACCTATATCTAGACTTAAAGCACGCAGAACCGACACCCACGGCCCCCACCCTCTGTACCAACCTACTTAACCAGCACCTAACCTCCTCTAGCCCTTCACAAAAGTAAACTACATGGAACGCGGTCTCATCCCCTCCACAGATGCCACACCCCCCACCCTCTACAACCTGTCTGTTTCGTAGTATCTCACCAGACGGAAGGATCCCATGCAGGAAACGAAACATCACCTCACGCGCACGAGGGTTTAACTTCATTTTACTAAATCTAAACCAAATACTCTTCCATGCATACATGGGGAACAAACCCTCAACTGGGATAACGCACCTACCTACAAGTAACCTACACAAAATCCTTATACGAACCTTTTTCAGTTCCCTAACCAACATCACAGCCCTCAAAACGATTTTGCATTCCCTCAACTCCATTCCTCGATACCACACACCCAGCCTGTCGTGTATCCTTCCCAACTGCCCCACGTTCACACCCTCACGCTACACTTCCCATTTAATAAACACACATTTAGCCCTCCGTCTCAAATCCATCAACCCCAAGCCACCCTGACTTACAGGTAACATTACAACTTCCCTCCGTAACCAATCACAACGTGAACCCCACAAAAATTTGTACATCCGTCTTAGAATTCCCGCAATCGCTGTCCCTGTAATTGGGAACAGCTGCAACATGCCAAATCTTACTATACAATAAAATGTTTACGACTATCACTCGCTGTATAAGAGTTAGGTGCTGGGGTCTCAGAACACCTAGACGCCCCACGATCCTTTCCAATAACCTATCCGAGTTTTCCACCCGCGCCGCAACCATGTCATCCTTATAAATAATACCACAAATCTTTAAAGACATCGCCCATTCTTTAACAACATTACATCTCCCCCCCACACCCCCACCCAAGAACCCAACCCCATGCACCTTGACTTCGCACTATTTACCTGCATACCCGTGGCACTTCCAAATAATTGCACAACCTCGTCCAACACTCCCATTGACATCCCTTCACGAATAAGAACAGTGGTGTCGTCAACATATCCAATTAAACCCGGCCAGGCCCTCCCACCCCCCAGACTTCCCTCACATGGCGTACATAAGCTGCAGTCAACCATTCTATAAAAGGGGTCCTGGAAACATGCAAACAATATTTGTGACATGGGGCATCCCTGTCTAAGGCCTCTACCCATTGCAATATCCCTCCCCATACACCCATTAATCTGTATCCTCATTTTCGCCCCCTTGTATAACGTATTTACCCACTCTATTTCCTCCCCAAAACCCTGTCTCCTAAGTATAACCTGCAAAGCTCCCCTTTCCACTCTATCATATGCTCCCTGCCAATCTAGAGCCAACAAAGCCGCCCCTTCACCCCCACCCTTAGCTTCCACAAAACTTCTCAGTATCCCATGTCCTTCAGTCATCGACCTTCCCGGCAACCCAAACTGAGATTTTGACACGACCCTTCCCACAACACCTTTGAACCTATTACCTAAAATTTTTGCGAACACCTTATAGTCTGCACACATCAGTGATATGGCTCGGTACTCCCGAAGGGTGGGCTGCCCCTTGACCTTCGGGACCAACACTACAACTGCTGTTACCTGCTTCTCCCCCAACTTACCCTTCTCCTTCATACGATTAAATAACCTAACTATAAATCCCCTTATTAACGTCCAATGTTGTAAATAAAATTCTACTGGGAGACCGTCAATACCCGGCGCTTTCCCCTTCCTCATTCCCCTTAACGCATTCTCTATTTCCTCTGCCGTAATAGTCCCACCTAAAGCCTTTCTTTCACTATTTCCTAAATTACACATGACATACGTACACACCTTGTCCAACGCCACGTCACCCACCCCCCCACTGTTCCAGTACTTCTCGTACCAAGCCTCCGCATACACACACATCCCCTTCGTGGTTCGTATCTCCTGCCCTGCTCTATAATTCCCAACCATCTCCGTTACCTCTAAACATGGAATAGCTGTCACCGCCTGCCTTTGCTTTTGATGCCACAAAACAAAAGCTGACAGCTTGTCGCCCCAAAGCACCTCTTCCACCCCTGCCTGCACCCTTACAGCTTGAAACCTTTCATTTTGCAACACCCTCAACCTCCCCTTTATTTCAGCTATTTCATCCATAGGAAAATTATTCCCCCCCACCCCCCGCCCATAGCAACCTCTTAACCTATCCTCTAAATAGTTAGCCAGTCCATATTTTAAATTATTAATACGTTATCCTTCTCTCACATAAAACTTTCTAATCCTTTCCTTTGCAACACTATCCCACCATGTCACAATGTCATCCACTCCCTGTTCTTCCACACTAAGCTCCCTCCATAGGACTGAAAACCCTCCAACCCTCCTCATCACCTAACACACTTATATTTATTTCCAATAACTCTATATATGTCCGTGAGCGTCCCCCACCCAACCTCCACCACCACTGCCCTATGATCTGAACATTGTAGCCTCAACAGTACTGAAAGATTTCACATCCACTACCTGAGAAAGGTACACTCTATCTAGTCTCGCAGCATATCCACTCCTAACAAACGTATATTCAGTCTCCCCACACGCCCCCCCGAAGGCATCACGTAACCTAACATCCCTTAATAAATACCTAAGAGCCACAGACATATATCCAGCCCCTTTTGGGTCCACATCAGCCACCCTGATTACACTATTCCAATCCCCACCAACTATTGCCACCTCTGGCAGTGCACTTAAGAAAAACACAAGATCCTCACACAAAATCATTCTTTACCTTTATGTTATTTTCTGCCGGCGCATATACACTCACAAAAGACACACGCATACCCATCCACCACCCATCCACACGCAACATCCTCCCTTCCCCTCCTCCCTCGCTTCTCTGCAAAACAAACGGGCTCGTCTCCCTTATTAAAATTCCCACACCACCTTTTAGACGGGGAGATGGCAGGGTAACTACTCGAAATCCTGCCACCTCCAACACCCTGCCCTCTTTAAAATTGTGCTCCTGCAGGAACACAACATCCACTCTAGATTTATTCAGGAAATTAAGAGACCAATTTCTCTTCATACCGCTACATAACCCATTAACATTTACAGACATACACCTAAGGCCTATTAAAGTTTCCACCCCTGCTTCCTCTCATCACTCTTTACAACTCCAGAGCTTGAATTTAAGTTTGACACCTTCAGAGTGCTCTCTTTCCCTCCCCCCTTCTTCCGGTGCCTCCTATCATGGCTACCACCACCTACACCACTACCTTCACACTTCACCTCAGTCTGTTTCCCAGGCCATTGTGCAGGCGTAAGGACGTCATCAGAATCTGACGTAGCCGCCCTCTTTCTCGTGACCGTCATGTTACACATTCTTGGTCAGATGTTGCCTCTCGATGAACCTCCACCTCTACCTGAGAATGGTTTAATGATTCAACGGACGACTCCAAACCACCATCACGTCCCAAACTATCATGTCTCCGACTTTCTGGAAGCGACGACTCTCCGATGACACCTCGCTCAGATGTAACGTCCCTCTCTGGCGGTGACAAAGTCTTCAACACCTCCACCAATTCCTTCTCAATCTCAAGAACCTTCTCCTGTAATTGCTGCTCCTCCTTATCCACAGGAGACGATACCTGATCAGGCAGCTGGGGGAGGGACTCCAACTCACCGCCAGTCCTGTGTGCCCGATCCACTATCTCGCTCCACAAAACACCACGCCCTCCATCCGATGTTTGTTTTTCTCACCTGCCACCTTTGAAGCAGGGTCTGCGACGTCCACCACAGGTCCAGGCACACGTCTTCGCTTGTCACAGGTCGCCGCTATGTGATCATACTCACCACATAGGCGGTATGTACGTCGTTGTCCTGGGTACATTACCATGACCTACGTCCTGAAATCTTGGAGATACACGTAGGACGGTATTGGGTGCCTCAAAGTCATTTCGAGGTTGAAAGAACCCTCTGGAAAACCAGCATAGGCACCTGCCACCCACGTACCATGTTGAGCATAATGCACCGTCCCATACGTCTGAAAAACTTTCCTTATATCCGCCTCGTCCGCCTCAAAGGGAACGTTGCGTAACTTGATCCACGTATAATGCCGTGAAACATCTACCATTCTTACACTGACAGCTGGTGTGACGCTAAGACTTACGTCCTGAAACCTGGTGACTAACGATTCATAAACCGTAGCTGATAGCAGTTTGACGAAAATTCTTTGGCCTCCGTTTAATTCTACACCATACAAGTCACTATCTTGTATGCCATATGTCTCCTGGATGATCTTTGGCAATAAGACTTGCGTAGAACTAGGCGTTATCGTTCCTTTTAGTAGCTCATTGCCTACAGTATTTATCCGGCGTCTCAGACTAACCGCCATCTTGACAATCACAGTGCACCTATGTTGTTAACAGTGGCGTGACAGCACTTCACACCACTGCAGCCAGGTAACTGACAAGGGAGCTCGCCTACAAACAGCAAAGGGGTGCAGAGCACAACCGCACTCTACCATGGTCAGGCAGCGAATGTCTTTGTATTTAATGCCAATGGAACGAGCAATTTGCCAACAACGCTTTAGGGACAATTTAGGTAGGTTATGGAAAGTATATGCCGACACCACCAGACGTCTGACTCGTCTAGGTGGCATAAGTTATTCGCTATGCACAGTACGATTGCAGAATACCCCAACGTAACACTTTAATTTGCAGAACACGCTTAGCTATGCACAGTACGATTGCAGAATACGCATACAAGCAAAGCTGACTGCAAAATTCTCCACACCGAACAGTCTAGTAACAACTGACACGCAAAATTTGTAAAGCAATGCCAGACAGCTACACTGTTCTAGAAGATTGGCCGTAGTGAAGCGAGCAGAGCACACCGAACAAGCTAGTAGCGAGCTGTTGAACGATCACACAATAGCAAGGCTGACCATAACAGTAACTGACACGCAAAATTTGTAAAGCGTAGGCAAAGCTAATGCAATGCCAGACAGCAAGCTGCACAATGTTCCTGCTACGAGCTTCACCCTAAGCTCAACCGTTTCTCTAAGTCCAGCTCCAGCTCTCGGACAGGCTACCCATATTACAACCCAGGATTCCAAATGGCCTGTTATCCCGGGTGTAATGGGAGCAAAATAAACACAGCAGAAAAAGTTTAGACTTATATTATCCTTCACCAATTTAGAACAGCAATATGTACACTATGTACAGTGATAAGTACAGTGCACTCCACGGTAAGCAAGGCAGAAATAGAAGCCACAAGATAGCAGACTGTGCTTCAACCAGCTCTAGAATGGGAATGACAATGGCAGACAGGAGAGTGGTACCCACATGACCTCTGCGATTGCCAAAACCATCTTCTTATTGGCTAGAACCTGGTCACTAGTTGAACGACGGGGCCCCATCATCAACTCTTAGCAACCTGGTTCGCTGGTTGGGGGAGATAGCCTGTAAATGAGGGTGTGTACATGCGCCGAATAAAGGTTACGTACTCTTTGCATGCCACAGAAGGTATTAGGTAAAGTAATAGATAAGGGACAATACGGAGGGGCTGGAAGGTCTATGTACGAAGGGCATGGTTTGATTAGAGGTTTTATTGAGAAAGGACACGAATTGGGTGGGGGGGGGTGTTGGCTTTAGATTGGGAGGTTACCTATGACAGTGTAGAAAGGGAAGCATTATGGATGTTTATGCGTTGGCAGGGGTTTGGGGAAGAAATCATATCTTGGGCTAAATTATTGTATAAAGGTGCTTCATTGAGGGCACAGGTGAATGGGAGGTTAGGCGATAAAATTCAGATGGGTAGAGGTCTGCGTCAAGGTTGCCCCCTCTGGCAAATTTTGTTAGCATGTTTACAAGATCCCTTTTATATAGCAATTCGAAGGTTATTTGCAGGAGATGGGGTAGGTAATGAACGGGGAAGGGGGGGTTGGCATCGTGGGTTATGTAGATGACACAACGGTTTTGGTGAGGGGAGGTATGGATTTGCTTAGGGTGAGAAAGTTGGTGAATATTTTTGGGGAAGCTTCTGTGATGAAAATTAATGCAGAGAAGACCAAGTATATGGATCTCGGGGATCGGTTACATAGGGATGGGGAAGTAGTAGACAGGTGGAAGATGGTGGATCAGTTATTGATATGTGGGATAGGTTATGTGAGAGATATAAAGTTGGCACAACAGTAAACTCAGTGCGTATTGTGGAAGGTGTGATGAAAAGACTTAGCGGTTTAAGGGCAGAACAACTAACGATACATCAAAGGGTAATAGTAACGAATGTGCTGTTGTACAGTAAGCTATGACATGTTGCAGTGATGTATCCGATAATACGACGTGAGATAAAACGGTTGCAACAGAGTTTTTAGATTCATATGGGGTACAGGATGTGAATGATTGAGTAGAGCAGTGGTCACATTACCGGTATGCCGGGAAGGGCAGGGGCTAATACCAGTCGAAAAAAGGATCATGAGTGTGTACCTAAAACGTAGTTATGTACGGGAGGGGGGGGGGCGGGCGAGGGAAGGTGGACTTAATAGGATACATACGGATATGCAGCGTTGGTGGGGAGTTGGGAATTATTATTAGGTGAGGCAATGTTGAGGGTCTTAATGACAGTGGGAGAACCGTCACACATTAAATTACGAGTCCTTGAGGGAGATGATTGCCAGTTAGCAGTAGCTGCGGTAGAAGGGGCATATCCAATGTATGCTTGGAGTGATATATGGAAGCGTCTGAACAAATTACATGTGAAACCCAGGGTCCGAGAGGTAATGTTTAGATTTTTACATGAGGTCTTATTCAATAGGGGGATACAGGAGGGTGGGGAATGCAAGGTGTGTGGTTGCACGGAGACTATTTTCCATGCGGTGTATTTTTGTGACCGTATTGAAGCAGGACGGGTCTGGTTAGGAAAGGTATTTAGGCTTGTAGGAGAGGGGGCTGCAGGTGTTGAGGGCTTTAAGTTTAGATATAGGTGGGGTGAGCCAAATGGTCGAGAATGCAGTGGGGTATATAGTTATGGACTTTATTTATACGTCTTGGGCTATGAGGGAGGTGGGAGTGATTGAGAGAATTAAAGTGTTAGCCGCAACTTTTTACAGAACGAAGTGCCAGAATAAGGAAGTGTGTGGGGGGAGATGGGATAGGGATTTTAGTGAGTGCTATAGGAGTTTTAAATTAGGGGATTTATGGGATTTAAATACAAGGTAACGGGAAGCAATGGGCTGGTTTCCCGGAATAGGTCTAGCATGATGTGTGTTACTAGAGTGAGAGTGAGGCGAGTTAGGGTGGAAAATACGAGTCATGTTCTTAAGGTATATGTTTCACAACAACAGATGTCAAAGGTATATGCTTAATTATAAAAATGTATATTTTTACTTTGTATGTATTTTTAATATTGGTGCTTAGTATGAAAACTTCAATTATATAGATACATATGTTATGTAGAATTAGTGGATGCTTGGTATAGGTCGATGTGTGAATAGTCATCACGGACCCACGTAGCAGTCTAAATAAAACTGTTATCGTCGTAGTGGACGAAATGGCAGATTCAATTGTAGAATTGATGGTTAATTATATTGTTTTGTATTCTTTATATTTGCTTGTGAAGGAGGTAATATGAAGTACGTAGATATGGTCCATCCATGTACGAATGCATAGTGATTGGAGATTATTATTTTATTATTATCACACTGGCCGATTCCCACCAAGGCAGGGTGGCCCGAAAAAGAAAAACTTTCACCATCATTCACTCCATCACTGTCTTGCCAGAAGGGTGCTTTACACTACAGTTTTTAAACTGCAACATTAACACCCCTCCTTCAGAGTGCAGGCACTGTACTTCCCATCTCCAGGACTCAAGTCCGGCCTGCCGGTTTCCCTGAATCCCTTCATAAATGTTACTTTGCTTTGGAGATGTTAGGAGGATATAGGTTATTTGGAGTGTAGATGTATTTTACTATTGTCACAGGACTGAACGTATAAATATTATGTCAGTGTGATTACAAAAATTTTCATTAATAATACTGAATGTGCCAGAACGGTGGAATTCAATCTGACAAACATAGAAAGTGGAGTATAATATGTTGTAATATGTACAACAAGGATTTTGTAGTATTAAGATGGGGGTATATTTGCTTAAATGTCGTGCTGATATCATGATGTCATTAGTTTTTAGCAGGTGGGAGAGGTTTAGGTTACTGTCCAGTACAGTTTGTCTTATGTTTTCAGTCAGGTGAAATGTACATGAAAAAGGTGGAGTAGTACAGTAGATAAGTACAGAAATGTTGCCAGATTTAAATTTAGTGTAATGAGATTTAGGTAATATTCTTGACATGTAATCTATCGGTAGGTTCAATTGTACAATAGTATGTTTTTAGTTTTTTCGTAACAGTACAGAATGTGTTGTTATTAAGTTGTGTGATTATGAAATTATTATTTATTTCTTTTGTAGTCATTGCTGTGCCAGAACAGTGGCACTCAGTCAAGCAAAGGAGGTGGCATAGGGGTATGCTTTTTAAAACCCAAAGTGTACAATAGGATGTACGATGTACAACTAGGAGGTAGTAGTATTGGGATGGGGTGAAGATTGTTAAATTCAGTGTGTAAGCATGATGTCAATATTATATGAATGTGGGAGATACTTGTGGAAAATTACATTTACCTGGATGTATCTCATTAGATACATACCAATAAATGGTAACAAAGATAATTATTATTTATCAAAGTTACAGAGACAAGTAGGAATTTTAGGACACCTAGGTCGTAAAAAATGTCCCCCTTCGGTACCTACCATAATCTATCTCTCCACAAGTCACTCTTGACCTATATTAATTTCAAATGAAATATGCATTACCAAGAATTATGGTAAACATTATTATAAATTTGTGGACTGTATGTTAAAATTAATAAATGATTACATATACACATTTATATAACAGAAGGATAATTTATCTTAATACCACTCACCAATTTGTCTGCAGATTACTGTATGTCATGTACAGAACCCCCCTGTCTAAATTTATGAAGAAATTACTGGCCAGAATTCTAAACATAAACATAGACATGACTTAGCTGGGATAATATCCAGTTTCCATCTAATTACGGAGTCCTGTCCAGTCACCTGATTTCCCCACTTTATGCAGGCTGCAATTTCCAAAAATTTCGGTCCTTTTGAGAGGTTTTAAGCCCAATATAACCCCAAAGAGCAAAAAAAATTTATGCACATTAAATTTAGCGTGTTTGTTCCATTCAAAAACAATGGCGCCCCTCAGGGCGCTCCCCCCACGCTGGTTCTTTATTTTTTTTACAATTTAATTTTTATTTACACAAAAAGGGCCAAAAATTTACATAAAAAAATACACTTTTTTTTGGAGAAATACAGTTTTTTCCAAATATTTTGGGTTTTATTGTAACCCAAAGTTGGGTTTTTTCTGTATCATATTTTGGATAGAAATGCTCAGGAGAAATAGTTAAAATATGAAAAGGAAATGTTTGTTTATGAATTCTTGTAAAATTTAAGTACTATCTTAATTTGTAATTGTGGGTTTGTCTCTTGTTTATGTTGTTTTTTTAAAAAAAATTAATAAAAAAAAAATGGGTCACGTACTCAAACGGGTAAGCAGACCCCAAATAATGAACAGTAATTGACCCGCAGTTTCCTGACATTATGTTTTTGTTTTTATTTGCAAATGAGATCCCACCTAACATTAAAATTTAAAAAATAATAATAATAATAATAAAAATAAAAATAATAATAAAATAAAAAAATAAAAATTAATAAAAAAACTGTGGAGAAATTTTCTCCAGGAGAGGGGGTATTAGCCTCTTTTAGCCCATTTCAGCCCTTTTAAGCTTTCTGAGGGACTCAGCCCTCCAGAGGGGCTGATAGTGTCTAGCTTCTTGGTCAACACTTTAATTTGGAACACGTGTTCGTACCCGGGCACGCCAGTGAGTCATGTCATAGCTGACCAGTGTTGCAGTCATGTGTGGGTTAATGAGAGACAACTAAATCTCTTACCTTAGCAGGGAAGTTTAAGGAAAATCCTGCACTCACTTTATCACCATGTTAAAGATAGCATGAATTGTTATCTTTGCCCAGACAGCAAGAATCAAGCATTCTGCATTGCTTCATGGTGGAAATTTGGCAAGCAAAGGAAACACGCTGATCGACACTTCTTTTGTGCCGGGGGGGGACCTTAGGGCACCAGGCGAAGGGGGCACCCGGACCAGTTGCTTTTAAAAAACCCCGCAAGGAGAAACATTACCCCCCGAGAAAAAAGAACCCTGACTTTCGCGTTTTTGTTTAAAAAAACAATCCACATTTGGGAATTACAGGAAAATGTGCGAAATTTCCTGTCGTGACATTACGTGAAATAAAACTTGAAAGAAAAAGCAGTGTGTTCCCGGTGTACTGGGATCTTATAGACTAGTGCACCGAGACCTATTCTTAAATCAAGATACGGTACCCGTTTATTCTTAAGGGCCGATACACAAACCCGGTAATTTATTTTGATTACTGATTTCCCTTTGACTCCCCAAGTTGAGAACTAATGTAAGATCTAGGTGTTTACCAACACCCGGTAACAAGTTGTTTTTGAGCCCAAAAAAGGAGTAAGGCTTGTCAGTATTCTTTTCAATGAAATACGACACAAACACCCTAGGGGTAATAAATATAAACCTTTCCCCCCCCAGCACGTGGTCATAGAACAACGTCTCAATCGAAGGTTTTCTATCTCGGGGGCTGTAAATCGGCAGACAGCAACAAACTAAGTGTCCCATTTTTGAACAGAGTTCTTTTTTATAAAGTTTACTTAACCATAAATTTTGGGGAGATAAAATTTTTTCAACAATAAAATCAAAAAAATTTTCGCACAGATAAAAAATAAGATAGTAATGGCAATACCTGGTTATGTATGACAAAAATATTCTTCGCCCTCAACCTCTGGGATGAGCGGACGTGAGCTGAGCCTGCTTTCTGCTGTCAGCCGGTGAAAACTTGGTTTTCGCAAAATGGCGCAGCAGGCAAGAAGAAGGGTAAACACTGTCTGCATAGAAGTGGTGCGTGGGGCTGTGCATGCCCACTCAGCTCAAGTTATATTACCTGCCATCATCAGAGACACATACGGCATTGCAAATGAAGAGCTATATGGTGTAGCCTTGAACGGGGCATATCAAATTTTTGTGAAATTTCGCAATGCAAGTGTGTAGGAAGACATAGTCTCCACATTCCAAGATCTTTGTGTACCAGTGAATCCTGCTGTGACGGTAAGGCTGCATGATGTGTCCCATCATTATACGCCGGTGAAGATCAGGAATGTACCCTTTGAGGCTGATGAGGCAGACCTACGTGCCGTCTTCGAGAAGTTTGGGACTGTTCAAATGGCGACACACACACACACTATATATATATATATATATATATATATATATATATATATATATATATATAATATTATATATATATATATATATATATATATATATATATATAATATATACATATATATGCTTAACAATTCGAAAACAGGCGAAATTATTTACGTCCACTGCAGGACTCGAACCTGCTAATTCTGTATCAGACTCCAATGTACAGTGGACCCCCGGCATACGATATTAATCCGTTCCTGAGAGCTCATCGTATGCCGAAAGTATCGTAAGGCGAATTAATTTTCCCCATAAGAAATAATGGAAATCAAATTAATCCGTGCAAGACATCCAAAAGTATGAAAAAAAAGAGTTTTACCACATGAAATATTAAGTTTAATGCACACAAACTAAAGAAGACATGACCAGTTAGTAGTACTCTACTAACAATAGAATACATGACACTTACCTTTAATGAAGATCTGGTGATGATTGATGGGATGGGAGGAGGGGAGAGTGTGAATGGTGTGAATGGTATCAAGTCCTTTTCTGGGGTTACTTCCCTTCTTCTTTTAATGCCACTAGGACCAGCTTGAGAGTCACTAGACCTCTGTTGCATAACATATCTGTCCATAGAGCTCTGTACCTCTCGTTCCTTTATGATTTTTCTAAAGTGGTTCACAACATTGTCATTGTAATAGTCACCAGCATGGCTTGCAATAGCTGTGTGAGGGTGATTTTCATCCATAAAGGTTTGCATTTCAAGCCACTTAATCTCTTTTTTCAATTCCATACTAATTCTCACCCTTTTTACCATAGGGATAGCACTAGAAGCTTTCTAGGGGTCCATGGTGACTTATTTTCTAGTTACAAGCACTAAAAACACTGGGATAATGTGAAATGTACCGAATGTATGCGTAGATGCGACTGCACTGGCTGGCTTGTGAACACTGGCACTGAGGCCACACGTGAGATGCTTTCCAGACGAATCGCATGAGGCAAGTCTTTTAACGTTAGGCGAGGCTAAATTTTTGTGTTAAAATGTATTGTATGCCGGATTTAATGTAACGTGATGCCATCGTATGCCTGGGATCCACTGTACTTTACCACGAGACTAGACCTGCAATAAGTACGGGCGCTTAGCCGAAGCTAAGCGATGTTTCCACATACCCCCGGGCACCAAGCTCGCTTTGAAAGTTATTTCACCGAATCCTGCCACATGCAGTGGACAACGAAAGAGATTTGAAATGCTTAACAATTCTGACTATCAAATCCTTTTGTTCCCAAAGCTTTCTCATCTCATTAATCTCACTCCAAAACTTTTTCTCATTTTCAACACAATTTTTTCATAATATCTCACCCACTTTTTAATATGCTCTCTTCACCACTCTCTCAATCTCTCTTTTTCTCTATATACTCCTCCCTTCTTGCATCACTTCTACTTTGTAAAAACCTCACATATGCTAACTTTTTTCTCTCTTACTACTCTCTTTACATTATCATTCCACCAATCGCTCTTCTTCCCTCCTGCACCCACTTTCCTGTAACCACAAACTTTTGCTGAACACTCTTAACACTACATTTTTAACCTACACCATTCATCTTCAACCCCATTGCCTATACTCTCACTAGCACATCTATCATCCAATAGTTGTTTATATCTTATCCTAACTGCCTCCTCCTTTAGTTTATAAACCTTCACCTATCTCTTAGTTGTGCTTCCATTTTCCTTGTATCCCATCTACCTTTTACTCTCACTGTAGCTACAGCTAAAAAGTAATCTGGTAATTTTGTGGCCCCTTTATAAACATGTACATCCTGAAGTCTACCCAATAGTCTTTTATCTACCAATACATTGTCCAACAAACTACAGTCATTACAACTTATATTATATTTTGTATACTTTCTTATACTTTCTCAATCAAAGGGCTCCCATTATCATTTACATCTGGCACCCCAGACTTACCTACCACACCCTCTCTAAACGTTTCTCCAACTTAAGCATTTAGGTCCCCTAGCACAATTACTCTCTCACTTGGTTCAAAAGTTCCTACACACTCCCTTAACATCTCCCAAAATCTTCTCTTCTACAATTCTCTCTTCTCCAGGTGCATACACACTTATTATGACCCAGTTTTTGCATGCAACTCTCATTTTAATCCACATGATCCTTGAATTTACACATTTATATTCCCCTAAATACTTCCATAACTGTCCTTTAACATTATTTCAGTCCCTTCCTTATCTCTAACTCTCTCAGATACTCATGACTTAATCTCATTTATTTCTCCCCACTGAAACTCCGCTACCCCTTTTAGCTTTGTTTCGTCTAGAGCCAGGACATCCAACTGCTTTTCATTCATAACATTGGCAATCATCTCTTTCTTGTCATCTGCACTACATCCACGTACATTCATACATCACAATTTTATAAAGTTTTTCTTCTCTTTATTTAGTAATTTACACAGGAGATGGGGTTACTAGCCCATTGTTCCCTGCATTTTAGTAGCCTCCTACGACACGCACATATGTATATTTTTATATATATATCTATATATATATATTTTATATATATATATATATATATATATATTATTATATATATGATATATATTTATTATTATATATATATATATATAATATATATATGTGGCCGAATAGGCAGAACTTGTCATCTTGGCTTAAAATAGAAATGCTAATCTTGCCATATAGGACAAGTGAAATTTGTGTATGCAATAATTTCGCCAAAATCATTCTGAAGCTAACGAAAAAAAATATTATTTGGTTGTGTTTCTTTAGTACTTTAAATTATTGTAAACGTATTTAAAATATATTTTGTTGGGGTAGGCTTAAAATTAATTTGCTTGTGTTATAATAAGGTTAGGTAAGGTTTCTAAGATTCTTTTGGTGCAAAATTAAAATTTTTTTCATTAACATTAATGAAAAAAAAATTATATCTTTAATGTATAGAGAAAATTTTAGAAAGGACTTTTTTTTAAATGAGTTGCTTGCTAATTAACAAGTTTTTACTATTGCACGACATATATTTATATATATATATATATATATTATATATATATATATATATATATATATATATATTTATGTCGTGCCGATTTAGCTGAAAATTGCGATATTGGCTTAAATAGCAACGCTATCTTGCCATATAGGACAAGTGAAAATTTGTGTATGCAATAATTTCGCCAAAATCTTTTCGAACCTAACGAAAAATATACTATTTCTCTGAGTTTGTTAGTATTAAATTATTGTAAACAAATCTAAAATATATTTAGTTGGGTTAGGGCTAAAATTAAATTGTTCTTGTTATATAAGGTTAGGAAGTTTTCTAAGATTCTTTTAGCAAAATTAAAAATTTTTGCACTAACATTAATGAAAATTATATCTATTAACGTATAAGATTAAATTTTTAGAAAGGACTTAATTTTAAAATGAGTTCATGCTAATTGACCAGTTACACATATTCGGCACGGAACATATATATATATTCATATATATATATTATATATAGATATATATATATATATATATTTATTATATTTATATATATATATAATATATTTATATATATATATATATATATATATATATATATATATTTAATATCATATATATAGTTATTTACATATATATTATTCAACAAGGAAAAAATTGGTAATAATACATTTTAAAAAGACTGCGAGCTGGCCGGGGATCAAAAACTATTTATTATAGCCACTCATGGGAAGAAAGTTTAATTCACGACTCTCTAACCAATGGACCATACAACCTTAAATCATCATGTAACCTAGTGGATCTAGGTGTTGTTTAATGATGCTAGGACATTACGTGGCGTGGCTGGGTCTCAGAAAAATTTCATCCTGCACGTGATAGGCTGCTATTCAGGACTGGAGTAGAATGATATGTAGCTCTGAGCTTACCAAAAAACATTCACCTATGTCTGCATCATGAAACATTCCTAGTTCCACTAGGTACATGATGTTTGAGATATTGTATGATCCAGAGGTTAGAACATCGTGAGTTGTGACTCGGTTCCCACAAGGTGGGATAAACTAAGATTTGATCCCCCGTGAATTTGGCAGTTGTTGTTTTTTTTTATTTTTTTTTACAGAATTAGGAGAATGAAAATTTCGTTTTGCCATAAATTAGCGGAAATCAGTTTTAACATAACGGAAAAAAAATGAATGTCATTGATTGCAAATAATGTTAAATAAATTTAAGTTTAACTATGATATATATATATATATATATATATATTATATATATATATTTAAATTTTTATTATATATTTATATATATATATATATATAATATATATAAAGATATATATATATATTTATTATAAATATATGTCGTGCCGAATATGTAAACTGGTCAATTAGCAAAGATAACTCATTTTTAAAATTAATATCCTTTCTAAAAATGTTTCTTATACGGTTAAAGCGCTAGATTTTTTTCTTAATGTTGGTTGTAAAAATTTTTAATTTTGCAACTAAAGAATCTTAGAAAAACTTACCTAACCTATTATAAAAAGAACAATTTTATTTTACCCTAACCCAACTAAATATATTTTAGATTTAATGACAGTAATTTAATACTAAACAAACACAGGAATATATTTTTTTCGTTTAGGTTCAGTAATTGATTTTGGCGAAATTATTGCATACACAAATTTTTGCTTGTCCTATATGCAAGATGTAACTGTTGCTATTTAAGCCAAGATGGCAAAGTTATGCTATTCGGCACTACATATTATATATATATATATATATATATATATATATATATATTATATATATTATTTTTATTATATATATTTATTTTCATATATATATATATATATATATTTAGATATACATATAATATATTTATATTATATTTATATATATATATATATATCTTTATATATATATATATATATATATATATATTATATATATATATATATATATTATATAGGTATATATATATATATATATATATTTATTTTTTATTTTCACAATGGCCGATTACACCAAGGCGGGTGGCCCGAAAAAGAAAAAATTTCACAACCTCATTCACTCCATCACTGTCTTGCCAGAAGGGGATGCTTTACATACAGTTTTTAAACTGCAACATTAACACCCCTCCTTCAGAGTGCAGGCACTGTACTTCCCATCTCAGGACTCAATTTCCTTCTGCCGGTTTTACCCTGAATCCCTTCTATAAATGTTACTTGCTCACACTTCCAAACAGCACGTCAAGTTATTAAGAATCCATTTGTCTCCATTCACTCCTATCAAACACGATCAACGCATGCCTGCTGGAAGTCCAAGCCTCTCCCACACCAAACTCCTTTTACTCCCTCAACTTTCCTAGGCACGACCCACTACCCCGCCTTCCTTCCCAACAGACTGCTACACGTCTTGAAGTCATTCTGGTTCTCTCATCTCTTTAAATGTCCGAACCACCTCAAACCACCCTTCCTCAGCCCTGTGGACAACAGTTTGGCAATCCCGCACCTCTCTCTAATTCCAACTTCGGAATTCTCTTACATTTTATTTCACACAACCATTGCCCTCAGACATGACATCTCCACTGCCTCCAGCCTTTCTCGCTGCAAACGTCATCACCCACGCTTCACACCCATATTTAGAGCGTTCGTAACAACTATACTCTCATACATTCCCCTCTTTGCCTCCATGTGACAAAGTTCTTTGTCTCCACAGAAATCCTATGTGCACCAATCACTTTTTTTCCCTCACCATTTCTATGATTCACCTCATCTTTCATAGAACCCATCCGGCTGACACGTCCACTCCCAAATATCTGAAACGTCACCTCCTCCATACTCTCTCCCTCCAATCTTGATATTCAATCTTTATCACCTATCTTTTTGTTTCATCATACCTTACTCTTTCCTGTATTCACTTTAATTTTCTTCTTGTGCACACCCTACCAAATCATCCACCAATCTCTGCAACTTTCTTCAGAGTTTATAGACAGATGGTTATAAACTGACCATATTTTTTAAGGGGTGGACCGTAAGCAGGGGAAGGCCTCGGTCAGATGACAAAAGCTCAAAGTCGGGTCATCATCTGGCTATGACCCGCGTCAGGAAACTTTGTCCTTTTTCCTCGCCACCCACCAACCCATATACCTAACCTTTCTTCTCAAAACCCCCCCCGACTCCCGTAACCACAACCCACTCTCCCATATCACTCCTAAGAGATAAATTTCTCTATATCCAATCCCCTCACACCTCTCTCTACGCCCACACCCACATTCCGTCTAAGTAGATCAGCTCTTACCCAACACCACCGCTCTACAAGCATAAAAACCTCTATAAACTACTCCAACCACGCGATCCTCATAGGAGTTCATGCGCCATCTGTCTTGTCTAAATGAGCTCGCTACATATCTTATACACCGTGTGAATCACCACTTTATCTAGTGACAGTACTACCAATACACACAACACCCCCTCGTACGAGCGAAACTTGGCACACGCATCTATCCTCGTATAATGTCTGATCGGCTTTTATAGTATCTTACCGACCCACCCCTGTCTCCCTCTACACTGCTGCTTATCTCTTCCGCCTGACATTGGCCCGCGCTATGTACTGCCTCCGGTGGCTGTGGGATCCACGAAGGGCATTAGGGGGCGTGGGGAATGAACGCTTGTCCCCCCCCCCCTGTTGTGTCCATAATGACATATAGGGGAATTTGAAAGTATGGAATTTTTGTAAGGTGAGTGTGAAAGTTGAGTTTGTATGGTATTGAGGATAGGATGGGGGGGGGATAGGGATTATAAGACGCTGGAATATATAAAAAAAGAATGGAAGAAAAGAGAATCGAGAGCAAGGTAAGAAAAAAAAACAAGAAAAAGACACCCGCTAAGAAATAAAAGGAAAGGTACTAACTAATAATAATTAAAAAAGCTATAAGGGAGGGGGGCGGGACGCACGGCTCGGGGCGGGGGGGGCAGGGGGTGGTAGCGGGAGGTTTGAGTAATAGTGAGGGACACAAGGAGTTTGCCAGAAGCGGAGCGATGAGTGAGGGAAGTCGGAAGTTGAGAGTCAACTAAGGTACAGAGATCATCGACCCAGGTTTGGAGCCCACAGGATTTCGTGTGTACCAGCCCCCAGTAAAACTGCCTTATAGGGCGCGGTAAACCTGGGCTCCCCTTATTCCCTCATACTCGCCCCCCCCCCCCCTCCCCTCTCCGGCCTCCCCCACCGCGCCCGCCGCCATAATCCCAAAACTGCTACTGTATACACACTTCCTCGCACTCCTATAATTGCTTGACTCAAACCCTCGTTTATCCCACTATGCCTTTATACCTAAGGAAACTATGCATGCTCTTGTCCAAATCCCTTCGGTACCTTACCCTACCAACATACAATTCTATATTTAATAATGGCACCCACCATCCCACTCCAACATCTTATATCCCCACCTGTTTTTAAAAATTTTATTCGTATCCCATCAATCCGGCCGGCTATTCTATGCCATACCCCTCTTTCATTTTACCTACTTGCCTCACGAACTTACCCCCACACTCCTCTAACCTGGCTCTTCCTCACTCCTACAAAGAATGATGTTATTCCTCCTTTGCCTTCTGTTATACACGAAATCACAAGTTACCTATTCTTCATATATATATCTATATATTAGCTTTGCATATAATAATATATATATATATATATATATTTATATATATATATAATATATATATATATATATTTATCTATATATATATATATATATATATATATATATATATAAATATATATATATATATATATATATATACTATATATAAATATATATATATTTATATATATATTTATATACTTATATACTATATATTATGTATACTATATATTACAATAATTTTTTATATATTAATTATATATATATATATATACTATATTTTATATATTATTATATATATATATATATATATATATATATGCAAAACAACCACTCTGATAGCATAGGAACATTCCAGCGCTTTCGTGACTACTCACATTATAAGGAACTATGAAAGTCAAAGTCATCCAAGGATAAGCTATGTAAGGCTGGCCCTCCCCTTCTGGCCAGACCTCACTATCAGATCTCCACAACGGTTAAACACCTGACGCGCGCCGACCACCCAACTTAGTTAGGTCCTTTGCACACTCACCCACAAACTATTCTACCCAAGAAATTTAAAAATGGTATTATTTGTCCATTGTATTATTAATTCTTCAAAATTATATTTAAATATAAATGGATCTAATTTTTATAAAACCAAAGGAAATATTCATATTCATTGTCAAAATGTTTTTATGAAAACAAGATTCAAATTAGATTTCCTGTCGACCATGCGACTTGACTTGCATACTACTTACTCAACTTTTTGAAAATCAATTGGAGATGGTTAAATCTTTAAATGAATAATAGGCATTGGAATTCCTTGTTCTGTTTAATGCTTATTTATGTTGTTTTAATCTTAGTTCGAGATTTTTTCCAGTTTGACCGTAATAAACTTTACGAAATTTTACAAGGAATCTTATAGACACATCCATCAGCATTTTGGGGGGATTCTTTATCAAAAGTTTTTTTACTGTATCAAGATTTTGAATACAACTTTAATGTTAAAAGTCTTAAGAAGAGAAGGCATATCAACCAAGTTTTCAATGGTATGGGAGAACCAACATATTTTTTAGTTGAATAAGGCTGGTTGTCCCTTTTTGGATTGTAAAAAGTATTTCTAGCAACTTTAAAAGATTCATCAATTAATTTCTTGGGTATTTTAAATCATTACCTATTTCATAAATTTTGGATATTCCTCATCTATGAAATCAGGACTACAAATTCGTAAAGCTCTCAAAAAACATTGATGAGAAAACAGACAGTTTGACTCTATCTTGATGCGAGGAATAATAGTGGACATAGGAACAGTTATTTGTAGGTTTTCTGTAAATTTTAAATTTGAATTCATTATTACCCTTAATAATTAAAACATCTAGAAAAGGCAATGAGTTATTTTCTTCAAACTCAACAGTAAAGTTTATAGAATGGGCTAAGCTATTTAATTTTCCTAGGAAATGGTGTATATCTACATTTTTGGGCATAAGACACAAAATATCGTCAACATATCTGAACCATTTAGCTCTATTAGGGAGGATTGTGTTAAGCAACCTTGTTTCAAAAAATTCCATGTATAGGTTACTAAGAACAGGTTCCTACTATCATTAAGTTCCTACTATCATTAAACTTATTAAACTTTGCATTGTTGATGCAAAATTTGTATTTAATGATAAGTTTTACACTCAGAAGTTTGGTATGGCAATGGGAAATCCTCTTTCACCTGTTCTTAGTAACCTATACATGGAATTTTTTGAAACAAGGTTGCTTAACACAATCCTCCCTAATAGAGCTAAATGGTTCAGATATGTTGACGATATTTTGTGTCTTATGCCCAAAAATGTAGATATACACCATTTCCTAGGAAAATTAAATAGCTTAGCCCATTCTATAAACTTTACTGTTGAGTTTGAAGAAAATAACTCTTTGCCTTTTCTAGATGTTTTAATTATTAAGGGTAATAATGGATTCAAATTTAAAATTTACAGAAAACCTACAAATAACTGTTCCTATGTCCACTATTATTCCTCGCATCAAGATAGAGTCAAACTGTCTGTTTTCTCATCAATGTTTTTGAGAGCTTTACGAATTTGTAGTCCTGAGCTCATGGATGAGGAAATATCCAAAATTTATGAAGTAGGTAATGATTTAAAATACCCAAGAAATGTAATTGATGAATCTTTTAAAGTTGCTAGAAATACTTTTTACAATCCAAAAAGGGACAACCAGCCTTACTCAACTAAAAATATGTTGAACATTAAAATGGTATAAAATACCGACAGGTTGTTAGGTAAGACACATATGCAACAGTTAGGTATCTTTATTTCGAAACGTTTCGCCTACACAGTAGGCTTCTTCAGTCGAGTACAGAAAAGTTGATAGAAGCAGAAGATACTTGAAGACGATGTAATCAGTCCATCACCCTTAAAGTTTTGAGGTGGTCAGTCCCTCAGTCTGGAGAAGAGCATTGTTCCATAGTATGAAACAATATTGTTTCATACTATGGAACAATGCTCTTCTCCAGACTGAAACAATATTGTTTCATACTATGGAACAATGCTCTTCTCCAGACTGAGGGACTGACCACCTCAAAACTTTAAGGGTGATGGACTGATTACATCGTCTTCAAGTATCTTCTGCTTCTATCAACTTTTCTGTACTCGACTGAAGAAGCCTAAAAATATGTTGGTTCTCCCTTACCATGAAAACTTGGTTGATATGCCTTCTCTTCTTAAGACTTTTAATATTAAAGTTGTATTCAAAAATCTTGATACAGTAAAAAAAGCTTTTGATAAAGAATTCCCCCCAAAATGCTGATGGATGTGTCTATAAGATTCCTTGTAAAATTTGCGATAAAGTTTATTACGGTCAAACTGGTAAAAATCTCGAACTAAGATTAAAACAACATGAATATAGCATTAGAACTGGACAAGATTCCAATGCTCTATTTATTCATGTAAGAGATTTTAACCATCCAATTGATTTTCAAAAAGTTGAGAAAGTAGTATCAAGCAAGTCCATGGTCGACAGGAATATAATTGAATCTTGTTTCATAAAAAGCAGTTTTGACAATAATATGAATATTTCCTTTGGTTTATATAAATTAGCTCCATTTATAATTAATAGAATTTGGGAAGAATTTAATAATACACTGGACAAATAATAATTTTTAAATTTTCTTGGGTAGAATAGTTTGTGGGTGAGTTGTGCAAAAGGACCTATCCAAGTTGGGTCGGCGCGCGTCAGGTGTTTAACCGTTGTGGGATCTGATAGTGAGGTGCTGGCCAGACCCCTTATATAGCTTCCTTGAATGCTTTACTTTCATAGTTCCTTGATAATGTGAGTAGTCACGAAAGCGCTTAGAATTTCTCTATTCTTTCAGAGTGGTTCTTTTGCATATTCTGAAATCACCTGTTTACTGTGATCTTATTGCATATATATATATATATATATATTATATATATATATATATATATATATATATATATATATATATTATAGTATATATATATATATATATATATATATATATATATATATATAATATATTAATTATATATATAAAATATATATATATTATATATATATATTATTTTTTTTTATTATCACAACCGGCCGATTCCCACCAAGGCAGGGTGGCCCGAAAAAGAAAAACTTTCACCATCATTCACTCCATCACTGTCTTGCCAGAAGGGTGCTTTACACTACAGTTTTTAAACTGCAACATTAACACCCTCCTTCAGAGTGCAGGCACTGTACTTCCCATCTCCAGGACTCAAGTCCGGCCTGCCGGTTTCCCTGAATCCCTTCATAAATGTTACTTTGCTCACACTCCAACAGCACGTCAAGTATTAAAAACCATTTGTCTCCATTCACTCCTATCAAACACGCTCACGCATGCCTGCTGGAAGTCCAAGCCCCTCGCACACAAAACCTCCTTTACCCCCTCCCTCCAACCCTTCCTAGGCCGACCCCTACCCCGCCTTCCTTCCACTACAGACTGATACACTCTTGAAGTCATTCTGTTTCGCTCCATTCTCTCTACATGTCCGAACCACCTCAACAACCCTTCCTCAGCCCTCTGGACAACAGTTTTGGTAATCCCGCACCTCCTCCTAACTTCCAAACTACGAATTCTCTGCATTATATTCACACCACACATTGCCCTCAGACATGACATCTCCACTGCCTCCAGCCTTCTCCTCGCTGCAACATTCATCACCCACGCTTCACACCCATATAAGAGCATTGGTAAAACTATACTCTCATACATTCCCCTCTTTGCCTCCAAGGACAAAGTTCTTTGTCTCCACAGACTCCTAAGTGCACCACACACTCTTTTTCCCTCATCAATTCTATGATTCACCTCATCTTTCATAGACCCATCCGCTGACACGTCCACTCCCAAATATCTGAATACGTTCACCTCCTCCATACTCTCTCCCTCCAATCTGATATTCAATCTTTCATCACCTAATCTTTTTGTTATCCTCATAACCTTACTCTTTCCTGTATTCACCTTTAATTTTCTTCTTTTGCACACCCTACCAAATTCATCCACCAATCTCTGCAACTTCTCTTCAGAATCTCCCAAGAGCACAGTGTCATCAGCAAAGAGCAGCTGTGACAACTCCCACTTTGTGTGTGATTCTTTATCTTTTAACTCCACGCCTCTTGCCAAGACCCTCGCATTTACTTCTCTTACAACCCCATCTATAAATATATTAAACAACCACGGTGACATCACACATCCTTGTCTAAGGCCTACTTTTACTGGGAAAAAATTTCCCTCTTTCCTACATACTCTAACTTGAGCCTCACTATCCTCGTAAAAACTCTTCACTGCTTTCAGTAACCTACCTCCTGCACCATACACTTGCAACATCTGCCACATTGCCCCCCTATCCACCCTGTCATACGCCTTTTCCAAATCCATAAATGCCACAAAGACCTCTTTAGCCTTATCTAAATACTGTTCACTTATATGTTTCACTGTAAACACCTGGTCCACACACCCCCTACCTTTCCTAAAGCCTCCTTGTTCATCTGCTATCCTATTCTCCGTCTTACTCTTAATTCTTTCAATTATAACTCTACCATACACTTTACCAGGAACACTCAACAGACTTATCCCCCTATAATTTTTGCACTTCCCTTTTATCCCCTTTGCCTTTATACAAGGAACTATGCATGCTCTCTGCCAATCCCTAGGTACCTTACCCTCTTCCATACATTTATTAAATAATTGCACCAACCACTCCAAAACTATATCCCCACCTGCTTTTAACATTTCTATCTTTATCCCATCAATCCCGGCTGCCTTACCCCCTTTCATTTTACCTACTGCCTCACGAACTTCCCCCACACTCACAACTGGCTCTTCCTCACTCCTACAAGATGTTATTCCTCCTTCCCCTATACACGAAATCACAGCTTCCCTATCTTCATCAACATTTAACAATTCCTCAAAATATTCCTTCCATCTTCCCAATACCTCTAACTCTCCATTTAATAACTCTCCTCTCCTATTTTTAACTGACAAATCCATTTGTTCTCTAGGCTTTCTTAACTTGTTAATCCCCACTCCAAAACTTTTTTCTTATTTTCAACAAAATTTGTTGATAAATCTCACCCACCTTTTCATTTGCTCTCTTTTTACATTGCTTCACCACTCTCTTAACTTCTCTCTTTTTCTCCATATACCTTCCCTCCTTGCATCACTTCTACTTTGTAAAAACTTCTCATATGCTAACTTTTTCTCCCTTACTACTCTCTTTACATCATCATTCCACCAATCGCTCCTCTTCCCTCCTGCACCCACTTTCCTGTAACCACAAACTTCTGCTGAACACTCTAACACTACATTTTTAAACCTACCCCATACCTCTTCGACCCCATTGCCTATGCTCTCATTAGCCCATCTATCCTCCAATAGCTGTTTATATCTTACCCTAACTGCCTCCTCTTTTAGTTTATAAACCTTCACCTCTCTCTTCCCTGATGCTTCTATTCTCCTTGTAATCCCATCTACCTTTTACTCTCAGTGTAGCTACAACTAGAAAGTGATCTGATATATCTGTGGCCCCTCTAAAACATGTACATCCTGAAGTCTACTCAACAGTCTTTTATCTACCAATACATAATCCAACAAACTACTGTCATTTCGCCCTACATCATATCGTGTATACTTATTTATCCTCTTTTTCTTAAAATATGTATTACCTATAACTAAAACCCCTTTCTATACAAGTTCAATCAAAGGGCTCCCATTATCATTTACACCTGGCACCCCAAACTTACCTACCACACCCTCTCTAAAAGTTTCTCCTACTTTAGCATTCAAGTCCCTACCACAATTACTCTCTCACTTGGTTCAAAGGCTCCTATACATTCACTTAACATCTCCCAAAATCTCTCTCTCTCCTCTGCATTCCTCTCTTCTCCAGGTGCATACACGCTTATTATGACCCACTTCTCGCATCCAACTTTACTTTAATCCACATAATTCTTGAATTTACACATTCATATTCTCTTTTCTCCTTCCATAACTGATCATTTAACATTACTGCTACCCCTTCCTTTGCTCTAACTCTCTCAGATACTCCAGATTTAATCCCATTTATTTCCCCCACTGAAACTCTCCTACCCCCCTTCAGCTTTGTTTCGCTTAGGGCCAGGACATCCAACTTCTTTTCATTCATAACATCAGCAATCATCTGTTTCTTGTCATCCGCACTACATCCACGCACATTTAAGCAACCCAGTTTTATTAAAGTTTTTCTTCTCTTTTTTAGTAATTGTAACAGGAGAAGGGGTTACTAGCCCATTGCCCCCGGCTTTTTTGTCGCCTCATACGACACGCATGGTTTTCGGGGAAAGTTTTTTTCCACTTCCCCAGGACATAAAAGAAATAAAAAGAACAAGAGCTATTTAGAAAAAGGAGGAAAAACCTAGATGTATGTATTTTATATATATGCTGTGGGGTTGGGGAAGTGTGCCCAAAAGGTGAAAGTAGGAGTAGAAGATACCCCTGTTATCTTAGCGTGTTTATGAGACGAAAAAAAAAAACCAGCAACCCTCCCATAATGAAAACAGTTACGGGTTTTTTGTTTCAAAGCATTCTGGCGGGGACGGTAGTATTTCCCCGGGGGGTGGTTGCGGGGTTTCCCATATATTTATATATTTTATTTATATATATATTTTTATATATATAAAATATTTATATATATATATATATAAAATATATTATATATATATATTATAAAATATATATTTATATATATTATATATATATACGCTTCCCGGGCGGGGGGAGGGAGGGACCCAGTGTGTGGTGCTCCATCATTGTGTGTGAAAACCAAAAACCCAAACTTTGGTTTACGCGGGCCAGTTTCGGAAGCATCATCTTTGGAGTTTTCCACAGGAGACCCACAGAGTTGTGAAAATTTCTGCATCAAAATGTTGTTTTGTATCGTGAAAGTGCGTGTTGTATGCTGAGTTTTGGGGGAGTAGGGGTTTGTTGGGGGGATCCTGTCAGTGGAGGTGGGGAGGGTTTTTACAAAAAACGCAAATTTCTAAAAAGGGCCTAGAGTTCCCCAGTAAATTACTGGGAAAGGATGCCCTTCTAGTTTCCCCCCTGTTATTTGGGTTTTTTTAACAAGTAGTAGAATCCTGGACCAATTACCCAAGGGGAAATTTCCCAGTAAGAATTTTTAGTGCTTCGGGTTTTTAAAAAGGGGGTTTGGCTACTAACTAAGAAATTAAAAAAATTTAAGTTTATTAATAATAATGTTAAAAGGTTTAAGATCAAAGAAAATTAAATTAATTTTAAAACAAAAAAATTTTAAAAATTCCATTCTCTCTTTCGTAGTATTTTGCTAAAGGGCACATATACATTTTTTAAGTTTAAGTCCGTTTCTGGTACATTAACTTTTAAATTTAAGATTTTAAAAAATTTTTTAAAAGAAAAGTTTGTGGTATGTGATTAAAGTTTCTAGTAGTTCGCTGTCTCAAAATCAACTAGACTTAACTAGGGGCTGACTAAGTCTCACTTCAACAAAAACCTTCTTGACCACCTGGCAATCGGGAACAGTTTTCTTTAACAAAAAAACGACCGCAAAGCCGAACGGGCAATATAAAAAGCAAAAGTGACACACAATCAGGATCAAGGAGATTATAACGACACAAAGTGGGACCATCTCCCAGACCCTCCCCCAAAAGTCACAAAACCCCATATACTGGATTAAGGGTTTTTAAACTAAGAAAATTCCCCCACTGTTTCAGTACACAGATACCGTACAAGTTAGGTCAAAAAGTACAGTAAGGACTTGAGTTGTCAGAGGTCTATGCGCACACAACCCCAGTTTAAAAAATCAAAAAACACTAAGTTTGACAATGTTTTTGTGAACAGTTCTAAAAGAACCCAAAAAAAGAAAGCGGGCAGAGACATCTTCCAAACCCAAAAGGGGCCCAAAAAGGGGGGGAGTTTGGAGTCTTGTCAGGGAAAATTTTCCAACACCAAAGAGGGGGTCTAGCCCAGATGACTATCCCGGGCGGGGAAAAAATAACGAGCCCGAGAATATTTACAGTTGTTTTAAAACGATCAAACTTGATTATGAAACACCCAAAAATTTAAAATAAGAATGTTACATCCTACCTAACAATTTTTAACTAAGGGCAAAAAAATAATATAAAGCTTTTATTTTTCGATTTTTTTCTTTATCGCAAAAAATAAGAAAAAAAAAATTATATGAAAAGGTAAATAATTTTTATAATTGTGACCCATTCAGGGGGGTTTCAAAAAAGGGATTTTTTTTAAAAACCCAGTTTGGGCCCGGGTCGTGGGTTGGGGGAGGAAGTGGCCCCCCCCCACGACATGGTTTATTGGGGTGGGGAAAGAACACCCCGGTTTTTTTTGTCGGCATGGTGATTTTGTTTTCCAAAAAGGCGAGGATTTTTTCTAAAGGAACAATAAGTGGTTTTTAACAATTAGCAAAAGTTAGTCTGTGGGGTGCATCTTTAGCGAAACACAGGGCCCTCCCTCCCCCCCATCACTGATCCCGTCCCCCATCCAGCCCCGGACCATTGACTTCCTGGGCCAAGGGGGGGTTTCCCTTTAGAGCCCCCCCAAATTTCAAGTTCCACCCGCTCGATACTCCCCCCCCCTCATCCCCATGCATCCGGGTGTCCTTCCCCATCACCCCACAGCTTTGGGGCTCTCCCCTCCCCACAATTTTCAGCAATGTTTAAAAAGTAGTCG